>SPJY01031644.1:618573-931298 GCA_005191435.1 Raddia distichophylla
AAACAACCTATGTGGCTACTATGTGTTCCACTATATCCAAATGATGTGCCACGGCGAGCTTGAGCCTCAAACTCCTGAAGAGGTTCGTATATATATATATGCACGCAACCATGCATTTAGCTACAACTTAATAACGTTCTTATGTACTCCATTAATTTACATGGGTGCACGTATTTATTTATTTTCTACTTTAATTGAATTGGCAGCCCGACATGGATAAACATACTAAAATGTTACCACATCATCGGGTGCTCGCATTACAAGAACAACTATTCAGCTTCATTCTCGATAAGGTCATTAACTCCCAGGGCGAGTTCCATTCTTGAGAGCCATATTTCAACACGAACACAACACGAACAAATTATGGACGACTTCTACGTCATCAAAGAGTGTCAAGAAGAGTACTGCAAGAAAAGAATGAATTTTTCGGTCCATTTTGCATAATGTATATTAATTATAAACTTTGTAAATTTGGTCGGTGTATATAAAGTGTACAATATTACATGTATTATCTAATATATTTAAGCTTGTGTGATCGTTAATTATATGCTCATCGTATGCTCACACGTGGTATCCAGGCCGTCCATTTATCAGGGTGGGGGCATCGTTGACCCTTAGATATGGTGCAGTGCCTTCTCGTTGGAGCGCCGGTAGCCAATGCTTTTGGTCGGCTCGAGAGGGAAGCAGATTCCATGTTTTTAATTAGGAAAGCAGATTTCATGTTTGCTTCGCCATTTTTCTTCCCACCGCACCATGGAAGCCCATCGGTGGCCACCGGAGAGCATAAACCAAAAGGAATGCAATAACTATCATGCTAGATGCAGTGATAGATCATAGATTAATCGCCAATTCTTTTCTCAAAAACAGCATTCTGGCTGGGTACATATATATTGGAGTATTACCCTTCTTGTGAGACAAATATATATTACTCCTACTAGCTAGGAGTATCTTTAAGTGGTCAAGAATAAAAAACTGTATTAAGTGGACTGCGATCCCATAATGTGATTTATACTGAATCATAGAATCTGATCGACGACCGAGACTGCCCTGCCTTGGCTAATCTACTGAAAAATCACAATTTTTTTTGAGCAAATAAAAATCACAATTTTTAATAGACTATCAATTAGAAAGACCCTCTTTTTCCTTATCCCTCACATACCTCCAAGAAGAAAAAAAAGAGAGTAATATATCACTGCCGAATACGTACGCCTTATTCAAACCGATCGCTAGGATCAAGCATTCACTCATACATTTCATTCGCCGCAAGGCCAAAGCACGTATGGATGAAGTATTGGAGCCTCTTTGGTTGACGGCCGCAGTCCGCCACGCTACAACTGCGGCACGCCATGCTTGCTTGGATGTCAGTTTGGTCGGCTGTTGTACCTTCAGCATGCCACATCTCTCTCGGACACGCGCAGTTTATTTTTTTCGCCGTAGCTCGCCTAAATTGCGGCACTCGATTCGGCTGCCGCACCTTCGGCACCACCACAGCTGCGATGTGGAGCAGTGTGGCGGGAATCAAATAGATCCCAAATTTCACATGACATGCACATGAAAAGTGTAGTATATGAAAAGCATCCGTTGTGCATTTGCTTTGTGACTATCGATTTTGGTAAATACGTGTTGCGTGATGCACACATAGCCATGAGCTGATTCCAAAAGAAAGTAAAAAAAACCATGAAAATTCTGCTTCCTTATGTTCAATTCATGTTGTTACTATGTTATTAGCTTGAATGCATGTCCTACCTTGTGAAGCCCAGTAGTTTGCATGATGGGTGCAATGTATCTGTGTGACAGAGACCGCGCACATCTCGTTTTGTACTCTGGAAACCTTGTATAAATTCAACATGTGCTTTCATTCCAAGTTGTGGCACTAGCAATGCTCAGGCAACTCAGCCAATGCCATGTGTCCTGTAGCTGAGATAATGGAGGAAACCATGTTAGATAAATGACAACTTAGCTGATATTTCTAATATTTATATCTTTGAGTTTATCTTTTCCGCATCTTCTTGTAAATCTTCTCGTCACTGATCAACACGGCGGCGAGAGGCCGGAGAAGAATGACGAGCACAACGCCGGCGATCAACACGGCAGCGAGAGGCCCAGGAAGAAGAAGGAAGGGAAGAAGCACGGCGGGCTTCACGTGCACGTCGTTGTGAACCGCGCCGGACATCAGATAAGGCCATTGTTGACGAGGTGGGGTTCAAGCATCGGCACGGTGCTGAAACTCAGTCCGCAGAAGGAGTTCGTCTAGGCAAATAGCCTCAAGGTCTACGATTAAGTCGCGATCTGGGTGTTCCGGGGACCGCCGGACGGTGATCTCTATCTCATAATTGAGAAGACCAACAGTGAGGATCCATGGCCGGCGGCGCCACTGGGGCAACGCCAGTGATCGGCGGCGAGGAGCCACAGCCAGCGCCGCCACCAGGGCTAACGGTCGAGGCATTGACGGGCGCAAGTACATTTCGATCTGCGGCCACAACCTCGGCTTCCTCCCACCTTGGCATCGGGCCTGCGACGACTCCCTCCTCCATCTCAGCGGCGGCGCGGCATGCCCCCGTCTCCTCCACGGCCGACTCGGCGCGACGGCTCTGACGCGGCCCCCAACTTCATCTGTGCCTTGTTTTGTCATCAACACCGCCGAGCCGCCCCGGCGTAGCTACTGAGTTCGAAGCCCTAAAATTAGTAGAAACCTTGTGCCCAGATGCTGGTTTACAGCGCAAGTCAAGAAGAATACGGCGATGTCAAGAAGCTGCTGCCAAGAAGACCACGCTAAGTTACTATCTTGGAGTTCACCATCAACAAGAACGCTTATGCCAGGCCAAATCAGAGTTTGGAAGCTACTAACTGGAGTTGCTGATGAGAAGATGCTTTGTTGGATTAGAAGAAGAGCACATTCTATATGGATAGCTCGTGCACGTGTATATTATACATATATATCATTCTTGTTTGCACAAAAGATCTCATGCTATGATAAATCTTCGCCAAGCCGTTGCCAATAGAACACCACACCCACGAAGCATGATGGTCGGTGCCCTGCGCGACACCATGCACCATTATCACCATCAAGTGAAGAAACACAAGCAACGTCACATAAAATGTCGTTTCGGTCTTAGCGGAATCGCATTCCGCTAGAAGCATGGTTCCAATTTAAAGCATGGTTCTAGGGGCGTGCGTGGATTTTTATTTCTCCCATTGCAATGCACGGGTATATCTGCTAGTAAATACATATCACGCGACCTCCAAGGAGGTTACACCCTTCACAATCTCCCATAAACCATACTGTTTTACCTTGCTCAGTTTATTCCAGAGTGGCAACAAAAAGGTTCCATGGCCTAATAAGTAGAAAACACTTCTGAGAAAAAAGTAAGATTCTGTATCTGAAGATGCAAATATCTGTGAATGCAGATAACCAAACAGCCTAGAAAAGTTTTAGTATACGAAAAGCATATGTTGTGCATTTGCTTTTTGACTATTGATTTTGGTAAATACGTGTTGCGTGATGCACACATAGCCATGAGCCGATTCCAAAAGAAAGAAAAAAAAACAATGAAAATTCTGCTGTTCCTGATATTATATTCATGCTGTTTCTATGTTATTAGCTTGAATGCATGTACTACCTTGTGAAACCCAGTAGTTGGGCAGACAAGACATGTATGATTGGTGCAATTAATGTATATGTGTGATAGAGACCGCACACATCTCATTTTGTACTCTAGAAACCTGGCATAAATTCAACATGTGCTTTCATTCCGTGTTGCGGCACTAGCAATGCTCAGGCAATTCAGCCAATACCATGTTCTTGTAGCTGAGATGATGGAGGAAATCATGTTAGATATACGATAGCTTAACGATATTTCTGATATTTATTTCTTTGTGTTTATCTTTTCTTATCTCCTTGTAAATATCAGATTTGTTGTATTCTTGATAAATACATATCACGCGACCTTCAAGGAGTTTAATTACACGCTTCACAATTTCTCATAAACCATACTGTTTTACATTGCTCCGTTTATTCCAGAGTGGCAACAAAAAGGTTTCATGGCCTAATAAAGAAATAGAAAGCACTTCTAATGCATTGTGCAAAATACATTGTGCAAGTGTAAATGGAATATATTTATTTCAATGTATACTAGAAAGATCAAAGGGAATTCATGGTAGGACTTTCCGCGGCAGAGCTCGAACGAACCTAGATTGATACTTTTAATATCATAAATCTCATATAGATCAAACAACCATTAATTTGGTTCGTCATATAATTTTGTGTACGTAATAACAGGTTACTTATATATGCAACCATGCCTTATTATATTAGACAGTAGTATCAGGACAAATCTTGTGCACGCATTCATTTCTTAAAATATTTACTCCGACCCTATAGCGTGCTACTATGCACAATATACGCCTCAAATACACCGCTGTTACGTGCCCCGTTTATCGGCGATCTTGACGAGGACCTCGGCGACCTTCTCCGGCCTGGAGATCATGGCCATGTGGTCGGCGCCGGCGATCTCCTCCACCTCCACACCGCCGCTCTGCGCCACCATGCGGCGCTGGAACTCGGCGGGGATGGAGCGGTCGTCCTCAACGACGACGAAGACGCGCCTCGCCGACCCGTACCTCCCCGCGGTGAGCAACCCGGGGTCCCTCACGAGTGCGTCGTCGGTGAATCGGTTCGCCGGCCGGAGCAACGACAGGGCCAGCGTCAGGTCCTACATCAAGAACAGCATATATAATTAGTGCGCACGATTAATCAATCATATTTGCTAATTCTCAGACGAGTGCCTGAATTTTTTAACACTTTAAAGTTGAACTTTGATCACACTAAAATTGCGCTGCTTACATGGATGCACTTCTACTGTAGACGTGATATTCATCAATTATCTACTTTTATTCGTTGATTCTCTATGTTTTGTTAGTATGTAAATTTGGTAAATACACATGCTCACGTACTTTTTACCTTCCTATGTTTCAAGTCACCATGTTTATTTCGATCGATCCAAAATTGCGCATTAATAATATTAAAACTGCAGCTGTTAATAACGTGCAACATTAGTATAGTTATAGTGCAGTTCTATCAAAATCTGCTGACACTTATTTTATTTTCAGACGATTGTGCGATGAACGGACGTCTGAAATTTTCAACTTACAAGTATTATTACATGGATTCATTTACAGGCAGGCTAGGTTAACATGCGATGTGGCGCTCACCTCTGGAGGGCTTAGCTGATACACCTTCTGGGCAAAGAAGTTGGGCCCCGGGATGGTGGGCTGTCGCGGGATATCTGGGCTCTCTTGCTTGTCTTTGGAGTCCTCGAAGAATTCCGGCCCAACGAAACGCACGTACTGGCAGTACACAGTGGGAAGGAGAAACAAAGAGGAGAGCTTATTGTTATTTGCGTTATCTTTCGGAGAAAATAAAATAAACTAACTATTTCTCTGGGAAAAAATTAACCATGAAAGAGACAAAATTATGTTAATACACAGTGGCCACTGGGTAGGAAAAACAAAGAGGGGAGAATCGATAGCTGCATTGTCTGTCGGAGAAAATAAAATAAACTGAATCATTCTCAGAAAAAAAAAATACTGAATCATGAAAGAGATAATGCTATGTTAGTGGTTCACTTTGGAGAAATGTCGCTCGGGTCTCAATGATATGTGCTGGTCCAAGGTCCACGTATCATTATCATATAAACTAGTATCTTTCAAATGTCAAATGTGTGTAATTAATTTTTGTTGATGTGTTCAGCTACGCGCAAGCACGAAATAGCTCAATAAAATAATTAACAGGTGTGAATCCTGTGATGCATGTGTACATTCCTTCCTGTTTGTGCATTTGTGTGTTGGACCGAGACCATACATATACCTGCATAGGGTTCGGTCACCTCTTCTTGTTGGGTGGATGTCTACCAGTGCGACTTGCAAGCATGTAACCACTCAACATACTCCACCCTAGCTAGTCACATCAAATGATATTCTACGCTATATATTTTGGCACTATTTGATCCGGCTGAAATTTTAAGGCAGACTTAGTTATTCAGAAAAGTTGATCAGACCATCGGAAAGCGACTAGAGGTTAAACAATATGCTATAAAAATAGTTTTATGAGCTTTGATAAGAACAAAATTTTTAAAAAGTGCTATACATGGTTGTCTTGATTGTCATATCTTTTGATTAACCTAAATCTAACTTGGTAACAAATTTAACCCTACTTAATGTATATACTTGCTTGGTACAAAATTAACTTTTAGATAGTATTGCCACGGAACGATGAACCGATATTCACCGGCTATTCATTCATTTACTTAAACGGATGACATATGACAGTTACAATTGGTAACTGAGATTGGGATGGTGACTTTGGTCTATGATAGTGTGTTTGGTCTGGGATGGTTGGTAGGTTGTTAATGGTTAAGATTTGATACGTTGGTGAAATTGGTCGGTGGTGATGGTTGGATTGGTTAAGGAAATATCCTGAACACTGACAAAAACTCTTTTAAATATGACACTGTTTGGATGACACTTATCTCATATACTCATGCTCTTTTAGATATAGAGGTTACGATGTGGATTCTTATGAGTGTCACGAAGAAGATAATCGGAGCTACAAAAGCCACGACGAGATTTAGGTGTCGCTCTAGTCATTTGCAGATATGCATAGCTATTGAAGATGCGGTACGAAATTCCGGTGACACGGTTGCATAGATCAGACTGCGTGACTGTGTGATTTACCGGGCAGTTGAAATGAATTAACGACCAAATTAACAACGATGGAACGTGTAGAGCTAGCTCTCGTTCTCCTTCTCCATCCTCATGATTTCCTCAAACCTCAGTGATCGATGGAGCGATTTGGAAATTAAGCTCGTACGTACCTCCTCGGCGGTGGCGGCCATGGGGCGGCCGAGAGCCGGGAGCATCGCGGTGAGGAACACGACGGCGGCGAGCCTCCCCGGGAACCTCTCCGCGGCGAGCGCGACGACGAGGCCGCCCTGGCTGTGGCCGACGAGCACCACCCGCTCGCCGGGCGGCAGCACCGCCAGCGCGTCCAGCAGCGGCCGCGAGTACTCCTCGAAGCTGCGCACCTCCTCCACGCGCGCCGGGCTCACGCCGGCGGCGGCCATGTCCAGCGCCGTGACGCGGTGGCCGGCGCGGCGCAGCAGCGTGGCCGCCTTGAACCAGCACCACGCGCCGTGGCGCAACCCGTGCACCAGCACGAAGTGGTGGTGGTGCTGCTGCTGCTGCTGCTTGCGCGCGCCGCCATGCTCATGCGTGGTCGCCATGGAAGATGGCTTGGGTAGTTCTTGGGCCATCGTGCCATGGTAGATGGAGATCAATGATGCAGATGAAACGAGCCATATGTTGAATGAGACTATGGATAAGTAATACATGCGTACGTGTGTGGGGGCGAGAGAGAGAGAGAGAGAGAGAGAGAGAGAGAGAGAGAGAGAGATCGGACTCTGATGGTTAATGTGGAAACGACGAACTGAAAACAAGGACCGGGCAGCGGCCACAATTGCTTTCGGTGGGTGAACTCTTGTTATTATACTTGCACGGTTGACGCGCCCTTGGCGAAGTTCTGTAAGGCACAAACGTGTGTGATTTCGTGAAAGGAAAGTTAGACATTAGTTTTGTTCTTTATTCCCGTTATTTCTTATTTTTAAAAATTTTATTTTTTATTGACTAAATCTTTTTATGGGCCATTATCATGATATCACAGTTCCATTTTATAAAAAAAAAAATTCAAGATTTTTTGTTGGCCACAAAAGTTAGAATGAGGAAAGAATAAATTATTTCTTAATTCAATTATTTGTGAATCTTACATTTTAAAAAATGGATAATTTTTTATGAACATCCACGTGGAATTATGTTTTTTATTCTTTTAGCTATAGTTATTTTTTTGAAGTTTATTTTTTATTCCTATTATTTCATAATTCATTTCGTAGAATTTTACATTTTCAATATGGACCCTCATCATGAATGTTCTTTGTTTTGTATTTGTTTTGGATTTTTGCCTGAATGTTCTTTGTGCGGTTCAATTTTTTGAGTTTTTCATCTTTTTGGATTTTTTGTGACATACAAAAAAAAATGGAAATGGGGAAGGATAACTTTAAAAAGATAAAAATGACTTTGTACTTATGTTCTTTTTTGCATGATTATATTCTTCAAAGTTTTTTATTTCTATTATTTCTTAATTCATTTCATAGAATGTAACATTTGTAGTACTTAAATTTGTAGTACTTAACATTTGTAACAGTTCAAAGTTTTTTGTAATTATTTTGTTTGTTTTGGATTTTTTCTGTATGTTCTTTGTGCAAGCATGGTTCCAATTTTTTTAAGTTTTTCAATTTTTGGATTTTTTATGACCTACAAAAAAGAAATGGAAAATGTGGGGAAAGAAAATTCTAAACCTAAGATAAAAAAATAACTTTGTATGTATGTTATTTTTTCATGGTTCTATTTTTGAAGTCTTTGATTTTCTTTTCTTTTTCTTGTGACGTGCTGAAAAGAAAATAGAAAATGGGGAAAAAATAAAGCTGGGTGGAAATAGAAGGGAAAAAAAGAAAGCTGGCTAGAAATAAAGCTCACTGTATGTAAGAGAGAGGGGCAGAGAGAGAACTCGTCAGAGAGGTCTACGCGTTGGAAAAACGGGAGCAACGGTGGACGAGGTGGGATTCGAACCGCAGACCACAGGGACAATACGTAGCGCAACTAACTAACTGGTCAAAGCATCTGCCTCGTCGCCCGGCCTGAGGAGATTTTTTTTATATATTAGTTTTATATGTACGGTTGGATCTTCCGAAACGTAGCCATCCTATCAGAACAAATGGCCATGATTTGGCGCGACGTGGCTCACACAGGAAAAAGGGCCGGCGACGTGGCCTAACTAGGCCGTTGTAATATTGAATTGATTGATTGATTTACTCATAGGGCCACATGTACCTGTCATTTGATATATATACAAAATCAAAGTTTTAAAACTGAAGTTATTAATATCTTTTCATTTGATATTAATTTCTTGGAAAAGATCAATTGCAGATATGTACGCTAAAAAATGCATACCTACAATTTATTTAAAAAAGTTTGTATCATTTTCACAACAAAATAGTATGGAAAAACTGGCTTAAATAACTAAAAAAAAATCAAAATACCACTTCACAATGAACCATTTATTCTGTTTTTAAACAAATAACTCAATCTAATTTTCTCAACGAAAACAATGGCCGTTGTTTTAAAAATTTTATTGTATATAGGTATTCTAACAAATGCAAACTTACAATATTTTAACAAAAGTATGTATGACTTTCACAATAAAATGCCGTAGAAAAACTGGCTTAAGTAGCTGGAAAAGTTCTAAATATCACTTCACAATACCACAGCCACACCTGCGCCTCTCTCTCCCTCTCTTCTTCTTCTTCTTCTTCTTCTTCTTCTTCTTCTTCTTCCCTTGATCCATCTCCTACCCGATGAGCTAAGCAGCTATATCCGACGAGCATGAGGGGGACTTGTCGGATTTGAGAAAGAAGATGAAGAAGAAAAGATGTGCCATAATTTTTGCCCTTTAGAACATTGCATTTATATGTATGGAACATTCGAGTTTGCTTGTAAAATTATTGTTTTTGTTCTCGCGGAGAATCTATTTTTTTTGGGTGGATGATTCACTGCGGAACATATTGTTTTCATCATATTTTAGCATGTCGCATTAGTTGTTTTGACATGCTCCAATTTTTTTTCAGCATATTTCAAGAGTTTTTTTTAGCGTATTCCAACATTCACTACAGGAAATAAAAATAGATTCAACTGCCAAGTACTGATTCGACGGCCAAACATTAGCAGTCGATACATGTAACGTAGTCTCGACGGCCATAAATAAGCCGTCGATACAACTCAAACCAGGGGGTCAGTATCGACGGCCCAGAAAACAGCCATCGAGTTTGCTTGGGGAAGGCCCACGGAGAGGTTGCGTGGCGTGACGGCGTCTAGCAGTCTCGACGGTTCACCGTTGAGCCGTCGACACTATCTCACAGTATCGACGGTCTTCACAAAGCCGTCGATACTGTTTATTTTATAAACTTTTTTCTATTCCCCTTTGTTTAATTTTTATTTCAATCTTTATTGAAAATTGCTGTGATTTTGAAATAAAAATTAGAAATGTTGCATTTTGTTAATTTTTTAGGTAGGTATTTTTGTAATGTTTGAATTTGAGGAATATTGAACATATATAGCATTTTAATTAATGTACTTAATACTGTTTAAATTTCAGAATTTCAATTTTAGTAGCCAAAAATTCAAAAAATAGTTGGGTGGCGGGTATCGATTATTGAATAGTAGGAAAACATAAATTTAAATTTACAAATGAACATAATTTAAATTCAAATGGGATGTTTGACGTTGCTTTGATCACATGAAATATGAAACTCCAGGTGAACTTCTTCGGAAAGCTTCTGGTTTCAAAGGGATCACCTCATATAAGTGATTACAAAAATTATATCCGATCAATTTGTAGAAACAAAGATGAAGACTTTTATAAAAAAATGATGAAGACCGATTGGATTAAAATTTCTCCAACGTGTACTTGAACGTCCAGAGTTGTGCATTTAACAAATCATGCATACATAAACTTTTGCCATCCTTTGATATCAGAATTGGGAGATAAGCCTCCGCCTCCTTCTGCATAATTAATTTATTAGAGACAAGTGTTAATGTATAATTTATTACGAGAATTAAATGTATATGGAAATATGCAGGAAAAAGGATGTACGGGAGAGCTATTTGCCAAGAACTGACCTTTGGAAGAACAAGAGCATGTTTGGTTCGTAGCCCTCGTTAGCTATGCCAATAAATGGTCATGACCAATTGAGAGCATGATCTTTCTATGGCAATTTCTGTGTCATTTGGTTTAAAGCCAATTGTGGGCAGCCAAATTTTGATAAAATAGATGTTATGTTTGGTTGACTACCAATTGAGAATGTGCCAATTGTTATTATGGTCAAATATATTTCATATAAACTCGTATAAAATTTAATATATTCAAAAATATGCAAATAAAATTGATTATAAAATGCAATAAAATACGAGATAAAATAAAAATGGGTTGGTTAGGATTTTACATGAATTATAAAATTTGTTTCATGCGATTTGAACACTATATGAAATATATATGAAATTCGGAAGATGGAGATCAACTGAAAAAAAGCTTCGTTGCTAGCAACTAGTGCGAAGGCAGATTTGGCATGGTAAACCATGGCCGTGAACCAAACGGCCCCCAATTCTCCCAAGTTGGCTTACATTACTATTTCGGAGTTCCTTCTGCAGAATAACTCTCAACCCAGCAACTTGATGCTACATAAATATTGGGGAATATTTTAATCCATAAAATAAATTAGTTTTGAGTGCCTCTATTCTCTTTCTCAAAAAATAAGAAAAGAATTTATCTAGTTTCTGCATAAATCTTACATCTGGATAAAGAACAGCTCTATTTAAATCGAGCTCATTTACCTGTCATCAAAACATTAATTCATTTAGATAGCACAGCAAAAAAAAAGTACAATATGTATGGTTTCATAAACCTGATAATCAGAAAACAAAGACAATAATCCAACAGTTCTTATGTAGGAACATTCTTTTTGCAATACTGTTTTCTCTATTTGCAAATAATTCCACCATTCTTGCATGCGTTGTAGATAGCTAGAATAATATCATCTATTTCTATTATATTATTAAATTAGCGGACAATGGAGCCACCAAATTGCGCCACGTCGTCTGAAAATTCTCCACATCCAATCGATGTCCGCCAAATTAGATAATCGTTCAATTGTTGTCCACCAAATCAGATAAAAAAGATAAATAAATAAATAATATCTATAACAAACTACTAAAGTTGATCTAATTTATTAGAGATAAAGCCAGAACCGTACTAGCCCAACTCAACCCCAAAAAAAACGAAGGCGGGGGGCGTCCAACGCCCGTCGGACGCCAGCCCAGTCCGACGCCCGCGCTGGCCGTTGGATCTCCATCCAACGGCCAGCGTTAGATCTTGAGACAATCTTTGTTATTTTTGTTTCGCCATGGTAAAAAATTCAAAAAAATCAATAAAAATTATAAATATTCTCTAATCAATGTCAGGTCCCACACATATTTTTTTCAAATCGATATGACCAATATTCATTTCTATAAACTTTTTTAAAGGATAACCTAGATGTATAAATGTTGTATGTCAATCTAAAAAATATATGTGGGAATGGACATGCATTAGAGAATATTTATGATTTTTATTGATTTTATTGATTTTTTTTACATGGCGAAACAAAAATAACAAAGATTGTCTCAAGATCTAACGCTGGCCGTTGGATGGAGATCCAACGGCCAGCGCGGGCGTCGGACTGGGCTGGCGTCCGACGGGCGTTGGACGCCCCCCGCCTTCGTTTTTTTTGGGGTTGAGTTGGGCTAGTACGGTTCTGGCTTTATCTCTAATAAATTAGATCAACTTTAGTAGTTTGTTATAGATATTATTTATTTATTTATCTTTTTTATCTGATTTGGTGGACAACAATTGAACGATTATCTAATTTGGCGGACATCGATTGGATGTGGAGAATTTTCAGACGACGTGGCGCAATTTGGTGGCTCCATTGTCCGCTAATTTAATAATATAATAGAAATAGATGATATTATTCTAGCTATCTACAACGCATGCAAGAATGGTGGAATTATTTGCAAATAGAGAAAACAGTATTGCAAAAAGAATGTTCCTACATAAGAACTGTTGGATTATTGTCTTTGTTTTCTGATTATCAGGTTTATGAAACCATACATATTGTACTTTTTTTTTGCTGTGCTATCTAAATGAATTAATGTTTTGATGACAGGTAAATGAGCTCGATTTAAATAGAGCTGTTCTTTATCCAGATGTAAGATTTATGCAAAAACTAGATAAATTCTTTTCTTATTTTTTGAGAAAGAGAATAGAGGCACTCAAAACTAATTTATTTTATGGATTAAAATATTCCCCAATATTTATGTAGCATCAAGTTGCTGGGTTGAGAGTTATTCTGCAGAAGGAACTCCGAAATAGTAATGTAAGCCAACTTGGGAGAATTGGGGGCCGTTTGGTTCACGGCCATGGTTTACCATGCCAAATCTGCCTTCGCACTAGTTGCTAGCAACGAAGCTTTTTTTCAGTTGATCTCCATCTTCCGAATTTCATATATATTTCATATAGTGTTCAAATCGCATGAAACAAATTTTATAATTCATGTAAAATCCTAACCAACCCATTTTTATTTTATCTCGTATTTTATTGCATTTTATAATCAATTTTATTTGCATATTTTTGAATATATTAAATTTTATACGAGTTTATATGAAATATATTTGACCATAATAACAATTGGCACATTCTCAATTGGTAGTCAACCAAACATAACATCTATTTTATCAAAATTTGGCTGCCCACAATTGGCTTTAAACCAAATGACACAGAAATTGCCATAGAAAGATCATGCTCTCAATTGGTCATGACCATTTATTGGCATAGCTAACGAGGGCTACGAACCAAACATGCTCTTGTTCTTCCAAAGGTCAGTTCTTGGCAAATAGCTCTCCCGTACATCCTTTTTCCTGCATATTTCCATATACATTTAATTCTCGTAATAAATTATACATTAACACTTGTCTCTAATAAATTAATTATGCAGAAGGAGGCGGAGGCTTATCTCCCAATTCTGATATCAAAGGATGGCAAAAGTTTATGTATGCATGATTTGTTAAATGCACAACTCTGGACGTTCAAGTACACGTTGGAGAAATTTTAATCCAATCGGTCTTCATCATTTTTTTATAAAAGTCTTCATCTTTGTTTCTACAAATTGATCGGATATAATTTTTGTAATCACTTAGCGACCAAATTGAATTGGAAAGGCTCCTTGAAAGAAGCAAAATCTAATAATCATGGTGGTGCTTTTTTCTGCCATGTCTAACAAGAAACGAATTGTATTACATAAGGAAGAGATTTTGTAAATCTGTTAGAACTTAGAAGTACAAACTGTGAATATGAATTGTTATTGATGTTCTTGAAAATGCTCTGTCATTCTTGCATTTAATCTGTATTAAGGTCTATCATATTCTCTTGAGTGACATATTTAGCATCTTTCATGCAGATACTGGCCTAATAACAAGAGCAGGATGTATCTACTTGAGAATACTGGTGAAAATATTTTCTTCTAGTACTCTTCATCTTTTTGTTACATTCTGTAGATCAATGTTCTTATATTTCTTTCCTTCATTTAAACATCCCAGGGGATTATGTCAGAACCCATGACCTTCAACCCGGAGACTTCATCATGATATACAAAGATGATGAGAATAACCGATTTGTACATGATTGTCCGTCCTATTATTAAATCATTTTAGTCGTTTGTGACATGAAGTTAGTAGTTCCTTACTATTTGTTGCATTTTTATATCATGAAGGTCATCCGAGAAAAGAAGGCCGGAAATGATCAAGCTGCGCAACAATTCCACAAGTCCATGAACATATTTCTGCTACTTTGCCAGTACCAGAAATCGATGATTTTATGTCATCCATTCCACTAGAAGCTGATATATCTGGTATTGTGCCACAAGGTGACGAGAATTATGAGATATTTGATGGAATACTGAGCTCTCTGCCAGAGATACCAGCAGCCAATGTGAGGTACTCTGAGTTTTTTGATCCATTTGATGATTGTATGGACATGGCAAATCCTCTAAATGCCAGTAACTCTGCTAACCTGACGACGCATTTCCATGATGAGAAGGCTGGCCATTCCTCCTTTTCCAACCCAAAAACTGGGCCTCACATATGAGATTAGCCCAGAAAACTGCTGGATGATACCATCCCCTGCGCGGAGCTCGAAACCTCCAGCCTTGATGCCATTGCTGTAAATCAAAATAATTGGTGTCCTCGTTTTGTATGTTGTAGATGTTTATCTCCTGCATGTTACTTGTTTATGTGTAAAAGGTTTAGTTTCCAACTCAACTGTAGGTTTCATCAGATGCAACGTTGTGCCTGTAACTTCGCTCAGTTCAGCTCATAAATATGGTTCTGATGTTTCCCAACTTCCAGTTCCTGGCTTCCTGATCATGCAAATTTTAAAAATAAAGATGTGCTATAAAGTTACTTGTCAGTCTATGACTAAGGCCTTTTCTTTTCAGCGTATCATTGCGTTGGCGTATTACTGTAGCAAATTTGAGAGCTCTCAAAAAAAGGTCTAAAGATTATAAAAAATTAATTTAAAAATAGTTTATAATCTTTGGAAGGACTCCTAAAAGCCATGAAAAATCGTTACAAATTATCACAACATATAGGCCGTATAAAAATAACAAAATTTGCTACAGTAATAGCGTTGAAAAGAACAAAGCCTAAGCAAAGTTGTTTACGCGCGAAAAACATGAAGTGTTTCCTCCCCGCACGAAAGCACCGCTCTTGTACTTATGGTTTGAGTTGCAGGCTGCGGCGTGCTGGTACTACTGTTCTTTGTGCATGCATGTGTGCTCAATTCGTAGCATTTGCGTGCACGATGCATGTACGTGTAGGCACGGACCGTAGCATACTGGCCGGTGGTGTTTCAGGTTTACATTGTAATTACAATTTTCATTCAAAAAAGATCGAATCCCTTGCTTTCATGCTTCAGCATTCAAAGCTGCTCAATTCATGTTTATACGAGGGAAAAAAAAAGCGTCAGTATATTCATTGTACTCGGAGACATTTGGGAAATGTATCTGGCCCAGTTTATAATTTAATTAGGGTAGATAAGTATGGTTAGCTCGGCGGTTGCACTTGCACCTTAATTGTAGGTGGCAACGGCAAGGGGACAACCAGCTAGCGTCAGCGTACCGATCGAGGGGCAAGAGAAGAACACGTACACTGTACACAAATGCTCGGTGATGATCTCGGCACGTAGGGAAGACGAAGAATTCGCGCAGTCGCGCTCACGAAGTCAATGCCGTTGCTTGGTCGAATGGAACACGTACGTACGTGCGAGTGGCCGGGACACAGTTGACAATTCGCAAATAAGCGACGGATCGCCATGTGTCAAGACGCTGACTCACCAACGCAAAACTGCAAAATATATGGTAACGGTATGAACGCAAAGATCACTAGCTTTGCCAATCATTGGGAATGGGTACAAGATGTACGCAAGGGAACACGCCATCATGGTATCATGCTAATTGGAGCTATCGCAGCATGTGTGCCAATGGATGTAGAAGACTTGGGCCCGAGACCAAGTGTTGATTTGGGAGGAGTTGGATCGTTGTTGAGCCATGAGATGGCAGGATCACAACAGGCTCCTTGAGGAGGCGCAAGGTGAAGCACGACGGTGATCGACAAACTAAATGATGGTGGCTGGTAGCTGACACTCCGAGCGGGTGGCTCTAATGGCCAACAGAGGTCCCTGAGCTCACCAGCACGGAGGGAGAAGTGTGTGGCGCCTAGTGCGTGAGGAGGAGGCCAATTCAGTACGAGGAGAGAGATCGAGGGCTAGAGAGGCTGAGGGGTACAGAGAGGCCGGGGGAGGAAAGAATCTCACCATTACAGAGGGAGAAGGATGTGGCAGCCAGTGCGTGAGGAAGAGGGGTGACCAATTCAATACGGTGAGAGAGATCGAGGGCTAGAGGCTGAGGGGTACAGAGAGCGGGAGGGGGCGGAGATACGGGGAGAGGGCGTCAAAGGGGAACAAAGGAGAGGGGCATCGACAACCTCACTACAACTTGGCGCCACCGCCCACTTCTCTCCGCCTCGAAGCCATCGCCTCTCCTCTGCATGCCTCATCCTTCACGCCAGTCTGTCCTATGCCTCGTCGCCCTCCACATCACATGGGAGGTGAGACTGCATTGACATGGAAAGAGAGGCGACGCTAGATTCGAGGATGTGGTGGTAGAGACAAGTCTAACATGGGAGAAAGGGGAAAGGGATATGCTCACTTGGTATAAAGATACGAATAGAACACTCCTGTGACTAAGGGTTACAATCATTTGCAGCAAATTGATACGCGGATACAAAATCTAAGAAAAACATAGTAATTGGTTCAAAGATTATAAAATATTTAAATTATTAGAGAAATACCTAAAATATTGGGATAAAAATTCCATCGTATGTAAAAGAACTTGTCCGATAAAGGCTACATCGAAGGACATAAAAGAATTCAAAATGCAAATAGAAAGTTATTAGAATTAGGGGCCATAAGTAGAAGTCCACGTAGAGAGGAAATCATTCAGAATTAGGAGGAAAAACTATCAACGGTTATAAATTATACACGTCATCTCCCATCGATTTGATATCGGAGCTAGATTATGGAGTCATGGTGCATACCCATCTCAACGTACGTACAAAGTCAAGACGCCAGCCTCAGTAGACAGATACTCCCTCCGGTCACAAAAAGAGCTCTTCATTGACTTTTGCACATAACTTTGGCCATTCGTCTTATTCAAAAAAAATTATAAATATATAAAATATAAGTCATACTTAAAAAGTTAAAATATATTTAGCAATAAACTAAATCACAACAAAATAAATAATATTTACATAAATTTTTTGAATAAAACAAATGGTCAAAGTTGTATGCAAAAGTCAATGACGACTTCTTTTTGTGACCAGAGGGTAATAATCAAAGTTCAATGTGCTTGTGCCCGGACGAAATTGAGGGAGCTTAAGCTGATATGTTAAGGCTCTAGGTCGCACCCCTGCTAGCTACTACCTCTGTTTTTTTGTTTGACGCCTTGGACTTTTTAACACGTCTTTGACTATTCGTCTTATTCAAATTATTTTTGTAAATATCATTTATTTTGTTGTGATTTGTTTTATCAATAGAGGTACTTTAAATATGTCTTATTTTTTTACATCTTTGCACAAATTTTTTGAATAACACGAATGGTCAAATACGTACCAAAAAGTCAAAGGCGCCAAATAAAAAAAAACGGAGGGAGTACTATATTTTATTCAATGTATGTACCATCCAGGGAAAAAATTGTTTGTAATGGTCGTAATCTTTGATATAAAACACATAAAGATTACTTGTACTTTTTTATTCCCACACTAGCAAGAAACAATAAATTCGGACAAAACACGTGTTACGTATGCATGGCATAATCGTAATCTCCCGAAGAATCCAAAATAAAGCACAAAAGTTTTTAGTCTATAATCTACAACTAGATTAAAAATCGTAGCAAACAAGATTTTTTTTTTGTGCAAATAATAGAATTTCCATTAAATCGTCAATCCATCAAGGATTATACCCATAAGAAAACTATTTAAATACAACGCCACCCATTGATCCAAACACCTGCATAACCATTGATTAGGGATGGCAATGAGTGGCCATTACACGCAATGCGACAAGTTTTTGCTCTATGAGGGTACGGGTTTGAGCTAATTTCTCTATCTATGGATTTGCTAATGGGTCAAAACACAAACCTAGCAAGTACGGTACGGTCATGTACTACGCAAACCACAAACTTATGGGTAATAAAAACTCATCCATTTATAGTAAATACTAAATAGGCTCAACTAAAAATATCTACATGTTTCAGTCCATTTTCAAGTTCCAAACCCTAAGTCCCTAACCTTTCTGACCTTGATAAGTGGCACCAAGCACCCAACGCTATCTGCCTATTTTCACTCGAACAGCTGCCGCCAGTATTTCTCAGGACCCCGCCGCCAGACACTGCCGCTGCCACTTGCGGCGCCACCCGCGAGGCTCCTGTCGCCGCGCATAATCATCACTTGTGCTGGTTGCACATAAGCCGCCAGCCAGCCACATGCCAGCACCCTAGGCTCCAGCCCACGCCACGTGAGTTGATTGTTGGAAGTGTTATCGTTTGATATTCATGGGTATGGGTAACCCATGGGTATCCAAAACCCGCATGGGTATGGGCATGGGCAAGTATGTGTAGCATAATGCTTGCACTAGTATTGTAATAAGAATTTTTGCATATTTTAAAACATATTTTTTTCCTTTTCAAAGATGAGGAATGAACATTCCAATTTAAGGCTCATATTTCAAATAGAGTAAATTACACTTTTGCCCCCGGAAGTTGGACGAAAATCTAACTTAGCCCTCTAAACTTTGTTTTGTGTCACGTGGCCCCCTAGAAGTTGTTTCCGTATGCCACAAAGTCCCAGAAAGTTGGATTTTGTTGCAACACAACCCCCGGAAGTTAGCTTTGGGTGCTAAAAAAAATTAGCCTGCGTGACACCCGGAAACAACTTCTAGGGGCCGCTTGACACAAAATAAAGTTTAGGGGGTCAAGTGAGATTTCCGTCCAACTTCAAAGGGCAAAAGTGCAATTTACTCTTTCAAATACAAGACCTCAATGACAGAGGCAAAGCATCCTACGCAAGCTAAACTTCTTTTTGCATTTGAGACACGCAATCAATAAGGACAGATGTGAAAAAAGGCCCTTTTTAAACAAGTCTTCTATCAAGTACACTTAAAGTCTTCTATCAAGTACTCCCTCCATCCCAAAATACAAGACGTAGTTAGACTTTAAAAAAGTCAAACTTAGTAAACTTCGATTATAAATTAATCAAATTATATGCAACGTTAGTATACAAAAGTTGTATCAATATGTTCATGTTTTAAAGTGCTTTTGATACAATATTCTCTTTGTAGAAATTCATAATATATAAGATGAAATTTAATGATCAAAATCAATCTTGAAAGACTTTTTTGAAATTAAAATACACCTTATATTTTAGGATAGAGGGAGTATTCGGTACAGAGGTTTGGGACTATTAATGTATTACCAGAATTATTATTGCAAAATGTCCCTATCACCACAGCCCATATTCGGTGTTGTGCTATTCGATGTTTGGATAGTGTTGGATGTGTTCTTTTAAGCAATTAGCAGAAAATATGGTCGTATCTTCATGTGTATACTGAGCATTTCATTTCATTTCATTGTTTAATTATTTGTGGTCGATATTTTCCTGTGCGGCCACGACTGAACAATGAAGTGCTCAATAGTCAATAGACATGAAGGTGGAGATCTCGAGCAGTTACGCAGAACGCTCGTCTCCATGCGAACAACCATGCTTCATTCCTCTCCTAGAAAATCGTCTTATTTGTGGATGGATTCAGCTCGACACCGCGAGGGATCAGAATCCCCAAGAAATCAAACAGATGAACAACAACAAAGACGGTCGTTGGATCGGGAGGGCTCAGAAGGATCCATTGGTTTCTCTCAATCAGGAAGAGGGGGCGCAGCAAGGCCCCCATCCTTCAGAAAATCCCTTAATCGTTGCGCATCACAGCCACCCCGCAAGATCGCCCAACGAACAAGAAAACAAAATCAAGAAACCAACGGGGCGAAAAAAAAAAACAAGAGAAACCAACGAAGAGGGAGACCTCATTCGATCGTCCCTCTGCACTGCGAAGAAGAAGGGATCGAATTCGAACGGCTGCTGCGGGCGGCGCAGAGGATTGGGCGAGGGAGGGAGACGGGAGATGGATGCGAGCTTGCGAGCTTATATAGAGAGACAGTGGAGATTGGTGGGCTAGGGTTTCCGGGGGATTGGATGCTGGGCTTAGCTGTTTCGTCCGGCCCAATTACCATGGGAGGTTTGGAAAACAGTAGCCATGCAGCGAAATGGGCCTATGCGTCAGAAGATTAGGAGTATTTGGCGCGTGGAATTGCTCGGAAGGAATTTCAGAAGATAACTTTTTTTTCCCATGAATCTTTTTAGGATTTCTAACATGAGCTCTAATATTTTTATTTCTTATTTTATTTAATGATTTCAATGTAGTTTTTATATTAAATTAGTATGTGATCTGAAATCCCCTTTCCTTTTTTTTCAATTGTACGATCAAACAACATGCTTAAGAAATTTCGTTCAATTTCCCGTTCCTACGCTTTCGAATCCTACTAACTGAATAGGTACTAAATAAGCATCTCTCTATTTTCCACACTTCCCTATTCTCTCGTTCTCTAGTAGTGATTTATGGTTTATTTGGTTGGGTGGCTCAAGCCTAGCTAGAGGTGGAAACGAGACGATCTAGCTCGCTCGGGCTCACGAAAAACTCAAGCTAGCTCATGAGCTCCATTGATCTAACGGCGATCGTCTAGATCTGAAGATTGTCGTTGTCATCTCAGAGAGAAGAGAGCCACATGGCTGATGGATGAGGGCTTTGTCGGCCGAAGGAGGTTGTGGCATCGTAGATCTACTAGGATGCAGGGTGAAGAGTCTATTAAGAGGAATAGAGAGGGGCCAATAGCGCAAGGATGGAGGAGGAAAAGAACGGCGACTAGTGGCACCAGACAAGAAGAAGGGCATGGCGGTAGGTCTGTTGGAAGGGGTGGGTCGTGGGTGACAGTGGCAGACGGGAGAAGGGGAGGTGCGACACCGATGGATGGAAGGAAGAAGGCGACAACGTTGTCTAGGAAGAAGAGGGGCATGTCAGTATGTGATGGGACGACTACGTGAGGACTGAGAGGGCTAAGAGAAGATTAAGGTTGCAAGGATATAATGGCTAGTGTGGGGCCATGGGCCTTAGCCCATATGTGGGTAGATGGGTTGGTTGTTGTTAGTGTACTACAAGACCATGAAACCTCACAAGCCTATGTGAGTCAAGCCATAAGCAAGCTACAAAAAAACTATGGGTGAGTCACAAACGAGCTGAACTTAGCTCATCTCATGCTCGTTAAAATAAACAAGCTACAAAACAAGCCAAGTCAAACAAAATACCAAACGAGTTATAAGTGAGTCATAAGCCAAAGTTCTAGGCTTGCTACTCAAGCCTGGCCAGGCTCGCTTGCATGAACCACCAAACTGATGATTGGTTGCTTGTTTTGGCGTTGGAGCCAGGCTTTGCTCATGCAAAACTAATGTATGGGCCTAGCGACCCCCAATAGTCATGAGCCATGTGGGTTGGCTGTGAACAAAAAACTGCGGCGTTGCTCCAAGTCAAGGTTAGCTGGTCAGGGGGAGAACTACCATGCTTGGGGTTGGCGCACAGCCATGGCACGGCTTGTGATGTCCAATGCATACTTATCACACACGTGTGCGATGAAATGTTCATTTTTGTTATACATACGTGTGAAACTAAAACACGTGCTATTATGGTGTAGACGTCACAAAGAACTAAACGTGGACCCTTGCATGAGCTCACTATAGCTCCCACTAGCCTAGTTAGCTTGTACGAGCCTAGCTCAGCTGGGAAGACAACCAAAGACCCATTAGAACATTGGAACTCATCGCCTTCCACATCGCATGGGAGGAGAGGCAACATGGAAAGAGGAGAGGGCAGCTCTAGATCTAAGGAGGTGGTGGCGGACGCAGGCCTAACATGGAGAAGAAGGAAGGGGACAACGTTGGATCCGTGTAGGTGGCAATGGCTCCGGCAGCATGGACGAAAGAGGAGAGGCGGTGTTGAATTTGAGGAGGTGATGGTCGTGGCGAGGCCGGCGTAGGAGGAGAGGGGTGGCATTGGATATGGGGAGGAGGTGGTGGTTGTGGTGCTGGCATGGAAGGTGAAGAACGCTAGATATAGAGGAGGCCAAAAGGCATAGATAACCATTGAGGGACACTATGACCTTGTTTGCTTCAGCTTAAATTAAATTAAATAAAATTTATTATTCTTGCATAAACCAAATAATGTAATATTTTGTAGTCATTTTTGTGAGGTTTCAAATAGTTTCGTTGGAGTTAGTAAAATAAATTTTTCATGATTTTTGAACTCTTTTAAGACGTATTTCGAGGGGTCACAACTTTTCAAATTAAAAATGTCAACAACTTTGAGCCAAAACAATTTGGAAAGGTGGTGCGATGCGCCTTGGGAAGAGGGAAAGACAAAGAGAGAGCCATATAGAGGGAGAAAGAGAAAAGAGAGGGCAGGGCTTGTGAAAGGAACTTTACGGCCTAGAGGGGGGTGAATAGGCAATTTTTAAATTTCTTTGGGTTGTACTTAATTAAGCAACACAATTAAGAGTGACCCAAAGCTAGATTCTAGTGTACTAAGAAGCGGAAGCAAATTAAACGGCACGCACTAGCAACCTATTTCATCTCACCAAATCAATCAAGCAAATTAAGCAATTCAAGCGAGGAGTAAATGCGAAAGTAAATGAGACAAGAGAGGGGACACGGTATTTGTTTCATCGAAATTCGGAGTCACCGCTCCTACTCTCCGTTGAAGCTAGCCCTTGCGCATAAGGACCGGCTCCCTCTTGAGCCACACGCCTCGCTTACTCCCCGGAAGTCGTTCCGCCACTCCGGCGAGGTAGACTCCGTCACCTTCACACCGACTCCAGAGTAGCCACACGTCAAGGCCTACTCCTAAGCTCACACCTCCAAGAAGAACACCGTCTTCAAGAGTAATAAGCCCTAATCGTCTCGATCATGTCAAATCGAAGGACTTCCATGAAGCTCGGTTTTGGAGGAAGGTAAGTGGTAGATGAAGTGGTGGAGGAATGGCTCTAGAACACCCCTAAGATGAGTAGATGTTGGCTATAGGT
Source organism: Raddia distichophylla (assembly GCA_005191435.1). Taxonomy (NCBI): domain Eukaryota; kingdom Viridiplantae; phylum Streptophyta; class Magnoliopsida; order Poales; family Poaceae; genus Raddia; species Raddia distichophylla. The sequence goes on from SPJY01031644.1 coordinate 642,060, forward strand.
GAAGTGGAGCAACAAACCTCAGTAATGGCTGCCTTTTCGAATCCTACTAACTGAATAGGTACTAAATAAGCATCTCTCTATTTTCCACACTTCCCTATTCTCTCGTTCTCTAGTAGTGATTTATGGTTTATTTGCTTGGGTGGCTCAAGCCTAGCTAGAGGTGGAAACGAGATGATCTAGCTCGCTCAGGCTCACGAAAAACTCAAGCTAGCTCATGAGCTCCATTGTTCTAACGTCAATCGTCTAGATCTGAAGATTGTCGTTGTCATCTTAGAGAGAAGAGAGCCACATGGCTTATGGATGAGGACTTTGTCGGCCGAAGGAGGCTGTGGCATCGTCTACCAGGATGCAGGGTGAAGAGTCTATTGAGAGGAATAGAGAGGGGGCAATAGCGCCAGGATGGAGAAGGAAAAAAACGGCGACTAGCGGCACCAGACAAGAAGAGGGGCATGGCGGTAGGTCTGTTGGGAGGGGTGGGTGACAGTGGCAGACGGGAGAAGGGGAGGTGCGACACCGATGGATGGAAGGAAGAAGGCGACAACGTTGTCTAGGAAGAAGAGGGGCATGTGAGTATGTGACGGGACGACTACGTGAGGGCTAAGAGAAGATTAAGGTTGCAAGGATATAATGGCTAGTGTGGGGCCATGGGCCTTAGCCCATATGTGGGTAGATGGGTTGGTTGTTGTTAGTGTACTACAAGCCCATGAAACCTCACAAGCCTCTGTGAGTCAAGCCATGAGCGAGCTACAAAAAAAACTATGGGTGAGTCACGAACGAGCTGAACCTAGCTCTTCTCATGCTCGTTAAAATAAACAAGCTACAAAACAAGCTAAGTCAAACCGAATACCAAACGAGTTATAAGTGAGTCATAAGCCAAAGTTCTAGGCTTGCTACTCAAGCCTGGCCAGGCTCGCTTGCATGAACCACCAAACTGATGATTGGTTGCTTGTTTTGGCGTTGGAGCCAGGCTTTGCTCATGCAAAACTAATGTATGGGCCTAGCGACCCCCAATAGTCATGAGCCATGTGGGTTGGCTGTGAACAAAAAACTGCGGCGTTGCTCCGAGTCAAGGTCAGCTGGTCAGAGGTAGCACCACCATGCTTGGGGTTGGGGCACAGCCATGGCACGGTTTGTGATGTCCAATGCATGCATACTTATCACACACGTGTGCGATGAAATGTTCATTTTTGTTATAGATACGTGTGAAACTAAAACACGTGCTATTTATGGTGTAGATGTCACAAAGAACTAAACATGGACCCTTGCATGAGCTCACTATAGCTCCTAGCCTAGTTAGCTTGTACGAGCCTAGCTCAGCTAGGAAGACAACCAAAGACCCATTAGAACATTGGAATTCGTCGCCTTCCACGTCACATGGGAGGAGAGGCGACATGGAAGGAGGAGAGGGCAGCACTAGATCTAAGGAGGTGGTGGCGGACGCAGGCCTAATATGGAGAAGAGGGAAGGGGACAACGTTGGATCCGTGTAGGTGGCGATGGCTCCGGCAGCATGAAAGAAAGAGGAGGGGCAGTGTTGGATTTGGGGAGGTGATGGCCATGGCGAGGCCGGCATAGGAGGAGAGGGGTGGCATTGGATATGGGGAGGAGGAGGTGGTGGTGGTGTCGGCCTGGAAATTTGAAGAATGCTGGATATAGAGGAGGCCAAAAGGCATAGACAACCATTGAGGGACACTATGGCCTTGTATGTTTCAGTTTAAATTAAATTGAATAAAAATTTATTATTCTTGTATAAGCCAAATAATGTAATATTTTGTAGTCATTTTTGTGAGATTTCAAATAGTTTTCTTAGAGTTAGTAAAATAACTTTTTCATGATTTTTGAACTCTTTAAGACGTATTTCGAGGGGTTTTTTTCAAATTAAAAATGTCAGCAACTTTTAGCCAAAACAAACAAACAAGACCTTTGGAAAGGTGGTGCGATGCACCTTGGGAAGAGGGAAAGACAAAGAAGAGAGAGCCATAGGGAGGGAGAAAGAGAAAAGAAGGGTAGGGCTATGTTCTTTTCAGCATTACGTACCATTGCATATTACTGTAGCAAATTTTGTTATTTTATACAACCTATATATTGTGATAATTTGTAACGATTTTTTCGTGGCTTTTAGTAGTCCTTCCAAAGAGTGTAAAACCATTTTTTATTATTTTTTAATCTTTAGACTTCTTTTCAAGTGCTCTCAAATTTACTACAGTAATACACCAACGCAATGATACACCGAAAAGAACAGGACTAGATTTGTCTACGTGTATACCACATCAACAAAACAGCACTTGTGTGACCCGGCTCAAAACCACCTTATTGATTGTCCAGTTTTAAGAAATTTAGATCACTTTTACCCGGTTTTTAAACGTAAGAGCTAAAAATAATACCCCCAACTTATTTATAAAACTATATAGTTTTTGATTCGTGATCTCTCATAGTTTTTCAAGCGATATGCGAACCCTGACAATGACAGCAATGAAAAACACAGAATCACCTTTTTTTAAAAGCATTATGTACATTTACATCAATTTTAAGTCAACAATAGCAATGATGAAGAAGGGCTCAAAAAACTTATTTGGCAGACAACAATATTTTGTTTAGGTCAACCAAAAGTGGTCTTTGCTTTTCCTCAAAAAGAAAGTGTCTGTTGAAAATCATGTACTAGGACCCAACATAATTAGTTATTGGACGCGCAGATTAGCAACCCACCAAAATCATGAGTGTTTTTACATAAGCACAAAAAATACTCGACAGAAATTATATAAAAAATTTCCCCTATTTGGTGATATAGTCTATATACAAATAAACAACGAGATTTAAAACCAGCGTCCTCATCGAACCTCTGCAAGTGGTATGCATATATATACACTAAGGTTTATATGCATATATATACACAACATTGGATTCAGAGATGATAACCGACGTCCTCACCAAACCTCTGCCACTGCAAGTTCTCATTGGGCGGAGCTGAATCTTCGAGCGCCTCCAAGAATGCAACGGAGGCTCGCGTCGAGTTGGCTGTCAAAACCATAAAAGATGGTAGCAAGGATAAGGTTCTTTCAGCACCAGTAAATCTAAAAAATGTAATCGAATTTGATTCCGCTAAGGTGCAGTCAAGGTACTATGGATCTACAAGTGATTTCAATTAAATTTAAACGACAGTTCATCTCTAAATAACTGCATAGCAGTTGTTACAGAAAGACCATTAAAATTAATCTTCCTATTTTTTCTTTTCTCCTGATCGATTTACTTATATTTAAAAAAGAGGTATCCATTTTTTTCCATCATCGTGCTAGTCAATGGTAATCTATATGGGAGGCACATTTACTGCATAAACTAGTTGCAGTGACACAAACATTTCAAGTTTCTAAGAGCATGACTGGACTAGAATTTATAATACGAAAATTTCTATTTTACACACTTAATTATCATGCTCCATCTACACAACGAGCCGTGAACTATAAAACTAAGGCCCAGTTCTTTTCAGCTTAACGGCTTAACAACTTATCTACATTTTGAAAGGACATATGGTTCGAGTTTTTTGGGTCCGTTTTTTCGCTGTTTTGAAGATGGGTCCTAATGCTTTAAAAAACAAGTCAAACGAAATGGATCCGAATCTCGAGACTACCTCGAGATTCGAGAAACTCGCGAAGTTCAGTCATTTCAGCCGTTTGAACAGCCGTTCAGATTAGCTCAAAAAAACAGGGCCTAGATATTCTAGCCCGCAAAACATTAAGCCAGCACAAGCAACCCCTTTAAGCAGTTCTGGAGGTTGGTTCGCAAATTTGGCTAGGAAGTGGCATTTGTGTGGCAGCAACGGGGTGTGGCTATGACATGGCATGCAAGGGACTCAAACCATTCTCTTCCACTTCTCTTCCCTTATCTCTCTCCCCTCCCTCTCCTCTTCCCTCTCCCTCTGTTCACATCGGAACAACCACCACCTCCCAGTCTCCTCCCCGTCGGCCACCTCCCTCCTGGATGACCACCGCCTCCTACTTTCTGCCATGAGCTCTTGCTAGTCACCCGCTTCTACTTCAAACACAACAACGAAGCCACGCCGGATTGGTTGGCACCGCCACACCAAAACCCATACACCCTATGTCTCTTGCTCCGGCATCTCCACAACCGCTTTTGCACCACCCCATGAGCTGGTCGCCACTTTGACCAAGAGAGCAGCAGTGGGTGAGGGAGGGGGCAGCGAACAAAGTGGCCAGCTGCATTCCCTCTGCCTCACCTCCAACCGCTCAAGTGGATCCAGCCATCTTCGCACATCTAGGCCACTCCACCATGCAGATTGTGTCACCACCGTACGAATCTTTCACCGTCAGCATGTGACAGCCTAGATGCCTGGGTAAAGATGACGAGTGGCAGGATGATATGGAACATGGTCAGAATAGGCAGAGAGCGTCGTGGGCTAGCTTGGAGATAAATGGGAAGCCCAGCAAGTGCACCAGGAAGCAGGAGGATGCCATTGGGTAAGAGAATCCGCATCTGGCACTCTTATCACCCACACTCCATTTCACTATTAACTACTCCCTCTATCCTTTCCTCTAAATTTTCTTTACATTTTACATTGATATATTATAAAAAGGCAAATCCCTTCCCTCCATCAGCTACTCTATTGAAAGGTACAATATTTTAGAATGACTATTTCAGATGCTCTAAGAAGGTGGTCTCGGGGAGGGAGGGATATGTGTATATAGACTTTTTCCAATATAATATAAAGATTGAAGGATAAACAGATGGTAAACACTCTTACCTGTTGGAACCTTCATCAAAAGACAAATAAGGTGGGAAAATTTTGAATGTTCATTAAGTCCCGAGCAAAGCTTCTGTAGGCACTCAGGAAAAAATAGTTAGGTTTTACGTCCTCCAAGGCTTCAACTGCATCTTCTATCTGTTTAACATAACATGTATATCTGTTAGATATAAAACTGAGAAGGAGAGTACATCTGGGAAAGGACTCTTACTTGGACAACTATTTAGACTTGACCATAAGTTTAATAAAATGAAAAAATGCAGATTATAGAGCAAGCCCATAAATTAGCATTCAGGTGTACCAAATGGAAGCGCAAGATTCCAAACAACAAAATATACTTACCGGCACAACAGGTGACTACTGGTTTGACGCCTATAATTTACATTTGGCAACTCATCCGACATCAAAACTGATATTGCTGAATGTAGCGACTCGCTAACTCTTCATAAGATCCCGTTTGGCACAGGTCAAAATGATCATCCACAAAGAATACTTCCACGTGATAACCATGGCAATGTGAATCCTCTCCATTCACACTGATTTGCTGACTACGCCCCTATACAGCCCTATGGATGTATCATTGTAGCAAAAATTTCCAAAGAGACCTTGCCATCATACATCTCTATTCACAGAGAGAATGTTTGTTCAATTTTTTAACACTCTCATGGCTGATAGTCTCCAACGAATGTCGGATCAATTGCAGCAGCCCGTTGACATTATGGAAACTGAAATCAAGGACTTCCCTTACAAGAGCAATGCCATCAACTTGATCCTTCCCAATAGCAGCAAGATAAGCAGCAAATGAACTTTGCGATTTTCTGGTTCCATCAAATGCATAATTTATGTCTTCCACCTGTAAAAAAACACAGCCAATATAAAATATATACTTTAGCAATAAATATAGGAGCAAAGAAACATTTCAATAAATTCTCATCAAGATATATCATGATCCATTGCAGTGAATTATAACAAGTTCACCCAAGTGCAAGGGATAATGGGAATATGGGATCTCGGTTGTGGAGCAGCTAAAGAGAATTAGATAACTAAGCCTAAAAATTACAACCATTCATACCTATAAAACCTACAGGCTTAAAGATCTTAACAGTTTTGAATTTGAAAAATCTGAATTTAAAGTATCTAGCATCACCATTCACATTGTAGCAATCCATAAACGGTTTTAAATGATATTTGTAGTGCAAAAGTTTTTCTTTGAAAAAAAAAACAACACAAAATCTGCTAAAGATGAGGAGACGAGAGACTTCTTATCATCAATTCACAAGCTAGGTAATTCCATGATCTAATTATCTCTAAATACTAGAAACTAGCGCACACCGTGTAGATTGTACAAGAATATTCTATCACGACTCACGAGGAAAATGATGAAACCTGCACGTCAATGAGTTCCATGAGACTCACATTTCAGTAGCCATAATATATGGTTTCACTCTAAACTGAGTACTCAAGCATTGAACGAAGAAATGCTAAACGTTCAAAGCTAAATTGCAGATGTCATGGTCTCATGGGAAACTTTGAAGTCAATTTTCATTTATATCAAGAGCATTAGCTGCTATATCAATAAATGAACATGTCAGATAAATATTCATTGCCAGAAACAAGCAACTTACATAAGCAAGCAAGCTCGACAAGTGGTGATTGTTCCGAGATATAGGATTGCTAACACTTTGAGAGCATACGCCTCCGGCAGAAATAACCTTAGCGGCTATACTCTGGTTATTCAAATTATCAACATCTGAAGCAGAAGATGATGGTGACTCAGCTAGCAAAACAAAAGAGAGAATTTGAACTATCAGAAGGTCAATCATTGTAACAAAAATATGGATGATGAAATTGCATCCATATCACCAGATGAAACATAGGTTGCAAATCATTTGCTTTTTCTAATAAATCTGAGTGAGACACACTTTAGATATCTCCCCTTTCTTGACAAGAGATGCATTGAAAATTTGACACAAGGGATACGCCAAGATCATGGGAGAATGAAATCCTACAACCATTAGCAACCTTACCTCACTTCATATACATTACACAATGCTTAAGTTATTAATCGTTTAGAATGAGAATTATCGCCTTTCAAGTCATGCTCTTGCAATAAAAGCTGCTACACTTATGATAGACTGATAGAAAAGTAATGATTGGATCCTCAAAAGTTTGAAGCATCTCGCTATATGAGGTATTTAATTCAAGGAAGATGTTCGTAACTCCTAGCACTGATCTTTATGTTTGGTTTGAAAATGAATGTGTTGGTCAATCACCATGCAATTCCATATGACCACCAACACCACTTGAATAACTGAGTGATAAGGTCACCCCATACACATTTGTGTGGGGACCTCATGATGGACCAACCCATTATAAAGTGGCAATTCCTCAGAATAAACAGGCCCTTAACGCGTGACAACAGTTTCAAAAACTAAAATAATATCAAACTAACAGAGAAAGCATATGTGAAAAACCTGGAGGGGCCATGAGAGATGCTGCCTGCAATGCATGCCTATCTTTAGTTGCACCAGGATGTTTGTAAAATGAAGCCTTCATATATGCCACTTCCACACATTTATATGCCATAGCAGCATTTGCCATTTTCTTTAGTCGCTCAAATTCCCGAGCACAGAATCTATTGAAAAAAATGCCAATATGCCATATAAGTATAGTTCCTTCCACACAAGCATCATACGATATTAAAAATGTACAAAATGATTAAAAGGTACAAGTTAAACTACCATCAACTGTCTAAATAAAAAGGAATGTACTGAATTATAAAAAAATGATCGCCTAGGCACTAGGCAAGAACATGACGCCATGATTTTCCCACGGTCGGCAGGCTAAGTGCTAGGTGGTGACTAAGAGGTCACAAGTGCATCTATATAATGTAAAATGCTCATTATGACAAACTGAAGATAAGAGGACCATGAAAATCTGGATGTTTGCTCTATTGGAAAATAAGCTATGCATCACTCTATTTTGTCAACCTTATGGATGTTTATACATTTCTGTCAAACCATGCAATCAGGAGTGTGTGCACACTGCCTGTTAGGTCGCAACCAGCATAAGCACCTAAAGCATCTTATAACCCTGATGTCCATAAAAAGCAACAGAATGAATAGATGCTCAGAAAGGATGTCTAATGTATATACTAAAGTAGAGTTACAGGAACAAGTAGCAAGAACCAAAGCAAACTATCAAGTTTCCGTTTAAAAGAAATATTAAGTGAATGCTACCCTGAAAGCATTCAAGAATGTCAAAAGGGTAACCATGAAATACTATCAACAGGTTGACATGCACATGCTGCATGCCTCTTAAACAGATGACTATGTAAGAATTTTGCTTACACACAAAGGTTTCCTGTTTCAGAATATAGCTTCATAGTTTGTATAGAATCCACTTGTTTCAACCTATCAATGTTTGGAGCCTCCCAAAGTGATGCGGCGTGAAGAAATTTCAGGATCGCCTCAAAGCACATACTCGCACTCTCAAGGTCATCCCCCTTTTCCTGCAACAAGTGATGCAAAAAGAGGGGCAATGGTATCTGAGTGAAAAGAATAGTAAAAAGGGTTTTGAGTAATATATCACAAAGTCGAACCTTTAAGCGTTTAGACAAATGCTTCAAATCTCGAGCTTCCTTCAGCAGAACAGATGCATTTATTAGACTTGAAGCATCGTTATTAACAGTTACTTGCTTTATGTTTTCGACAACACCCTTTTTAGATTGTTTTGCCTTGTGAGAGGCACCTTCCTCTGCTGTATTGTTTGATAATGGCTGTCGCTTGCTTCCTTTAACAGTACATGGATTCAATTTCACGTCCTTGTATTTTACATCCACTTTATCAAGTTTAGCCTGCATTGGATGTATCCCATCAGAGGTCAACCTTGCATCATCGCTCTGGCCTGAATTGAAACGAGGCGGTGTTTTCCCATTTTGCTGGAATTGTGTCTGTTTGTGATCACTGTAGTGATGTACTGAAAAGGCATGTGACTTAACTTTCTGTCCCATTGCAATATTCAGTTGGCCGTTCTTTCTACCAAGTCCAGAATCTTCACTTTTAAGGCATTCGTTTCCCAACAAGCCTTGTTTATCCTTCTGCAATATCCCACCCTTCAAAACATGATTATGCGTGTCTGCATTCAAGAAACCAGAAACATGAGCTTTGCCATGACCAGAACCAGATCCTATGCCATAATTTTCCTTGGAGCATAAAGAACCAGTTTTCCCAGACTCTTGGAAATGCATATTTTCTGCAACTGCACCTGAATAACTTCTATGTTGATCCAAAAGATTCTTATCGAAAGATCTCAAGGGTGAAGAAGAAACTGATTCCACAGGGGAGGCCCTTGTTTCTTGAAAGTCGGCTTTACTCCTGCGGGAACTAGACACCTTAGATGAACTGGAAGTGGCAGCCACAGATGCTTGTGGATAAAATAAGCTTTCAGACAGCAATGGGTGCTGGGAATGGATGTTCTGTTGATGTTGGTCACTTGATCGTTCTTTATCAGTACCTATTCCATCGCCATCAATTCCAGAAATGGGCCCTCTAGCATGGGCAACTCTACTACCGTCAGCAGTCTTTGAAAACTTCAGCTCTGACCTGGGATTCTCTTTGGCAGCATTACTGTCACTTAAACCTTCTTTGAGAGCACGCTTTACAGAGAAATTGCTTGACAAAGGGTCAGGACAACGCTGGCTTACTTGCCTGTGTTTTGATTTTTTTCTCTTAAAGGATGAGTCTGGAAGATCAGATCGTTCTCCTTCTGATGTTCTAATGTCCCTATCTGAGTAGATCTTATCTTCAACTGATGAAGATGAACCATGCTTTCCCACAACAGGTGAAATGCTACTATGTTTATGTGAGCTTTTTGGAGATTCCTTAATTGAAGGACATCTTTTGCTTATTTCAGACTCAGAGGGATGATACCTTGCAGGCTCATTGAATTCTATCTTCATTTTCTTTGATGCTCTCAAGTCATCGTGATTAGCCCCAATAATGATCTTCGAATTTGGATAAACCAGATCTTTTGCAACAATACCACCTGCAGAGATGGAAATTATTCGAATCAAATGACTAACAAATGAAATTAGAAGAAAAAATAGTTGTTGCACCTTTATCTGACGATCCCATGTGCTTCTGTTTTTCCTTAAGTTTAGGGAAGCAGTCAACACCGTCAGAATTTCTATTTTTAGGAGCACGTAGCTTCTTTGATGGCTTTGACATCTCATCCAAGTTTAAATTATTTGACACATCAGCTGCATCACTGGATTGAACTTTCAGCTTCCCAGACGTAGTGGACTTGACATTGCCATCAAAAGTTGGAAGTTTTGTAGCTGTGCCTCTGCCTGGCGTAGAATTATCATGATGATCATCCAAACTCATGTTATTTTCTGGTGCAGGGACCATATAAAGGGCACAGAGGGCTTTTGTGGTCTCATCCTCACTTATTTGACAGTTATTCATTCCAGGCCTACACAAAATCACAAATACTGGTATATTAAAGACAAATCAAGCACATGTATAGCAAACAGCATATTTAACGGTTCTTGCAAGTCATCAAACTATATGGCCTATACAGAATTTTCCATAAATTTCTGGAGGCATGAACCCAGAGATTACCAAATAAACCATAATTGGACCATTTTAAAAATTTCAAGAGTTTGTTTATCTTTAAGGTAATGGAACAGTTGGACAAGTTCATATCACTTTGCACAGAGGAATTATAAATAACATAGTGCAAGAAGAAATTGCTCCACTGCATATTTGCAGTTCAAAGAGACAAACAAACAGAGGGACCAAGACAAGGCATGAAAAGATCTAAATGTCTACAAAGTGGATCTATTGTCTCTTGCGGAAACTTACAGCCAGCTTTGCATGCTACATCGCCATTTTTCGGGAAGAACATCTGGATTTGTCCCATAGGGTAAAAGGCGCCACGTGTCACACTTATCACAGCGCACCCATTGGTCATTTATTAAAACAGATGAAGGAGCAGGTATTGCCATGGATGATTCTGTACTCCCATTCTTGCATGATGGCACGGGAACAGATTTGTCAACAAATATGGGAGAGATCTTGCAGTCACCACCATTACCATTGCCTGAAATGTCCTTATCAGTCTCTCCAAATGTCAAAGTCTCTTTCTCCGGCTTCACACTCTTATTGTCATCATAAGATTTTCCAGTAATGCCATTGTTCAACTGTTTATGTGGCTTGCCCTTGAGTTTCTTCCCAGGCATAGAAGGTTGCAAAGAGGATGTTTTCTTTCCATTCAGTATTCCAGAAGAATTTTTGCCTACATTATCTACGATTATACCCATGGATTCTGAATTGACTACACTTCCTATTTCCTTCATTTTGTACTGTGATGGTTCACCTTTTGCATGTGTCACTTTTCTTTTGTCTCTGTCAAGTGATGTTTTCGTAGGAGGAATATTTTGCAGTTGATTTGAAGTGGTAACATTTTCATCATTGTATTCATCAGAGTCATATTTGATTTTACGCAAACATGCATCATCACGTAAAGGTTCTGACTCACTGTCCTTGCTCCAATCTACAAATGCATCTCTCACTGTATTGGCTTTTGCATTTGCTTTACCCGCTGGATGTTCATCATCATTTGCTAAATTAATGGCTTTAACATCTACCACTGACTCCATGTCTCCGGTAGAACTCTTATCATTAATTTGTACCTTCAGTGGACCACTCTTTGTCTCCTTGAGGTGATCTGAAACCTCGGCCACATATTTTGCTGATTCCTCAACAGAACGTTGTTCTGTCTTTATGCTTCTTGATACGAGGATTGAATCTATGTTATCTGAAGTATCTTGCAACTCAGGTTTAATTCCCTCATTCATAACAGTTGTTTTTTTATATCTGAGTTTTGAATTGTTGGAATCAGGAAGGTGATCTTTCTTTTTATCATACTTAGTTTTCTCCTCCATCTGAATTCCCTTATCTCGTGCAGCAGAGGTCATATGATACCAGTCTCTGTTCAATTCTTCTTTGTTACCATCAAGGGTGGGCGTTTCATGTTTTTTTGCTACAGGTGTTAGCTTCCTTCTCAATTTTAGAACATTTTCTGCAAGGGGTGAGAGCAGGAGTCCTCCAGGAACAGGATAACTGGTCATTATCTGTTCAAACAACAAAATGCATTAACTCTCTAAAATAAATGATCAAAAGTCTTGCCAAGATGAACAAATTTATGAGACTAAACTTGACCTGGAAAATGGTACTTGGTGATTCTTCAGGTAAATGTGTCGGCTCAGGAGCTCCAGCACTTTCATCTAGGCTGTCATCCGTAGATGATGAGGGAGAAATGTCAAGCCCCAAGCCACTGTATATAGCTGCAGTATTTCTTGCCAAATTTTTGTTATTGTTAACTTTGATACGTATTTTCTGTGCCTTAGGCTCTTGTCCATTGACTGCTCTGTTCAAAGTATGTTGAGGAGGATTACCACCGATCCCATTCAGTGTTCTTTGAAAATAATCATTTTTCCTCCTGCTATCTACTGCAGTCTTGACAAAATTATTCTTCTGCGGATGCTGGAAGTTCAACATAACAATTTAATAGGGTTCTAATATCTATGCAGTAATCCAATAAGTCGACATGTCCTGGAGAAATGTGTAGAAGTGTACCTCTACTGGCATATATGGCGATCTAGAGGCACTGCCACGGTTTGGTGGAACTGCAGGGCTTATAGATTGAGAGAAGACAGAAGGGGAACGCTCGTATTTAGGCAAGAATGAGCCATAACCCCCATACTGTGATCCTATGTAGTGTGAACAGTTTTCCGCATAGATCAATACAACAGCAAGTCTACAGAGTAAATAGGGCGGCAGCTTGTATTCCCCTTACCCAAGTTCTCAGCAAGTACACCACCTTCAAAATCTTTCTGGAAATGACCCAACACACTATGAAGTTTTTCATCCTGTACAACATAAAACATAAATTATTTAGAAGTTTATCTTCCATAAAACAGAAACCTGCTTCTTAATGGGTATATGTGAAACATAAGGAGCATCAGTGAAAAGAATGCCAGTACATAAGAGTATATAATAAAGCAAACTTAAGTCAAAAGGCCTAATGGCTGAAGGACTGGCGTTCATTAGCAGCAGTCATAGTGTATCAAGAATAATTCATCCTCTCAAAATTCTTTAAAATCCAAAAATCTAGAGAAGGTAATGACTCCAGAAGTCTGGAATTTCACATCTTAATTTAACTGATGAACAAAATCCCCAGATCCAAACAAATTCATAGCGGTTAAGTCTTTCATATGCCAGATGTGGTCATGTAGCAATAACTCCCTGTCTCCCTCACCATTCAGTAATGAAAAATTAAGCCAGAATGCAAACAGTGAACACCTAAATGGTATAGTGGCATGTGTTTTTGAACCTTTGATACAAGAAACTACTAACCACACACACATGCACATCAAGCAACAACATAAAGTGGGAAGTGGCAAGTATCAATCTCGCAACCACTTCCCACTAAGCACATATTGCTAAATAACCACTAAAATGAAAATAAAGTAGTTCATTAATGTTCTATCTAAAGACACCTACGTACATATAAAACAATTTAAATTTCTGCACACCACTGTTTTAAAGTCGCGCGACTAGTCGACAAGTCGATCCTACAACTTGAGTCGGTGGCTGCGACTTGACTTGCGGAGCTAGTTGCTCGACCCACCGGCTAGTCGGGGCTGGCAAGTCAAACGATTAGTACCAAATGAAACTTTTGGGCCCACACAGCTGAAATCCTAGGCAATTTTATCCCCGGTGTTGCCCCTCCTCATTCACAAAGCAAACCCTAGGCCCCAAGATGCAGCCACCTCCAGGACAAAGCAGTGCCACTGCCGCCGGTACGTCGCCGCTAGACGCCGCTACAGCCATGCAGGTGCTTATCCTCCCTCTCCTGATCTACTTCCTTCCTCTCCCTATCTCCTGCCCGCTCAAGATTCTCTCCCATAACACTCACACCCGCTCTAGATTTTCTCTGCTTACTCTCATGCCTGCTCTGATCTCTCTCCTAATCCCCTTTGGTCCTTCCTCTCCTGCACACTCTGATCTTTGGTTCTTGCAAGCCTATGTCTTCTGCCCCTTGCAAGTACATGCCTGCTCTATGCCTTCTGCCTCTGCTTCTTGCTCCTGCGCTGCATCTGATTCTGCCTCTACTTCTTGCTCCTGCTATGCCTCTGCATCCACGTCAAAAGTATTGTGCTGTTATATCTCAGTCTGATCGATGCTCTCCCTTAACCCTTCCCTTCAAAAAGGAAGGACTGCAGCCGATGACCAATTGTCTCAACAATTGGCTGCAGTGGCTGACCAATATCATTCATCCAGGTCAGTGACTGAGCAAATGGCTGCAGCTGCTGAGCAATATGCTCTACCTTGGTCGAGTAGTATGTAGGTATATTTTTAGAAATAAGAAATTGTAGTCAATGACTTCTATCGATTAGTCAGCGACTACTCTCACCTAGTCACGATTGGTCCGCAAGCCGGTACCCTAGTAACTTGACTTGGCTTTGCGACTTGCAAACCTTGCTGCACATGGCACCAATCTAATGAACACAGGTATGTTTCCTTGCAAAAGAGGTGTTATTATTTCTTTGCATACTATCAATTCCATCAGTACAGAGATCTATAAATCATTACTTATACAAAACTAAAGGTATTTAAGCAACTACAGTCATAGGCCACCTAAACAAATAGAAATTTGTATCATGAAAGTTTCGATTCCATTACAATTTAAGATGTTCAAGAAGTATTATCTGAAACATGAGCCCATGGAGATGCATCAGTACAATAAAAGATAGGTCTGACCTTTTATTAGTATAAATGTGAAGACTCTTTGAGATAAACTTTACTTTTTAGAACATACAAGATGGTTTTCCACCAACCAATACTAAAGAATTAATTAGGTCAGTCAGGTGGTACATGGTATGAGAGTAAGGGCACATTTGGTTCCAACGCTGAGCTGGGCTATAGCTCAACTAGGCTAGCTGAGCTTAGCCTGGCTTGCTTTACATGGCTGTTTGGTTAGCTTGATGATTGATGGCAAACTTTACTAGCTGCTTGTTTGGTTCTAACGCTAAGATAACCAGCGAAGCAAACCGCCAACGCGAGAAGCAGGTAACGCACACATCACAAGAAGGCAGGGGTCCGACATGCGCTTCTTGCGCCTTGCCGTCGGAGGAAAGCCAATCTGGCTAGCCTCCACAGGCAAAAAAATTCTAGCCCACTTGGACTAGCTGGCCGTGAGAAGCAAGCTTTTTTCATGGTATCAAACACATAGCCTTGCAAGGCTAGGCGTGCCCAAAAAAAAACAGCTTTACACACCCAAGCTAAACTCACAAAACTTTTCCGCGCATTAATTATGTTGCTTATTAACAAATGTACACAGAAATCCATAGAATCTAACATCACAAGATCAATTTTATTATAATGCTAAAAACCATGAGCTCCATCCAAAGGTATAGGCATATTTGGATGATCTGTAGGAGTGGGTTATGCCTCACTCTTGAAGGCTTGCAGTTTGATTGGTCTAAAACTAACTGATTTTTCCAGATATTTATCCTTCTCGAGCTAGAAAAACATCGCCGAACCAAGAGGGCAAATTTGGCTCTGTTTCGATGAGAAACTTTTTTTCTACCACATTATTAAGTGACCAAAGAGGTTGTTGCTTGTTTGAGCTATAGCATACATGAGATGGTTTCTTTTCTTTGGCTAGGCAAGATGGACGAAACATCCAAATGCACCATAGGTTCCATATATAATGCATAACAGCAACTCCGGGGGCTTCATTCTATTTATAGATGATCACCTGTAGAATTTTCACCACAAACAAATGCAGCCAAAGAAAATGTCCAAATGATCATTCATTGGAACAAGTTAACAGTCAATCTCAGGCTAAAATTCTGCAAGTAACCAAAAATAATGTGACATTTTCGAAGGAAAGCGGATGGTAAGAAAATTCCCTGTCTCAACCCAGGGAAATGACTTCCCTTCTTTTAGTAATAAATATTCATCCCCTCCAACACAATCAAGAGACTTTACAACCCTACCCTTCAATTCCCATTCCCTCTTGTAGGTTCCCTTCAATCAATCACGTTCGAACTACGTCTAGCATCTAGCACTAAAATTAAGTAGATGTGGGATTCATCAGAAGGGCATACCAGATATCACTCTAAACTACACATTGGCAATATCTATGAAATCAGGTAAGGCGAACATATTAAACACTATTTCACCTCACCATGGAGACAAAGCAGGAAAAATAACTGCAGAATCGCAAATTCCCATGCCATGCGCAGAGCAAGGTAAAATATCGAGATTAAATAAACAATCAAACCATCCTAGTGAACATCAATCACCTCATGAACCAAAATCCAAAACATCGAAGCTGATTACACGGCACAATCAACACGAATCCCAGTAACGCTGCAACCGAGCAAGGACAATTACTGCGATGCCAATCAGCAAACCACGGCACCACGAGCTCACCCACCATCCAATCCACATATAGAGTGAGGGAGGGAGTTAGGGAGGGAGGGAGGGGCGAAGCAGAGCGCAGCATCTCTTACTATGTAGGTGAGAGCGTCGGGATCAACAAGCTCGTCGCCGCCCGCGCCGCGCCTGCCGTAGCCGCAGCCGCCGCCGCCGATCGCCTCGCCCTCTTCGAGCTCCAGCTCCCCCTCCTCGTGCCCCTCCCCCACCATCCCCGCCCCCGCGACCGCGACCGCGCCCTCCTCGCCGCTCCCCCTCCCCCACAGCCTCCCCCCGCCGCCCAGCAACTCTAATCGGCGGATGCGATCCCCGCAACCCCTCCCGCCGGCTGCTGCCCCTCCGGCGATCACCGCCGCCCCGGCTATTCTGCGTTTTATTCCTATTCCTATTTTATTTAATTAATTTCTCCCCCGTCGCCCTCGCCGCCTCCTCTTGCGAGTTGCGAGGAGAGGAACAGAAAAAATAAATAAATACTTTTCTTTTCTTTTCTAGTACACAGAAAAAGACTTTAAAGGGAGCACGGTCGGTACTCGGTACTGGAGTCCCTGAAGTATTCAGGGATTTGTTGGGGGTGGTACAGCTCGGGCTCGGGCTCGCGCGCACGTGGCTGCCTCCGGCGCCGTTGGATTGTCCCTCGACGGGCGATATGCGGGGGCCGGGGCAGCGGGGCGGGACGAGAGTACGAGGGAACGGCTCTACCGGTGCACGCAACGTGTCGACGTGTGGTCGCGTGCGCAGGTGCAGGTGCCGGACTGCCGGGCAGACATGCGTGACGTGAGGCGGTGGTAGAAGCCAACGGCGCACGGCGCACCGGTGTGATCGGGCTCTAGCATGTTCCTGGCACCCAGGAGTTGTACGTGTGGCTTTTCTGTTCGGTTCGGTTCGAACGCGTTGAGTTAGAGGTTCAAAGCTTTTAAAAAAATAAAAAATAAAAAAGTTACAAATATTTTTGAAATCTTTAAGAGAAATTCTACTAGTATTTGAAAAAATATTATAAAACATTACGGTAAATATTTTGTAAAAAATAATAAATTTTGGTTCACCCGTACAAAACTGAGCCAAAGTGCAACCAAAGAGGTCGTAGTCACATACATACGTAGCAGGGACGTGCTGGTGATGGCCTTTTCTTCATACGTGGTATATCGCTACTAGCATCACGGTTGAGCAATGCGATGGGTTTGTTTTGTCCATATATGTGGAGAGCCTTCCTAGCAAAGTATTTCTTGGCAAAAGCATTGAGTGGTACGAGAGTTCATTCGATTTTCTAACTACAACGTCATATGTACATGGTTCAGAACTTCAGATCAGCGGCGGGCGGTTGATACAAATCAAAGCTAGGACAAACATAAAATTTTTTTAAGTACGCCGTCAAGCAAATGTACCATAAAGGCATAAACTAGATAAAATATATCCACACAAAGGAAGCGATCATACAAGTTTCAATCAACTTAATTAATAGTTAAATTTACCGACGAAAGGCATAATAATCGAGCATTTTTAACTCAAGATGCAACATTTTGTCTATCAGTCCATCAATTTTAAATGAAATTGCAAAACTAAAATGCAATCTACCATTGAAATTGTTATCTAGCATTGATCGGGGTATCAAGTGTTTGTGCGATTGAATTGTCCGAAACACAAGATTCTCTGTGTTGCTTCCCTGATTTTTTTACGGTGATTGCATTGGAGTGTTCGGTACCATGAAGCTTGGAATGTTAAAAATTTCAAGAATCTGGGTTCTCTGTCTGTTGGGTGTGTTTTATATCAGAGTGCCCGGTCTTCGGATCAAATTATCTAGCGTGCGCAAAACTTCAGCCCAATGTGTCGGGGATAAAATCACGGCCCATTGCCATGGCCCACTCCCTGACGGCCCAATCGAACAGCCTATCAGGGCCCAGCTCCCTAGAAGGTTCTATCAGACCCATGAGCATCTTGCCGAATAGCTTCCTGGCTGGCATGATGCGTAGCGGCCAAGGAATCGTGTTTGAGTCCGTCTCGAATAGAAGTTCTGCACGGCTACGTGAAGACCCGGACGTTGGTTTTCCGGATTGGAATAGGAGTCGTGATCCCCAAGAATTAGAGTTTACCTTACCTGCCGTGGGATGTATTTGGCATGGTACGAGTTCGTTATGTATTCGCAGTTAGCCCGGCCCGAATATCCCTCGGTAGGTCGGTTCATCAACACTATATAAACCGAGCCCCTACGGCGTGTAGAGGGCACGAGTTTACGGTCAAGCCATCATCTGATAGCGCACCTGATCTTCGCATCAAAGCATATCGCTTCCTGTACACTCATACTACTCGCCGAGACTTGTTCGTCTCGTCGAGCTTCCTCTTGTAATCATCTTTGATATAAAGAAAGGTTGGACGTAGGGCTATTATCTCTCCTGAGAGGCCTGAATCAGGATAAAAACCATTGTCTCCCTGTTCGTCGCTGGTTGTTATTCGTGTTGTTCGGCGTGTCTCCTATCTCCCTCTTTAAAGAACCTTAATCGACTTGGGATCGATATCTCAACCGTCGACAGTTGGCGCCGACCGTGGGGACCTAGCAGATCGAGCATGTCGAACTTCATCAGCAACCAGGGATCTCTTCCTGAGGGCTACGACTCAGAAGGACAGGATGTCTCGTCCCCTGTCAGATCAGATCGATCTGTTCGATCTCGATCGTTTTCCATATCTGGGACATCAGTTTCCGTCTATACTCCAGAAACGGTCTCAGATCACACTCCCATCATTGACGATGACTACGGAGCCAACGATCTTTACGATGGTTTAGATCTATCGGATTTCAAGGCTATGTCAGTCGATTCCTCTTGTGGCAACACAGTGATGACACCGTCAAGCGCGCCAACGCACGGTCGTCGCAGTGTCAACATGGCCGGCGCAGGAACCTCAGAGGATCCTGCACGGGCCGCGGCGGTCGAAGAGATCGAGCGGATCAATTCTTCTCGGCAACACGATGGGGCTACGCCAGCTGCTCGCGAGTAAGAAGTTGTTCGCCGCAGCCTAGATGCCTCCATCAATCAAACCTTAACGCAGATTCGCGATCAGCGCAAGCGTCAGCGACGCGATTCGCATCGTGCACCTACGCCAAGTCCCCCGGCAGATGTTTCGCCTGCTCGGAACGAATCCCCGCGCAACCAGACTCCGATCGGGCAAAACGCGGACGCCTCAGGGATCCCAGGACCCCTTGAGCAGAGTCGGCAACGACTTCAAGCCTTGGCAACGCTGATCAGATCCACCAACCAAGCCAGCCTCGCCCTCATGGGCGACGCTGTTACTTCTCACCTAGAGCGGCTGGCTGAAGGCCTTAAGTCCATAGGTGAAGTTAACACTTCTTCCGGGCAACGCAGTCAACCTGCCCTGAATACTTTAAAAGGAGTACGAAACTATAGTTGGCACGGTCGGTAGTCGGTACTGGAGTCCCTGAAGTATTCAGGGATTTGATGGGGGTGGTACAGCTCGGGCTCGGGCTCGCGCGCACGTGGCGGCCTCCGGCGCCGTTGGATTGGCCCTCGACGGGCGAGATGCGGGGGCGGGACGAGCGTACGAGGGAACGGCTCTACCGGTGCACGCACGCAACGTGTCGACGTGTGGTCGCGTGCGCAGGTGTAGGTGCAGGGCAGACATGCGTGACGTGAGGCGGTGGTAGAAGCCAACGGCGCACAGCGCACGGCGCACGGCGCGCGGCACACCGGATGTGATCGGCTCTAACATGCTCGTGGGCCTCGTGGCACCCAGGAGTTGCAGGCTTGCAGCAGGCCCACGTGTGGCTTTCGGCTCGGTTCGGTTTGGTTTGAACGCGTTGGGTTAAAGGTTCAAAACTTTTAAATAAATAAAAAATAAAAAAATGTTACAAATATTTTTAAAATCTGTAAGTGAAACTATACTTGTATTTGAAAAAATATTGTAAAACGTTACTGTAAATATTTTGTAAAAAATAATAAATTTTGGTTCACCCGTACAAAACTGAGCCAAAGTGCAACCAAAGAGGTCGTAGTCACATACATACGTAGCAGGGACGTGCTGGTGATGATGGCCTTTTCTTCATATGTGGCATACCGCTGCTAGCATCACGGTTGAGCAATGCGGTGGGTTTGTTTTGTCCAGATATGTGGAGAGCCTTCCTAGCAAAGTATTTTTTTGGCAAAAGCATTGAGTGGTACGAGAGTTAATTCAATTTTCTAACTACACCGTCACATGTACATGGTTCAAAACTTAGAGCAGCAGCGGGCGGTTGATAAAAAACAAAGTTAGGACAAACCTAAAATCTTTCTACGTGCGCCATCACGCAAATGTACCATAAACTAGGTAAAATATATCCACGCAAAGCAAGCGATCATACAAGTTTCGATCAACTTAATTAATAGTTAAAGAGTAAATTACACTGTTGCCCCTTAAAGTTGGTCGAAAATCTCACTTAGCCCCCTAAACTTTGTTTTGTCCACTGCGGCCCCTTAAAGTTGTTTCCGGATGACACAAAGCCCCACAAAGTTGGATTTTGTTGCACCACAACCCCCGGAAGTTGGCTTTGGGTGCTGAAAAAATTAGCCTGCGTGACACCCGGAAACAACTTTAAGGGGCCGCAGCGGACAAAACAAAGTTTAGGGGGCTAAGTGAGATTTTCGACCAACTTTAAGGGGCAACAGTGTAATTTACTCATAGTTAAATTTACCGACTGAAGGCATAATAGTCGAGCATTTTAGCTCAAGATGCAACATTTTTTCTATCAGTCCATCAATTTTAAATGAAATTGCAAAACTAAAATGCAATCTACCATTGAAATTGGTATCTAGCACTGATCAGGGTATCAAGTGTCTGTGCGATTGGATTGTCCGAAATTACAAGATTCTCTGTGTTGCTCCTCTGATTTATTTTATTTTCACCAGAGTATACGGTGATTGCATTGGAGTGTTCGGTACCATGAAGCTTGGAATGTTCAAAATTTCAAGAATTTGGGTTCTCTGTCTATTAGGCGTGTTTTATAACGGAGTGCCCGGTCTTTGGATCGAATTATCCAGCGTGCGCAAAACTTCATTCTCATCGATATTTAGCTCTAAACATTAAATCCCCCCCCCCCCAAACCCAAATCCTCTTGCTCTAAGCTTTGGGTAGGATTTTGAGAAGTGTAATCAAGTGCCCTCATGAGCTAGCATCATCTTTTGAGAACTCGATTTATCTCTAAGTTCGTTCTTCGCCAAATTTGCTGCTCTTATAGATTAAGGGCTCTTAGACAGCTAGACGTCGCCTCGAGGCACCAAAGGAATGTCTGGTGTGCTGAGGAAGTTTACAAAGACTGATTCCGCCTCTGGAATGGAATAAATCAATGAGTGAACCAGAGGGGTCTTGGTGCAACCTAGTGAGGGAAAGGGTTGAGAGAGACCCAACCTCAAGTGTGACTAAACCTACCTCAACTTAAATGTATGATCCCTTCAAGGATTCGAACATAAGGAACAAATATCAATGCGTCTAAACTTCACATCTTGGTTTCCCCTCTCCTTCCATCTTAGTTTGATTTCATTCAATTTGAACTTGTGGTTGTGATTGACTAGCACCTTTGGGTGTTATTACTCCTGTTTGTATTATGGTTTAGCTCGGATTTGTTAGTCAAGCTTGAGATTCAGTCATACTTATGTTTTTATAGGCTGGATTGTTTGGCGTTTTCCATCAAATACTTCGTTAACCATCCGATCATCCGGTGTTTGGGATCGGACTGTCCGGGGTCGGAAACTTCCACATAATTTTGGGTTGAAATTTTATAACACCTATTCACCCCCCCTATGCAACATCTCAATCATTCGTGGTGGTATTTTGGTTCCTTGGTGGTCGAGCTTTCGTGGACGACGTCAGTGACGTCGTTTCCTGTCGGTCACCAAAGGTTAATGGTCCGCACCTAGCTTTGGCAGGCGATGGTGGTGGTTATGGTAGAGTTGAGACGATGAACTGATGTTGCTTCTCTCTGTGTGATGCATCGATCGACGGAGGCTGCGAGAAGGCTTTTGCCTTCGGTGGGCTTATGTTTCCTCGAAATGGGTGTTATGAGCTCTCTCCACGGGCGATGGCAGGGTGCCCTTAAACTATAGGTTCGACAATGGCGTCGAAGGCCACAGCAATGGCGTCGTGTAGGTTTTTTTTAGCACCGCGTCATCTTCAAAATTTAGCAACAGCTCGTGGGCTCATAGGGTAATGGTTTCATGGATTCAACGTCTACGAAGACAATGGTTTGCTTCGTGCAGCTCTCCGAGGACGTGTGCTATTGTAGCAAGGAATGACATGTGAATCACTTTGAAAATAATTATAAAGAATTAGTGTAGACATATTCCTTTTGTATTGTGCTCTTCGTAGGGGTTATTTACACAAGTTTATTTCTTGATGATTAATACAATATATCTTGGAGGAGTTTTCAATTTTTGCCATATTTTTAAATTCGTGTTTTGGGTTTTAACATCTCTGCATATGACATACGGTATCATCTGAGGCATCGTTGACTAATCGGTTGGACGGCAAGAATCGAAACACCAATTTTGAAGAACGGCGATAATCGAAAACTCCCATGCCCTTGTCTCTGGAAAAAAAAAAGTAAAAAAAGCTCGTCCACATCGTCGTGGCGCATCTTGCCGGCGATCAGGACCCGCTCCCTCCACGGCTCCACCTCCAACCCCCCAGTCCGCAAAGCAATCGCCGCCGGGGAGCGAGGAGGCATGGAACGGCTGCAGCGGATCTTCGGCGCCTCCGGGATGGGGCAGCCGCCGTCGGACTCGCCGCTGCTCGACTCCTCCGAGCAGGTCTACATCTCCTCCCTCGCGCTCCTCAAGATGCTCAAGCACGGTCAGTCGCGGGTAACCCTAGCCCTTTCCTCCCCGCTCTCCACTTCCCGGGAAGGCGAAGGCCGTTAGGGTTCGCGGTTGGGCTCACGCGCTCGTGTCGTGGGTGCTGCTGTAGGGAGGGCCGGCGTGCCGATGGAGGTGATGGGCCTGATGCTGGGCGAGTTCGTCGACGACTACACGGTCAGGGTGGTGGACGTCTTCGCCATGCCGCAGAGCGGCACCGGGGTCAGCGTCGAGGCCGTCGACCATGTCTTCCAGACTAACATGCTAGACATGCTCAAGCAGACCGGGAGGTACTCTCGGGCACCGATCTTAAGTTTCTAATTTCGTCAGGCACTGCAGGATCCTTAGCTTGCCCTTGCGGAAGCTTGAATTTTGCAATGCTTCCCCTGATACAAATCACTAGTACTCTTCTCTGTTTGATTTTGGAAATCTAAACTTCTCGTAATGCTAGTGCATGATAATTTATATATTCTAGCCCAACTGGCTGTGTCTGTTTCCCTGGTTAGAAAAATCAAGTTTTTGTTCTGACTCATTTGAGTTGCTAATTGTAACTCGTACGCCATGACTCATATAACATATTGCTGCCCATTGATTGTTCTCATTCTGTTTCAACGGGTTGGCCTTTTCTAGAGAAAAAGGAAAATGTTGTCACTACTACGTATAGTTTCAGATATAATAAGCTCCCCATTGGAGTAAATTTTTATCAGGACTGGAAGTGAGAGCTGTTGACATTTTTTTTAAAAAAATTTTAGAATGGATGACCGGTATACTTTGGTAATTTTTTTACTATGTGTTATGTATATTTGTTAACTACTCTTTGGTCAACGCCTTTCTGTCTGATGATGTGCTGTTATTTTACTCAATTATGTTGCAGACAAACAATTTCATTGATTGTCATGTTCCTTTTACAGACCTGAAATGGTGGTAGGTTGGTACCACTCTCATCCTGGCTTTGGTTGCTGGCTTTCAGGAGTTGACATCAATACTCAACAGGTATATGCCTCTGCCACCTATGTTTTATGTTTTATCTATTATAAAAGGATCCTAATATCCTGTTAACTTGACTTGGCAAACATAAGTTATGCTATATATTCTGTATTTCCATTGTACTACATGGCATTTCAGCATGATATTTGTTGTGTTCTCTAATTAATATGGATAGGGGTGGGCATTTGGTTGATTCGGTTAAATCGGTTTGGTTTATTCGTTTTCAAATTAATTCGGTTTTTGGAAACTGTTTTTTCTGTCAAAAAAACGAACCGCATTATACAAAATATTTTGGTTTTTTGGTTGACCGAATTTATTTTAATAAGCCACAAAAATATTTGTTCAAACTCAGACTGATCAATATGAAAAGAATCCTTAATCTTTGGGGAAAAAAATAGATAAAGCCAGCATACAAATTACATACTTACATTACTGAAACTCCAGATTTACTATCACATCCGTGCACTGCAACCAAGAACCCAAGAATAAATCTTCTAAAAAACCGTAGAGAATGGATCCTCTAAAATCTAAAGGGAATAGAACCCAAGAATAATATGCAATGGAATGAACTAATGAACAAAAAAGCTGGAGATGAATGGATCTAACACACGTGTGTGGAAGGATGTTACTGCTTCGATGCCTTTCTACCTAGGTCATCACCTCAGTGCCTGCGTGTGCGGCAATCGCCGCCTCAGATCTTCCTTGTTCGCATGAGCTCAAGTTGGTGCCTTGCATTTCCTGATCTCCATATTAAAGCCGCTGCCGCTGCTTCCTGCTTGAAAAAGATGAGTGGAGTTGGCTACATGTTGCATTGCTAGGGTTGGGAGTTGGGGATGTCTCCTGGTTGTATGAAAGATGAGCCCTACCCAGTGAAGTACGGTGAGTTGAGTTGGTGGGCCTTGGGAAGAATGGGTCATGGGATGATTAGCATAATGGGATGTGACTGGAGCCTGTGAATCTTTGAAATGGAGTAAATGGTAGCATATGCTTGGTTCCCATTGTCTTACGTTTCCCATCCTTGTTGTTGTCCATGTCTCCCTGAAAGTCCACATGCTGAGTATAACAGATATATGTTTCTGCCAGTCATCTTTTGTTTGTCTCCAGTTCTCATGTCAATAATCCTGTTGTCATTATGCATCAATATCTATGTGGTAGTTAACCTTGCCAGCGTGGCTAGTCAGACCACACTTGACATTGGTTGATCGTTGTTCCAAAGTTCATTAGATCATTGCATACACCTGATCTAGAGTTTAATGGGCAGGGATGGTAGATTTGCAAGATGCCAAAGGCTAATTTGTTGCAAAAACTATTCTATTTGACTCTTCTTTTCACAAAGTGCAAAATGCTATACTCTTGTGCAAATATTCAAGTAAACATGTGATATGTCTAATATCTTCAAAATTGAACATGCAGAGTTTTGAAGCTTTAAACCCTAGGGCAGTTGCTGTTGTCATAGACCCCATCCAGAGTGTCAAGGGGAAGGTGGTCATTGATGCATTTCGTCTCATTAACCCTCAAACCATGATGCTTGGCCAGGAGCCACGACAGACTACATCAAATGTCGGGCACCTAAACAAGCCATCTATTCAGGTAAGTGCTACATAAAACTGGAGCTTATAATCTTGTTTATTAGTTTCCAAAATGATTAATTTTTTTTTGTTGTCAGGCTCTTATTCACGGGCTGAACAGGCACTACTACTCCATTGCAATCAATTACCGGAAAAATGAGCTCGAGGAAAAAATGTTACTGAACTTGCACAAAAAGAAATGGACTGATGGATTGATTCTGAAGAGGTTTGATACTCATTCAAAAACCAATGAGCAGACGGTTCAGGTGTGTAGTATTCTACTTTATACTTTCACTCAGATAATCCTTCTAGTTAATGCTGCAAACTTAAGTTTTTACCTTGTCTGTTAACCACTTATTTGTTTTATCATGCATAGGAAATGCTGAACTTAGCCACCAAGTACAACAAGGCAGTTCAAGAGGAGGATGAGCTACCACCAGAGAAACTAGCGATAGCAAATGTGGGACGGCAAGATGCAAAGAAGCATTTGGAAGAGCATGTCTCGAATTTGATGTCATCAAACATAGTTCAGACCCTAGGGACCATGCTTGACACAGTTGTCTTTTAGTCTGCTATTAGCCTACTACTGGCTATCCGAATTATCTACACATAACCATTTTGTTATTTAGGTTTATGAAAGCCTGCTACTAATTACTATGCAATGAGCTTGATGCGAAGTACTGCAGCACTATCATCAGGACGGTGTACTGTTAATCTATTGTTAAATTTGGTGTTTTTTCCCATCCATCTTCTTTCAAGCCTTAGCAAGTTAGATTATGCCTTTTCGGTTCTTGTCAGACGCTAGTTCAGCCTTTTCTTTTGGCATGTTTCATATACTGTAGCACTGGTTTAGGTTTTGGCTTGCAACATGTTGCACTGCTCTAGGGAGAGAATCTGCCTGATCTCGTGAACTGAACAGTTTGGTCATCTCGAGCCAGTGTGTCAAATACCGCAGCCCGCAGGATTTCACCATTTTGGGCTAGACCAGTAGTATCCAGAACCCTAAACTGTTCTAAATTAAAATTTTATATTTTGAAGATTTTTCTCGGAATCAGATATTTTGCTTGAGATTTCAAAGATTTGAGAGCGTGTCAAATTTTGGTAACCCTAGCGGTTTGGATTTTGAGTTTTCCCTGAAATCTAGCGGGATTTCAGATTTCACTTGCTAGCATTTTTTTATGGGATCACAAAGAGGAATTTGATATCCAGATTAGAGCACTAGATATGAAAGTATGATGTAGATGATAATGAGTCGTCAATGACCTCTACGTAGCTTGGTGTGTGTTTTTTTTCAGTTCATATTGGGTTGATGGTGGCTGTTGTTTTGTAATTTTAAGATTCGTTCGTCATTTGCAAGGGCTGGGGTAATAGTTTCGGGCCATTGTATAAAGTGAACAGCTCCATTTGCCTGACAAAAAAATCGTAGTTATTATTGCCTGCAACTTGGAAAGTTTGAAGAGCTCAAAAATATAATAGAATTGTTTCGGGATTTTTTAAAAAACCTGTTTATGGAGTTTCGATAAGAACTATTAAAAGCCTCATAAACATTACTACAAAATGCTCTTGAAAATATGATGTTTTGATATTAACATGAGTAGTAATTAGCAATGCAATTTATTTATAAAATCCACAAAAATTATGATATTATCGAATTACTTTTTCAACATAAATTTATGTGCATGCTTTTTTACGTGTCCAAAGATATTTATGGATAAATTTTTTATACTTTGATCTAAGACATGTCTAAAATATCATACTCCATCCGTTCTAAAATATAAGGCATATTTTGACTCCACAAAAGTCTTTAAAAGTAGAGTTTGGTCGATGGAGCCATGCTGAAGGATCCATCATAGTAGACATGGATGTAGCAGAAGGAGTGTTGATCTTGTCCATATAGGTGATGTCCTCATCATTTTTTAGACAGGAGCCTAGTAGAAAGCCTTTTCCTATAATATTTCCACATAGGATAAGTTTATTTAAAATCAATTTAGTTAAGGCATTAAATAATCGTAATCTATTAAACCATAGACCAGTAGGCATCAAGGAAGACATCGGCATCACAGACGAATGAGGCTAGCTTGAAAATCTGCCACATTTAGCAAAGAAATTAGCAAGATATAAATTTTTTTTATATATTTTATTAAGTATATTACCTTGTCAATGTTTTCGTCCACTGAAGACTCGTTGCTTCGTTTCTTGCTTCCAGTATCAATCAGCATTCTATGACACAGTTCAGCAAGATTGATAGCAAAGCCATCTTTATGAACGTCATCAAACCCTTGCTTCAGCGCCTGAGAAATGAAATCGATAAGAGTAATGAAACAGCGCAGAACATGGCTGAAAGTGACAGCCAAACCTTGTAAAAAATCGCGCTCTCTTGAAAATGTTTAATCACGCGGTCTTTCCAACTCTGAAAAAGCTCTGCCAGTTTTTTAATGCAGTCCTAAAACCAGCAAAAAAGAAAACCATTATAAGCAAAAAAGCAACAGTAAAATTTATTAAAAGTATGCAAATGCACACCAGATTTAGGGCGCTTGCTAAAATCCTGCTTTCATCCTGCGAATATGCACAAAAAGGCAATATGATTAAAAAATGCCTACATATTACATGAGTAGATTCGATTAGAAAAGAAAAATGGTGTAACTGTGGAGTAAACTTACATATTTTTGAAGGGAGGAACCACTACCGGTGGCTAGTTGCAAAGTAGTTGAAACTTCAACACCACTGGTTGATTGTGAATCATAATGATCATTTTGTTTTAGCAAAGCCAAAACTTCTATCCTGATAAGCTACAAGGAAAAAAAACCTTGAGATGTTATTATTTTTCCTAATCTTGAGATGTGCACTTAGCAAAATAAATGAGACGTACTTCTTCAAATGCTTCGGCAACCAACTGAATCCCAGCATCAGTTCTTGATGATTTGGACAAGCCACTAAACATTCTTCCCAAACTATAAGCCTTGTGATATCCCGGAAGCATTCCACCCTGGGACTTAATCATATCCAGTAACTTTTTAATATGCTTGGTTATGAGGTGTGCAACACAGACCTATAAACGGGGCTTGGTTAGATGTCAGAAAAAAAAAATGTGAACAAAAACTGTTGGAAGTAAAAGCTGCTGAACTCTGATGTATATTTCTAGTATAGAAAGGAGTTAGTTGATTTAGTTGATTTCTAAAGCTTATTACATATTTATAGACAAGTTTGAACCAACCAGCTACTGGACAGCCCACAAACCAGCTGCTGGACAGCCCACAAACCAGCTACTGGACAGCCCACAAAGTGTTGTTTACTGTTACGGCTTGGCCGGCGGCCGGGCAAAGGCAACGGCGGGGGCGCCGGCCCTTTGCTTCGAAGGTAATGATCGTCAGCTTGGGGCCTCCGATCAATGGTGACAGCAAGAGGGAGACTAGAGAAGAGGGGTAGGGAAATAATAGATTGATCTATTGCTTAACAATGCTAATGGTGCCTTGCGGCTTCCATAGGCCGTCGGCCAACTAACTTCCTGCATAATCTCTAACTACTCATCTTATCTAAACCGAAGCTAACTAATCTTATCTAGAATCTGGAGGTAATCCTCCGCTTAAGTACTTAGCTACTTTGGCCTGCAGTAGGCTTAGCTCTCCTGCCATATACACGGCCCCACATAACATCTCTCCCCCCCTCGACAAGCAGGTCGTCCGCGATCTGCCACTCAGGGTACCGACGCTTGAAATCATCAACATCTTCCCATGTGGCAGACGAAGCTGGCTGATCGGCCCATTGAACAAGGACTTGTCGACGGCCCCTGGCCAACCTCAGCTTAAGTGTTCGAGCTGGAGCCGGCTGAGCTGCACCGAAATGAAACGGCGGAAGGGCCGGCGGCGATGTTGGTGGCGCGCCGACAAACTTCTTGAGCAGACCAACATGAAAAACGTCGTGAATCCTTGCACGCGGAGGCAACTCCAGCTTGTACGCCACCTTGTTGATGACATCCAGTACTTTGTAAGGACCATAGAAGCGGGGCCGAAGCTTGCCTTTGGTAGCTGTTTGAAGGGAAGCTGGAGCGCGGTGATGGATGCGAAGCCAAACCCAGTCTCCAACGGTGAAGGAAAGTTCCCTGTGGCCACGATCATATGACTTTTTGGCCATCTCCTGTGCCTGAAGCAAGCGAGCGCGGACGACCGCCAGGAATTCATCGCGCTCCTCCATGGATTGGGCCACGGCGGGTACCCTGCAGTCACCGACATCATAGGAGCGAATGGCGGGCGGGTCTCGGCCATAGACGACCTTGAATGGGGACTCCTTGAGTGCTGAATGGAAGGCGGTGTTGTAGACAAATTCGGCCCAAGGCAACCAGCGGAGCCATTGGCGCGGCTGATCTCCTGTCATACAACGGAGGTACATCCCAATAGTCTTGTTCGCCGCTTCCGTTTGGTCATCCGATTGTGGGTGGAATGCCGAACTCAAGTGTAGGTTGGTCCCCAAGAGCTTGAACAGGGCTTGCCAGAAAGTGGAGGTAAACACCGGGTTGCGATCGGAAACGATGGATGCCGGCACCCCATGGAGACGGGCAATTTCACTGAAGAACGCCTTTGCGACCGATTCTGTGGAGTAGGGATGTGCCAGCGCAATGAAGTGCGCGTACTTGGAGAAGCGGTCAACGACCGTCAAGATCACCGACTTGCCGCCAACCTTCGGGAGCCCTTCAACGAAGTCCATGGCGACATCTGACCAAACGGACGACGGCAGCGGCAACAATAGCCCGGCTGGATGGAGGTGATCCGTCTTGTTGCGCTGGCAGACGGCGCAATGACGGACGAACTCCTGCACGACGGCGCGCTCGCGTGGCGTGTGGAAGTCGCGGCGGAACCGGCGCAACATCTTCTCGACACCTTCGTGGGCAGCGTCATGGACTCCCGCTAGCACCGTCTGGAGGAGCTCAGAGCCGGGGAAGGTAAAATTTGCCACTGTGAAGGAGGACGCCGTCCACCACAGACCACGGTGCGCCCAGCGTGCCCGCTGCGACCTGTTCGGAGAGCGCGATCAGAGCCGGGTCCAAGGAGGCCGCCTGGCGCAGATCCCGGACGATGTCGAAGCTGGGCGCTGAAATGGCCAAGAGTGGGCAGGCATCTGTGTCCCGCCGAGACAGTGCGTCGGCGACGATGTTCGCACGCCCGGGCTTGTATTCCACAGTGAAGTCGAAGTCGAGGAGCTTGCTGACCCATTGGTGTTGCGGGATTGTCGCCAAGCGTTGGTCGAGCAAGAACTTGAGGATATAGTGGTCTGTCTTGACGCTGAACGGTCGCCCCCAAAGGTATGGCCGCCAATGCCGCACGGCCTGTACTAGGCCGATGAGCTCCCGCTCGTACGCCGCGAGACCTTGGTGGCGAGGCGCCATGGGACGACTGAAGAATGCCACCGGTCCAGCGCCCTGATGCAGGACTACGCCGCACCCTGTCCCCGACGCGTCACACTCAACCACGAATGGGCGGGCGAAGTCTGGAAGAGCAAGGACGGGTGCCGTCGTGAGGGCCGTCTTGAGGAGCTGGAACACCTCCATGGCTGATGGTGACCACGCGAAGGCATCCTTGCGGAGAAGATGAGTGAGCGGCGTCGCGATCGTCCCGTAGTCCTTGACGTACTTGCGGTAGTAGCCCGCGAGACCGAGGAAGCCACGCAAGGCGCGAACGGAGCGTGGCGCTGGCCAGTCCACCACGGCTTGGACCTTCCCTGCATCCATGGCCACGCCGTCACGGGAGATGACATGGCCTAGGTAGGACACCGATGTCTCGCCGAAGAAGCACTTGGACTTCTTAAGAACGAGATTGTGGGCGCGCAAGGTGGAGAAGATAGTGCGCACGTGCTGGAGATGCTCGGACCACGACGCGCTGAAGATGAGGATGTCGTCGAAGAAAACCAGGACGAAGCGACAGAGGAACTGGCGCAACACGTCGTTCATCAAGGCTTGAAATGTCGCCGGCGCGTTTGTCAAGCCGAATGGCATGACCAAAAACTCATAGAGGCCATCGTGGGTGCGGAAGGCAGTCTTGTCGACGTCCGCCGGGAACATGCGAACTTGGTGGTAACCGGAGCGGAGGTCCAGCTTGGTGAAGAATTGCGCGCCGTGCAGTTCGTCGAGCAGCTCATCGACGACCGGAATGGGAAAAGTGTCGCGGACCATCCGTTCGTTGAGCGCCCTGTAGTCGACGCAGAATCGCCAGGAGCCGTCGGCCTTTTTAACGAGTAGGACGGGCGAAGAGAAGGCGGACGTGCTGCGCCGGATGATGCCACGGGCGACCATGTCGTGGCACTAGCGCTCCAGCTCGTCCTTGTGCAAGGCGGGGTAACGGTACGGTCGGACCGCCACCGGCTCCGTGCCCGGCCGTAGATGGATGCGGTGGTCACAGGGGCGCGGCGGCGGCAGCCCGCTAGGCTCGGTGAAGAGGTCAGTGAACTCCTCGAGGAGGGCATCCATGAGGTTGTCGCCTGTGGCCGCCAGGAGCTTGATGTCGGTGTTCCCGTCCAGGCCGTGCCACTGGACCTTGTGGTCGCGCAGCCAGAATTGCATCGTCAGGCGACCAAAATCCCAAAGGATCGGCCCTAGAGTGGCGAGCCATTGGGTGCCGAGGACGACATCGTAACCGGCGAGCGGGAGCACGAAGATGTCTGTCTTGAAGTGTTCGTCGTGGATGGAGATCGACGTGTCGACATATGTGCCCAGGCAGGGAACACGCTCACCATTGGCCACCGTGGCATGAAGGCCAGTACGCCGAGGAAAAGTGGCGTTGGTGCACGCTGCTGCTTCGGCTGAGACGAAGTTGTGCGACGAGCCGGAGTCTAGGAGGGCGTGCAAGGTGACCGCGCCCCACCGCACCGGTACTTGCATCGTCTGACTGGTGCGGACGCCGGAGATGGCATGCAGTGAGATGACTGGTTCAGTCGTGTCCGCGGGCGCGTCGGGTTGATGGTCATCGTCATCATCACTGGGGTACGCCATCTCCAGAACAAAGAGTTGCTTGCAATGCTTGTTATGGCCCCGTACGTAGCGCTCATCACAGTTGAAGCAGAGGCCCTGCCGGCGGCGTTCATCCATCTCTTCCGGCGTGAGGCGGCGCGCCGTGCGGCCGGCAACAGCGGTAGTGCGTGTAGCCGATGACAAGGCGGAGTCTAACTTGGGCGCTGGAGGAGCTATGGCTGCCGGTGCCATTGGTGGCATGGTAAGGATGCCGCGTCCCCTTGAGCGATTGGATTGGGTGACTTGTTCCCGCCGCTCGTACGCTCGGGCGAGGCTGATGGCGATCTCCAAGGAGGAGGGGTTTTGGAGCTGCACTCAGTGGTTCTTTAAGGCCGGCGGTGAACAGCTGAACCTGCTGCGGTTCAGTGAGCGGTCCGGCGCGAGCTAAGAGCTCCATGAAGCGCTCGCTGAACTCGATGACAGAGCCGGTGCAGCGGCATGCTGCCAGTTCGCCCAGTGGATTGGCGCGGATGGGAGGCCCGAATCGGGTGTTGAGGAGTTCGGCAAACTTGCGCCATGATGGAGTGCCTTCTTCTCGTTGGAGACGCATGTACCACTGCTGGGCGGCGCCGTCCAGATTGAAGGATGCCATCCAAACCTTCTCTTCTTCAAGGATACGCTGTTGGTGGAAGAAGGAGTCGCATTTGTTGATGAAGAGGAGAGGATCTGTCTTGCCGTCGAACTTCGGGAAATCCATCTTGTGAAAACGGGGCGGTCGATCGTCATGTTGGTCCTGGGCGAAGGGACGACCACGGCCGCCCTCTGGACCAATCTATACCACCTCGCGGTTGCGCTGCTCGAGGCGCTCGATGGTGGTGTGGTGTTGCTGCTGCTGGTGTTCCAATCGGGTGAGGGAGCCGTCGATGGCACCCAACTTGGCGCTGATGGTCTGCAACTGGGTGAGGTGTTGGGCAATGGTGGCCAGCTGCGTCTGGATGTCGTTGGCGGGTGTGTTGGACATGGCGGCGAAGGTGGGAGGAGGACCAGTGAGGTCTGATACCAAGATGTTACGGGTTGGCCGGCGGCCGGGCAAAGGCAACGGCGGGGGCGCCGGCCCTTTGCTTCGAAGGTAACGATCGTCGGCTTGGGGCCTCCGATCAATGGTGACAGCAAGAGGGAGACTAGAGAAGAGGGGTAGGGGAATAGTAGATTGATCTATTGCTTAACAACTCTGATGGTGCCTTGCGGCTTACATAGGCCATTGGCCAACCAACTGCGGATGGGTGGCCCGAAGCGGGTGTTGAGGAGTTCGGCAAACTTGCGCCATGATGCAGTGCCTTCTTCGCGTTGGAGATGCATGTACCACTGCTGTGCGGCGCCGTCCAGATTGAAGGATGCCATCCAAACCTTCTCTTCTTCAAGGATGCGCTGTTGGTGGAAGAAGGAGTCGCATTTGTTGATGAAGAGGAGAGGATCTGTCTTACCGTCGAACTTCGGGAAATCCATCTTGTGAAAACGGGGCGGACGATCGTCATGTTGGCCCTGGGCGAAGGGACGACCACGGCAGCCCTCTGGACCAATCTGTACCACCTCGCGGTTGCGCTGCTCGAGGCGCTCGATGGCGGTGTGGTGTTGCTGCTGCTGATGTTCCAATCGGGTGAGGGAGCCGTCGATGGCACCCAACTTGGCGCTGATGGTCTGCAACTGGGTGAGGTGTTGGGCAATGGTGGCCAGCTGCGTCTGGATGTCGTTGGCGGGTGTGTTGGACATGGCGGCGAAGGTGGGAGGAGGACCAGTGAGGTCTGATACCAAGATGTTACGGGTTGGCCGGCGGCCGGGCAAAGGCAACGGCGGGGGCGCCGGCCCTTTGCTTCGAAGGTAACGATCGTCGGCTTGGGGCCTCCGATCAATGGTGACAGCAAGAGGGAGACTAGAGAAGAGGGGTAGGGGAATAGTAGATTGATCTATTGCTTAACAACTCTGATGGTGCCTTGTGGCTTACATAGGCCAACGGCCAACCAACTTCCTGCATAATCTCTAACAACTCATCTTATCTAAACCGAAACTAACTAATCTTATCTAGAATCTAGAGGTAATCCTCCGCTTAAGTACTTAGCTACTTTGGGCCGCCGTAGGCTTAGCTCTCCTGCCACATACACGGCCCCACATAACAGATTCATGCAAGTGATGTAACTCGAGGGCTACAAGCCTAGAAACATACTACATGCAAGTATGCAACACAGAAAGAAAGATAATTCCCCCTGCAGTAAATGTTTTCCTGAAACATAGCATGGCGATTAAACATGAGCTCGCCCACATTTGTTACAGCCTTACAGATAACACTGCAGGGGCTTGTGTTAGCGCCGCAACGTGGGTAGATAAAGAAAACGTAAATGAAGTAAGAAGGACAAAGGTTAAGAATCTTTCCAAACTAACCACAAGCTGACTTTGAGCTTTGCATGTTCAGAATATTTAAGCCACGAATTTCTCAGATATTGATCAAACGGATGTTAATAAGAGAACACTTTCCAGAACTATCACTGCATAGTACTTTTGTCGACAATAGATCGTTGAGAAGGGATTTCACAATCTGTTGCACGGGTCCACTGAGGAAGAAACCATATCAGCTATTGGAATCGCAGCAGTTGCAGCCATAACAGCAATTTTATTTTCAGTATGGTTGCTGCACAATATCATGATGAGGGTCGTCACTTCCATTTGTCAAAGGAACTACCACCAATGTTTCTCTCCAGGGTCCAGCTCCTCTGCCAATTCTCAACCGCTCTCTGCACCGTGGCTTGGGCTTCATGGATCTCTGCATCGGTGAATTTGTGTTCCACGATTCCTATTGGGCCTGGTTGCAGAACATTGATTACAGTCTCGACATCTTGCTCCATCTGCCTGTGTGATCATCAAGAAAGAAAAATCAAAACAGAAATCACATTCCACTGTAATGGTGGACACGTAAACGGACTATCCATGACATAAGACAGCCTTGCTGAAAAAATTTTCAGTGAGACAGTACAAGTCTGTACCTAATAAGTTGGGGCAACCTTCGAGGCATCAGTCTCAGGAAAGACATAATGCCTACTCTGCCTTAATTCAAGTTCTTTCCTGTAATCGAAGTTTATGGGACAGGTAAGATTACCTGACTCTGAAAAAAAAGAAGACATTTTAATGATCTACTATCCATTTATGTATCGGCTTGTCCTGGTATGGTTATTATTCGCAACTATATTAAGGTCATCAGCATTCAGCAATGTGTGTGTTAGTCCAGTTGGGATGTGTGTGTGTGGGTGGGTGGTGCTGGGGAGATGGTACATTGAAGCAGTTCAATAAACTGGTTACCCATTCCAACAATAATTTGTCATCTCACAGGGTGCGGATTCACAGTAGAGTTCATGTGCAGATGCAGGGGCGAGAGTTCGTGTGCAGATGCAGAGGAAGTGAAGGGAGGAGGCGTACGTGGAGAATCACAGAGGAGATCGGCGTTGGCTCGACGAGGCGGCGGAGACCAGCGGCCAGGCGGCGCAGCGAGGGAGATTGGCGGGGGAACGGCGCGGCGAGAGAGACCGACGAATCGACCCCCGGCCGGCCAGCCCGTCGCGGCGCCGCCCGTGAGGCGCGACCGCGCGCACGCGCGCGCGAGCGGCGAGCACGAGCGGAGCAGGCAGAGCAGCTCTGAAGCGGCCTGCAGCACAGCAGCAGCCGGCGTGGCGACTCCCGGCCAGGTGGTGAGACGCCTCGGTGCTCGCCGGTCGGCCGGCGCACGGCTCGACGGCGACGGCGACGGCGACGGCGGCACGGGCGTGGTGGCGTGGAGCCGGTGGACCGTGGAGCTAGGGTTGTTTTTGTCTTTGCCGGTTTGCGATTCGGGATTTTGGGAGTCAATTGAATCAGTTGGGCCCTTGGGCTGGCTGAAGCGTTGAAAATTTTGGGCTGACGGGGTGGGCTGGTGAGGGTTACCAAAGTGGCATATAAGGAAAATTTTCCTAATGTTTAATTTACTTATGGCTAAGTATTTATTTATCTAGAATTTATATATGTTAGGTATTGTGTCGAATATGTGTACGAGTAGGTTATATGGACTCTGTATTGTAATAGGCAGGGTTGGTTAGTGTTAGAGTCGAACTCTATCCAGGCCTTCACTATATAAAGGGAGGCAGCCCTGGTGTAACCAAGAGAATAACTTCATAATAGTAGCATAGACAAGAGAGGAGGTCAGCGGCCGGCATGTGGCCGTGACCTGGTTAGCCGGTGTGCTGCGGTATTATGGATTGGGGAGGAGCGCCCATAATCAGAGCCCCGTAGATGTAGGCGAAAGCCGAACTGCGTTACCAAACATCATGTCTCCTGTTATCGTACATGATCTTGCATCGGCATAATTCCCAACAAGTGGTATCAGAGCTTGGTTGGTAAGGTTGGCCATACGAAAGATTTAGGGGGAGACACGAGGTTTATGTATACACGGGCTCCGCGGAAAACGTCATATCGGCGCAAGGTGGAGCATGGCGGCGATCGGCGATTACGATCGGTGGTGTCGGACACTTCGGGCAGGAGGCTCGAACCGTTCGATGGGGCATCAGTCTCAGGAAAGACATAATGCCTACTCTGCCTTAATTCAAGTTCTTTCCTGTAATCGAAGTTTATGGGACAGGTAAGATTACCTGACTCTGAAAAAAAAGAAGACATTTTAATGATCTACTATCCATTTATGTATCGGCTTGTCCTGGTATGGTTATTATTCGCAACTATATTAAGGTCATCAGCATTCAGCAATGTGTGTGTTAGTCCAGTTGGGATGTGTGTGTGTGGGTGGGTGGTGCTGGGGAGATGGTACATTGAAGCAGTTCAATAAACTGGTTACCCATTCCAACAATAATTTGTCATCTCACAGGGTGCGGATTCACAGTAGAGTTCATGTGCAGATGCAGGGGCGAGAGTTCGTGTGCAGATGCAGAGGAAGTGAAGGGAGGAGGCGTACGTGGAGAATCACAGAGGAGATCGGCGTTGGCTCGACGAGGCGGCGGAGACCAGCGGCCAGGCGGCGCAGCGAGGGAGATTGGCGGGGGAACGGCACGGCGAGAGAGACCGACGAATCGACCCCCGGCCGGCCAGCCCGTCGCGGCGCCGCCCGTGAGGCGCGACCGCGCGCGCGCGAGCGGCGATCACGAGCGGAGCAGGCAGAGCAGCGCTGAAGCGGCCTACAGCACAGCAGCAGCCGGCGTGGCGACTCCCGGCCCGGTGGTGAGACGCCTCGGTGCTCACCGGTCGACCGGCGCACGGCTCGACGGCGACGGCGGCACGGGCGTGGAGCCGTGGACCGTGCAGCTAGGGTTGTTTTTGTCTTTGCGATTCGGGATTTTGGGAGTGAATTGAATCAGTTGGGCCCTTGGGCTGGCTGAAGCATTGAAAGTTTTGGGCTGTCGGGGTGGGCTGGTGAGGGTTACCAAAGTGGCATATAAGGAAAATTTTCCTAATGTTTAATTTACTTATGGCTATTTATTTATCTAGAATTTAGATATTTAGATAAACTGGCTAGTCCGGCAAAAGAGTCAGCCAGATAAATAAATCGGCTGAGCCATGATCTGTTAGGTATGGCGGTTAAAACCTAACCCTCTCATCTGAGTTTTTACAAGCGGCTTAGCTAAATATTTTCTAGAGAACAAAAATTGACTGGTATAATTGTCTCAGCTTATAATGCGGGTCCAAATCTCAAAATCTTAATTAGGGAAATCCATTGAACTTTGGTCGTCATCAAGAAACGACGTGCTGCATCAATCAAGCTATGCAACGGTTGACAATCAAAATAGCTCTTATATCAGTTCGGTATGTACCAAATCAGCACAAGACAGTAGCCCTTTCATAGATAAAAGATCAAAGGACAGCGAACAATCTGAAAATTACATACAGTTCTCTACCTCACAAAGAGTCAAAGAGGAGGAAGAAAAGGAAAGATACATACAGCTCTATTTCTTCTTACCTCACCTACCAGATTATACTAACCATGATAAGCTCTAAAAACACATACATGGCATCTCACAACAATGCAGAGCCTGTACAACTTATCATAAACAAACAGTTGTTAGACTCTACGCACAATTGTCATGTCATCAAATAGCAGACATGAAATCAATCTTCGTCTTTACGACGTAAACAATTGGCTTCCAAGTGTGATAATGGCAGTCCCGTCACCCATGATTGTAGTCAGAGACATCTCCGTCTCGAGAATCCGGTCCAGTTCAGCTGCAACCATACTCATCTTTGGCCGCCTCCTGGATGATGGGTTCAAGCACTGAAAGGTAAGGCCAACAAATTCTTTCATACCTTCTGACGTGAAACTGCCACCCAGCCTTGGGTCAATCAGTTCATTCGAACTGAAATGTGCCTCCATCTTTCAAAATGACATGAAAATGCATGTCAGTGGGATGCTGGTGTATGGAATCCGATGGTTCATAGAAACTGCAATTCTTTTTTGAATTTTTTGGGTTTTTTCTTTAGATTTTATTTGTTAACCGAAGTAGGAAAATAGCATATTAAATGTCTAGGGTTAGTGTACTCAAGTAGAAATTTTTCAAACAAGAATAGAAGTATATTACTAAAACTGGCATATATGTTTCCAAAAGAGCATGAAATGCTTCGTGATAGATATGAATTGCCAATGTTTGAGAGTGATAAATAATCAATTATCCCATTTTCTTATTGTCTCCAAGTTGGCAAAAATCAAAATCATCCATTACCATAACAATTATATTTACACCAAACCACCATAGTTATTATTTTTTCAATGAGCATATAGACCACCTAATCCTAGGTAAATTTTGGATCAATGAATCAAATATCATGTTCCTTTCTCCTAGCAAAAAAGGCTAGCATACTTTCCACATAATTCCTCAAAATTTTTGAAGCTGAGCCTAAAGACTTGCTGCAGATTCTTTGAAATGAAAAGTAAAAAGTTCATAGCTTTCATTCTAGGTAATTTACAGCTACATGTCAATGAAAATTACCCAGTGGGCCAGAGATTCTCTGGTTTCTAGAGATACCAAGCGAGCAGCTTCTCTGCCAGTGATTAGCTCCAACAGGAACACTCCGAAGCTGTACACATCACTGCTTTCAGAAAAGTGTGCCACGGAGTGTACCCTAAGGACAAATATGCTCAATGAGTGACAAATGATTGTTAATTAGCAAGAAAATCAATCTATTGCAAGATTAAATAATAATATAAACTGGTGACATTTTTCTTAAAAAATAACCGAGGGCGTGTGACAAATTTTTCTACAAGTTATTATAATATATAAAACTCCAGTGCCAACATGGTGGCCAACATATTTGTTGTCTCAAATGAAATCAAGAAGATAACAAGATGTGGCAAAAGGGCTTACTCAGGATCTTGGTAGACACTGCTGCTAAATCCATGCGATGTACCTACATCCTCATATCCTCTTAGTAACCTAACAAGTCCAGCATCAGCCACTTTCGCAATAAAGTTTTCATCAACCAATACATTGCTAGTCTTGAAGTCCTTGTGGATCAAAGGAGGCACAAGACTATGCAGAAAATTCAGACCTGCAAGTCAAATAGCAGCCATACTTATTTTTTCTAAATGGCACAAAACAAGGGAATAACTCAACTGTTCATT
Organism: Raddia distichophylla; assembly: GCA_005191435.1. Taxonomy (NCBI): domain Eukaryota; kingdom Viridiplantae; phylum Streptophyta; class Magnoliopsida; order Poales; family Poaceae; genus Raddia; species Raddia distichophylla. The sequence goes on from SPJY01031644.1 coordinate 682,289, forward strand.
ACCTTTAGCTGCACCAATGGCTATTGAGAGCCTTTGTTTGAACTCAAGCCGTGTCATGGAGCCTTTCCCAGCATCTGGTGAATAGAGCAAGGCTTCAGAAAAATAGAAAGGAAATGAAGTCCACAATCAAATTCATGATAAGAACTACACATTACCATACAGATGGCCACAGACACTGCCATTGGGCAAGTATTCAAACACTATCATTTGTAGACCACCTTCTTGGCAATAGCCGATGAGATTTACAATGTTACGGTGACAAATCTCTGAAAGCTTCCTAACCTGCATTATGCAACGAACACCAAACAGGTGAATGAAGTGTCAATTATTAGGCGACAACGAATGCATTTATTCGCCTGTCCCTATCTAATTTATGAAACACACCCCATTAAACCACAAAACAACAACAATTGACAAGAGACAGATCTTCTACCTTTACAAAGGTCATTTGACCCATAAGATCACCTTTTGCCAATAAATATGGAACAATTTAGTGCAGAGTAGTTAACTGTTGAATCCAAATAATGATACAACGTGTACTGAACTCCCAAGTCAGCATCAGGAAACATCAGAAAACAGAAAATTGCAACCACAGATGACAAAACTGAGAGACACATTTTTGTTCTGCTTATAAGAAGAACGCAAGGGTTCGGCTAAAGTAGATTTCTTTGAAAAGTTTCCAAGCCACAACAGTGTCCCTTAGTTTGCATCCACATTTTACCTCGTCAGCAAACTCCTGCCTTGGTGCTCCCATGCGCCTCTTGATCGCGACAACCGTGCCATCAAGGAGCAAGCCCATGTACACCAGCCCGAAGCTTCCCGCGCCAACCAGGTTGGCGTCGCTGAAGTTCTTGGTCGCCTGCGCCAGCTCCTCATAGGAGAATTGCCTCGCGCCTTGATGCTCCGGCGCCGAGGAACCCCGGCCACCCTTGCTCCACTCCACTGAATGCCACCAAGAACACCGCATATTATCATCACCGCAATGACAAGTTGCTGCAGCGCAGCCAGCATTGCCATCCATGGATTGGGCGGCACAAGGAAACAAGAATCACACGGTTCACCTAGCGTGGAGGGATCGGAGGAGCCGGTCTCAGAGTTACGGTTACGCCGCGCCCTGAACCGCGCCACACACCACAGCGCGATCACAAGGGCCACCGCGACGAGCAATGTGGCGCCACCGGCGGCAATGCCGGCTACGACGGCGATCGGCGGTGACATCCGGGTGCCCGTGACATCGAATCTGCAGAGTTTTGGTGGGGGGAAATGTTCCCGTCAGCAGCAAGCAGCAAGCAGCAAGCTCCGCGCTTGACAAATGGTCAAAGCAAGCAACCCCTCAAAGAAACATTCCCCCAAAATCTAAACCCCCGGTCAATCCATCCAACCCACCCATGGACCTACCCCCAGATCAGTGCGCGCTAGAGCTCCGGCATTCATCAATGGGGGCGGCAAATCTTCCCCGAGCTTGGCGCCTCAATTGGGCAATGCAGCGACCTACGCATGCGTATCTAGGCGGTGGCTAGAAGCAGGACCAAGAAGCCAAGAACCCATTTTCCCCCCAAGAAACGACCGCACACCGCAGCAGGAGGTGGTGGCGGCGGCTGGCGATCAATCAAGAACAAGAAATCAACAAGAGGAGCAGGAGCAGCAGGAGGAGGAGGACGACGACGATGATGGAGGGGGGGATGCGGTGGATTTATCCACCCCCACATGGCAAATTGCTGGATCCCTGCGGTGCGGCCCTTTGTCAATGGGGGGGCGGGCTCTTGTGCGGCCATGCCATGCCATGCCATGGCCTCCTCCCCTGCGCGGCGCCCCACCCCCATGTGTGCGCGCGTGTCGGGGGGCGTGTGCGTGAGGGTAGGGCCGTCCTCTCTCTGGTCTGGGGCCTGGGGGTGGGAGTTGGTGGGCTGGGGTGGGGTTGACAGCAGTCTGCCTTCCTGGCTCCTGCATTGCAGCGTTGGAATCTTTCACCGTCGCCTCTCCTCGGTGCTCAGTGCTCACTGTGACAGGGGAGGACGGAATGATCTCACAGGGCTCTCAAGCTTGTATCGGAATCTTTTACTTCATCGAAAAGTTACAACTTTCTCTTCTCTCCGTAAATTTGTTTAAGCGTGCAGTGTTCACAGAACCGCCGCCGCTCTCCAACCCAGCGATCCAACACAGCAACCCAGCACGAGGCTCTCGGTGCATGCAAATTTCTTTTGTTCGGTTACTTGCACACACGTCTGAGGCATGTGAAGCTCCACAAGAATTGTTCCAGCCAGACGCCAGGAAACGAACATTTAGCCATTTAGAGCATCTCTAGAACTCTTAAAACACACCTTCTATTTTTTAAAAGAGAGCCCAACAATTTAAGGACCATTTATTAACTGCTTAGTTCTTTTTTTCTTTTCTTTTTTTGAAGAGGGACAGGAGAACCGTCGTCCTATTTTTTAATAGCAGAAAAATAAAATAAAAATCCGTGCAAACACGAAGTACAACCACAACGCTTCGCTGCAACCCTGACCAAAGTCAGACACACCTCCGGCCACCGCCGGGAACACCGCATACAAAGTACAAAGAACGAATGCAGCCCCACTGCTGCCAAGGCCAAAGGCTGAACATGATAGAGATACAAGGGAGGGAGAAGGGGAAATACCACCAACACTCACACAGCGACGAGCGACTCTAGAAATAGTACTCAACGAAAATCCAAAGTGCAAGACGGCGACCACGACGCCTCCAACAAGGTAGCGATGCAGAGAACCCGCCGTCGTCGTAAAGCCGCTAGGGTTTTCACCCATAGTAGGAAAGGTCCGAAAGGTGATGCCTCCAACAAGGAAACGATACCAAAGGTGACGCCAACACCAGCCTAAAAGGGCAGGGCTTTCGCCCAAGACCTGTCCGTCGGCCGAAGACATAGAGCCAGAGAGCGAGCACGTATGCCGCCACTCGACGCGGAAGACACCGCCCCTGCTACCCGACACCTCGGAGAAAAGGAGGGTCTCGACAGCCGGGACGGGACCGAGCCAAGAGGTAGAGAATGGGGACGCCGCCGGATCAAAGTCGCCATCCAATGTCATCAGAGAGGGGCCACCACGCCTGGTGGCCTGCGCACGGGGAACGAAGGAAGTCAGACGCCGCGCCACCCAGGCGGCACAAGCCGAACCCCGCTACTAACCCAAAAAACGCCAACCTACGCCACCAAGCACCTTACAGGGAGGGGAGAGCAAGGAGGCGAGGACGGGACCAGGCTAGAGACAGGGGTCGCCGCGCCGCCGGAAAACGAGCGACGGCCCACCACGCCACCACGAGAGGAGCCGAGAAGCCGCTGGACACACGCCTCTGGAACCCACTTGCTCCGCCCACTCCGACCACTACCGAAGGGGACCCCCCAAGCGGCCTCCATCGAGGCGAGCTCAGGGGAAAGGGAAAGAAGGCGAAGAAGCCGGTGCTGAGCTTTGCCGAGCTACGAGGCCATCGGACCCACGAACCTGGAGCACACCCGCTCCAGCCAACAATGCCAGATCTGGGCCTCTTGCCTGCAGATCCAGCCTCCAATAGAGCGGCCCCCTAGGCGGTCACCCGAGACGGGCCCAGGAGAAGGTGAAGAAGGAAGAAGGAAGAGGGAGACCAGCGACAAGCTCCACCACGACGCGCGAAGGCGGGGACGAAGAAGGGAAGCCGTGCGTCCAGCGAGGGACGACGCACGGCGTGCGAAACGGGACACGGGATGGAGCGACCCCACGTCGTGCGAGAAAGATAGCGGAGGGCAAAAACTATCCCTACCTTGTCTCACAGGGCAAAAATATCAAGGCAGATCAATTTTGGGTAAAAATACAAAGACAGAGCAACTTTGGAGCAAAAAACCAATTTTCCCGATGCTCTTAGGCCGTTTTCCTCGGAGCCTGGCTCCAGCGAGCACATGCCAAGAAGAGTGGAGGCCACGGCACAAGGCAGAGCGTCGGAGATTGGCCAGGCCTGAGCTCAGGAGGAGTGACGACGGGAAGACGCCGACGACCCAAAAATGGGGTGATGGTGCTCCGGCGAGGTGAAAGAAGCTCCGGCGAGGTCACCGGCGCTCCAGCGCGTTGGCTCTGCGTGAGAAGAAGGCGACACGGTGGAGCTCGGCTAGGCCGGCGCGGGAGCAGAGTCCATGCGCGGAGGAGCTCGACGGTGCGAACAAGTTTAGAGACGAGCACGACGGCGACGCTAAGCAGGGCGAAGCTACGATCTTGTCATGAGGGGCGCCGACAAAGAGGCGCCTGTCTTGTTAATGTTCATGCTTTTTTTTGCTATTGGTGATATCAAGCTAACAAAACCAATTGCATTTACTTCGTTTTAAAAAAAAACCGTACACGTGACGTTAAACGGAAATTTGGGTTTTTTTTTTGTCTATTTTGACATTACAAATTCGTTGGTATTTTCTATGGGATAAATTAAGAAAAGCATTAGAAATGTTAAGAAAATATGGAATTGTTTTAGGACTCAAATTATAGTTTTCTTGAAAGAAAAAAGTATGCTAAAAAAAAAAGAGGTATGTTACGGTCGTGGTGGCGGGAAAGCTCGAGATGGCGTGGGGAGGACAAGCCGGCCACGGTGAGCTCGACAGAGCTGTGGTGGCGTGTTATTCCAATGTAGCACATTTTAAACGTAGATGGTGGTGGATTTGCATTATAAATGTCCAATGTCTCATGATGGATCTTGGGGCATGCCCAATGCCACCTCTATATTTTTCCTATCTCATCCCTATTCGTTCACTTTTCTATTATTATTATCCTACCTCTCTCTATATTTTTCTTATATTTTATTTCATACCTACACCTATTGATACAGTGTTTTGATGATAGAATGAGGGTCAAAATTAAAAGATAGCACTGGGAATGTCCTGCGGCCTAAGATGCCAGGACGCGCGCCTGATTCTTGTCGATCGATCGGACGACTGACCTAAAACATTTTCAAAAGTATATTCGTGATGTTTTAGTTCGTTAGATTGAAGGTCATAAGGGTGGAGATGGATAACAACACTGCCATCAATTTATCAACTAGAAACTTCTTAACAATAGGTGTTCATTTTATGTCGTCCACTTATTTTTAGTGAAATATTTATTGATCAACGAACTAGTGAGAAAACGTATCTTAGGGCAGGTAAAACAGTGATGTATATAGTAATAAATTACTGCACGTTTACAAAAAAAAACACACACACATACAACGATATCTTTAATTATTTTTAGAGAAAATTGCTCACATAACACTAACCTTAGAGCACCTCACCCACGTAGCACCCCCACAAAACGACCTCGCTCCTACAATACCGTTTAATTACATTGTTACTTATTCCGTCAATTAATCCGTCTCACTATCGTTCCTCTCCTATCCCTCTCTTCCTCACCACTTGAATCAGACATCGGTCATCGTTGCCACTTGGACCTACCATCGTCACCAACTTTGCTGTGTTGGTGCTGCTTAGATCCGTCGTTGCCTTGAGCTTCACTACAACATGGCAACCGCACCATTAATTGCAGGAACCGGAGCAACCACCATACGAGACCATCCTCACCCCACTGTTCTGTCTCGAGCTTTTGCCATTGACGATGTCGCCACCAGCCTCAAGCTCCACTCCACCCTTGTTGCCGAAGCTCAGATCCGCCACCACCTCAAGCATCGCTATGCTTTGGGAACGCCGCTGTTGCTCGAATCCAAGAGCTCGCCACATCGGCCGCCCAAAGCTCGAGCCACAAGCCTGCCATCCTACACTACCTCTGGCCACGACGACATCACCTCGACACCTTCATCTCGCCACCCGTGGCCAGCGCGCTGCCTCACCGACTCTGCCACCACGTTAGGCTACCCAAGACTGGCGGCACCTACGGCCATGGTGACCTTTCCTTTGGCCCGACACCTCTTTCGCCACTCGTCACCTCGAACGTGTGCCTCCATGTCAATCCGGTGAGCCCAGTACCCATCGCTGGAGAGGAAGGCTGGGGAGGGGAATTGAGGATGTTGAGGGGGAAGGATTGGGAAGGGGACGTCATACCGGCAAGCTGGCTCGGAGTGGCTTCATCGTCAAAACTAGGAGAGACGGAGGGTGTAAGAGAGAGGTGTAGGGGAGGGTGGCAGAAGGCAAAGTACATTTGTTGGGTGCTAGGTGGGTGAGGTGTAATTGGGACAGTGTTATGTCAGCAATATTTTTTTTTATTTATATGTAGATAGATTTTCCACAAACGCACAACATGTCTAGATTAATTAGTTTGGCATGGATTATAGTACTACTAGGTTAAAACATATTTGATGGGTGCTACATAGATAAGGTGCAATCGGGGCACTGCTATGCGAGCAATTTCTCCTTGCTTTTATGTGGATAGCTGTTAGCAAATATTGCAAACCAAAGATCGAACACGAGACAAGATTTTTACGTGGAAAACCCTTGCGGGAAAAAACCACGGGCGCCGACCGGCGAAATCCACTATATGAGATGAGAGTACAAAACGCAGGGGAATAACAATTGAGGCTTGTCTTCCCCCCACTGTTCTGTTTCGAGCTTTACCATTGACGATGTCGCCACCAGCCTCAAGCTCCAATCCATCCTCGTCGCCGCAGCTCAAATCTGCCACCTCGAATCAACGGGGGATGCCGTCGTCGCTCGTATTCAAGAGCTCGCCACATCGGCCGCCCAAAGCTCGAGCCACAAGCCTACCATCCCACGCTACCTCTAGCCTCGACGACATCGCTTCGACACCTTCATCTCGCCGCTCGTGGCCGGCACGCCGCCTCACCTACTCTGCCACAACGCTAGGATACCCAAGACCGGTGCCGCCTACGACCATGTTGACCTTTCCTTCGGCCCAACACCACTTTCGCCACTCGTCACCTTGAACATGTGCCTCCATGTCAATCGATCCGGTGAGCCCAGTCCCCATCGCTGGAGAGGAAGGCTGGGGAGGGGGATTGAGGATGTTGAGGGGAAGAATTGGGGAGAGGACGTCATACCGGCGAGTAGGCTCGAAGTGGCATCATCGTCAAAACTGGGAGAGACGGAGGGTGAGAGAGAGAGAAGTGTAGAGGAGGGTGGCAGAAGGCAAAGCACATTTGTTTTTTTTAGAAGAGACATTTCATTACTAGGGTAAAAGACCCAACAGATTACGTGGACCTCCGAAAAAAGTAAGAATACAATGAAGTTCAGTCAAGGCCCGTCTGGCATTAATGTTCCACTGTCCCTCTTCACGATGGTCACCACCGCCGGGAAGATACACGAAGACAAAACGGCAGGCATGCCGGCAACGTCTCCTCTAAAGGCCAAACCACCTCACGGGGGAGAACCACACGTGGAGGTCTAGAAAACACAGTGAGACCACGTGGACATCAGACAACTGCTTCCCTGCCTTTATCAACGAACTGTAGCACATGGAGGCCTCACCAGTGGCCGGAGGAAGCTGGTTGCGAGTGCCACCAATCCCGGGGAAGACGTAAGCCGGGTCATGAAAGCCCCGTTGTCGTCGCCGCCCCCAGCACTGGCACAGCCGCAGAGAAAGACAACGGGTAGGGTCTCCACACCAAGTCCGTAGAACGGTCCGCCACGCCAGACCAAAGGGATACCACCGTGGGGAACGCAAAGCTCCGGCCCCTTCCTTCGGCTTCGACCTCGTCGGAGCGCAGAGAGACACACCAAGCCACTTTACCGCCGCCAGATCCAGAAGGGAACCCGGCGCAAAAGCCCTAAGACAGCCATTACCGGCGGCATGGAAGGAGGGACGGCTCCACGCGGCCTCGGCAGGCACGCACCCTAGAAAACCGCCATCCACCACCGTCGCCGCCACTGCTGACACACAAACGTTCACCTCCGAGGGGTCGGCTCGGCCAATCGGGGGGAAGACCAACTCCGACAACTCCAACCAAGAGGGGAAAGCAGGAGACCAAAAGACACCTTGGACATGGCGCCATAGCCGAATCCCGGCGGTAGACCTAGACCCTACTAACCCTAACCCTAGACTACTAGCACCAGTCCTCCCACCACCAACCCCCGGCCGGCCACCGCCCCCAGCCCCGAGTGATCCAGATCCGCCACCAACTGCCGCCGGAGGTGAGGGGGCGTTTAGATCTGGACACACAATGGCAGCGGGAAGAAGAGGAAAGGGGAAGGGGATAGAGAGGACGAGCACATGGAGGAGGAGGAGGAGGGGAGGGAGGAGAGCCGGGATCCCCCCTCTCTCATCTCCGGCGAGGACGCCGGAGAGGGAGAGAGGGGCTCGGCAGCGACGGCGCCCCGCGGCTCCTCTTTCGCCTGCTCAAGTCGCGAGAGCGCAGCCTCCGCAAAGCACACTTGTTGGGTGCTAGGTGAGTGAAGTGTAATCGGGACAGTGTTATATGAGCAATTTTTCATTTATGTGTAGATAGGTTTTCCACAAACGCACAACACGTCTAGATTAATTAGTTTGGCATGGATTATAGTACTGCTAAGTTAAAATATATTTGATGGGTGCTACATAGATAAGGTGCAATCGGGGCACTGCTATGTGAGCAATTTCTCCTTACTTTTGGCCTTGTTCTTTTCAGCGTATCGTTGCGTTGGCGTAATACTGTAGCAAATTTGAGAGCCTTCGAAAAGAGGTCTAAGGATTATAAAATTATAATTAAAAATAATTTTAAGATCTTTCGAAAGACTACTAAAAGCCACGAAAAAATCGTTATGAATTATCACAACATATAGGCTATATAAAAATAATAAAATTTACTACGGTAATACGCAACGGCACGATACGCTGAAAAGAACGAGGCCTTTATGTGGATAGCTTTCTCACAAATGCACAACATGTCTCGACTGTTACGCTAAGTTGCTAAACAGACGCTCCTCTCATTTCCCCGCCAAGTTAGTTTCGCATGGATGATAGGCACCTGATGCCATATCATTGTACACACACGCACAAATATATGCGAGGAGATGCGCCAAGAGGAAGCAAACAATCTCAGGACGGACGAATGACTGAATGAGAACAAAAAGTGTGAAAAGAAGAGAGAAAAAAATAGTAGGGAGGAGAGAGAGAGATTGTGATTGTTCTAGCTTTCCAGTACAAGAAAAAGGACGGGGGAGAATCTGGTTGCTATCGAGGAGGACACCGGTGTTCTCTCAGCACAGAAAGCTCGCACTGCCACCCATGGGGTTTCTGAGATTAGGGGTGGAAACGAGCCGAGTCCGAGCGAGCCAGTCTCCGATTCGGTTCGGCTCGCTTCGTTACCGAGCCGAACCGAGTTGAAAATTGGGCTCGGCTCAGCTCATTGGAAGTTCGCGAGCGCTTGCGAGCCAGGGAAAACATTGGTCTTCCAACCTTTTAAGACATTAACCATTACAAAACATAAGTTATCATTGCACATATGAGTATCAAAATAACCTGTGCATGCATATATGGGTTTTGAGCTATTTTATGAGCATTTTGCCAATAGGATATGCTATTTTCTAATGATTAACATATAAATGAGGCTAAATGAGCCGAGCCCGAGCAAACTAGCTTCTGGCTCGGCTCGGCTCACTAATGGCCACGAGTTAGAAATGGGGCTTGACTCGTGCTCATTTACAAACGAGCCGAGTACGAACCGAGCTGAGCCCGAGCAGCTCGCGAGCTTCAAGGGGATGCCTTCTTCCTTCTCCTGTTGGCCCATGCTCGATGCATCCTCCTGCACGTACGGCCGAGATGCATCATGCATGCCCATGATTTCTCTCTTGGCTGCTGCCGATCTGCATCTGCTGCGTCCGGCGTTCTGTCGTGTCGTGGATTCAATAATGCTTGCACTCTGAAGCTCTCGCATCTCTCTCTTTTTTTTTTTGCCCCTTCCGTTCCGTTCCATGGATCGAGCAATCTGGCATCGGATCACGGAACACGTTGAATCTAATGATCTCCACGCATGTCTATCCCGACAGCCGTGGATTTTGTTTTGAGATGCGTCGAAACTGTCGTCGTGGCGCATCTGTTTTGTTTGATTTAATGGCTCATCGATCTACGACGATGAGTATGTTTGAGATCGAACACGAGACAAGATTTTTACGTGGAAAACCCTTGCGGGAAAAAACCACGGGCGCCGACCGGCGAAATCCACTATATGAGATGAGAGTACAAAACGCAGGGGAATAACAATTGAGACTTGTCTTCCCGTGCGGTTTACAAGAGGTATTTATAGGGTGGACAAAACTGACTGCAGTCAAATACGGAAACAAATCCGCTAATCACCATGACCGAACCGTGGGCCCTCTAGGCGTCCCCACAAGACTCACGTTAGAATTCGGATCATATTTCAACAATAGCTTTCGCACAAACGCACAACCCGTCTCGACTATTAGCTAAGTTGCTAAACAGACGCTCCTCTCATTTCCCCGCCAAGTTAGTTTGGCATGGATGATAGGCACCTGATGCCATATCATTGTACACACACGTACAAATATATGCGAGGAGACGCGCCAAGAGGAAGCAAACAATCTCAGGATGGACGAATGGCTGAATCAGAACAAAAAGTGTAAAAAGAAGAGAAAAAAAAGGAAGGAGAGAGAGAGAGATTGTGATTGTTCTAGCTTTCCAGTACAAGAAAAAGGACGGGGGAGAATCTGGTTGCTATCGAGGAGGACACCGGTGTTCTCTCACCACAGAAAGCTCGCACTGCCACCCATGGGGTTCCTGGGATGCCTTCTTCCTCCTCGTGTTAGCCCATGCATCTCGCAATCCTCCTGCACGTACGGCCGAGATGCATCATGCATGCCCATGATCTCTCTCACGGCTGCTGCCGATCTGCATCTGCTGCGTCCGGCGTTCTGTCGTGTCGTGGATTCAATTAATAATGCTTGCACTCTGAAGCTCTCGCATCTTTCTTCTTTTTTTTGGCCCTTCCGTTCCGGTCCATGGATCGAGCAATCTGGCATCGGATCACGGAACACGTTGAGATCTAATAATCTCCACGCATGTCTATCCCGACAGCCGTGGATTTTGTTTTAAGATGCGTCGAAACTGTCGTGGCGCATCTGTTTTGTTTGATTTAATGGCTCATCGATCTACGACGATGAGTATGTTTGATTTAATAATAACTTAGAAAACTCATATCTGATCTTGATGTACTACTTTTAGAGAGCCAAAGCAGTTTTAGGTCAAGTAAATTAAGGCCCGGACTGATTCACTGTTCGGTTTGATTGAGTCAAAAGTTAGCAACTTTTAAAAAGGTACGAAAATGATAAAAAAAAATATTTTAAATTTTTTGAGTAAAATCCTATAAATCTCTAAAAAATATTACAAAATGTTACATTGAATAGTTTGTAAAATAAATAATAATTTTGACTAAACCAAACAAAATCAAACCAAACCGCGAATCAAAGAGGGTTGTCATCCATTCCCTAGTTAAAATTGAGAGCAAGGGACACGGGAACGACTTTGGTGTGGGTCGAACAGGCTTCCTCGTCGGCAACGACCTTCGGGTCATCCGTTTAGGTAGGGATGGAAGCTCGTGCCGCTAGATGTACTAAGTCCTCTTCTCTTTCTTTTGCATCGGTGAGTTTTGAGGCTTCCTCAAAGATTTGGTTATTCGCGTTGTGATAAACGGCGTCATATTGGACTGGAGGTGGTGTTATCGTCGGTTCTAGCGATGTTAGTCAAAAATTAGTGTTAGTTTTACGGTCTCTCACGCTGTTTTTCTTATGGTGTTGGAGGTAGTAAGATCCTCTGGCGATGGCCCCATACTTCACTGGTGGTTTCACTGGGTCGATGTTGGTTATGGTTTGGAGGAAGGGTAGACTCCGAGCTTAGTGGAGATCTTTTGTGTAACATCCCAAAATTTTAAAATCAATTTGGCATGTTAATAAATCCTAATATGCATGATTTGAAAAACATCACAATATTTAATCATGCCATCATCTTTGCAAGCTTTGTTTTGGAGAGAGTTGTGCCATTTAAAGGTTAAAATAAAAACTATCTTACCAAAATATGTTCATGTATTTAAAGAGTGATTTAAATAGCTTTTCAATTAAAGAAGAAAACAAAAAAGAAATCAGAAAATGTTGAAAACAAATTCTCTCTCTCTCTCAGCCCATCCTCCCTTCCCCTTCTTTTTCTCATTCCTCTTTTCTTTCCTCCGCTTGGGCCTTCGGCATTGCCTCGGCCCAGTCCCCCCTCAGCCTAGCTCTCTCCCCACTCGCTCTCGCCTGCGCGTGTGTATCTCACTGCCGGTGGGTCCCGCGCGTTGGTCTCTCAGCCCATGCCGATCCTTCGCAGTTGGCGCGTGGGCCCGGTCGGTCAGCCACTTCCCGTTCTCCCCTTCCTCCTGCTCTTCCCATGCCGTCCCCTACCTCTAGCTCGCTGTCCCCCACACATGAAACTGCCCCCACTGTCTTCCACGTCGCGTTACTGTGGCTCCTTGACCCTTCCGTCTCTGCGGCCCCGTCGTGTCGCCGGCCAAGCCGATGCGACGTCGGCGTGTTTCGTATCCTCCGCCACCCCGTTGGTCAGGAGCTGCCGCTGGTGTAACCACCAACTCCACACCGCACATTAATTCTTCGTCGTTCGCCGTGCGGCTATAAGATGGAGCACTACTCTGCATTGCTTCCTTCCCGGCGTCGCCGCTTTCCCTCTGTTCCGAGTCCGGTGAGCCGCCGAGGGGATTCCGTCGCCGCACTCCGTTTCTTTCTCTTCCCCTTTCTTCTTTGTTCCTTTCAACTTGTCCGTTCCCTCACCCCCGGTCTTCCCGACAGGTCGTCGGAGCAGTGGGCGCGCACAAGGAGTGGAGCTGCTCGGTTCGTGTGCGTCGCGGAGCTCGTGTCCGCGCCACCGCCGTGGACAGCCTGCCCATCCGCCTTGATCTCCCCACCTCTCCCTTAGCCAAGGGAATCGAGCTACCTTCAAGCCTCTCGCCAGCGCCATAGTCACCGTGAACCGCCGCAGCTGCGCGGCGTTGCACCGCCTATTCCAACCGCCTCTGGCGCCGCCAAGGATTCCGCTAGGTTCCTCCCTCTTCCCTGCACCTCTCCGTTCAACCTATTGTGTTTGGTTGGCCGGAATTGTCACCGCCGCCGTTAATTCCGCCACCGTCGCCGCCGAAAGCTCCCTTGTTTTTCCCCTTCGGATCCGGCGGGTGGGTCACCGACAGGTGAGTCCCATGGGCCCCGCCGATCAGCGGCGCCGTGTCGCCCTTCGCGGGTTTGCGGGCTCTCGTGCTCACACGCGTTTTGGGCCGCCTACCGCCATGGGCTGGCCCACCCGCTGGAGAATTCACGATTAAAGGATTTCCCTTTAATTAGCAGTAGCATTTGAAAAGCATTTATTAAAAATATCAAAGGCACTTTATAAATTCTGTACAAAATTCTAAAAAAATCTTAAATGTTTCTGGATCTTGTGAAAATATAAAACGACATGCCATACATGTAGTTCTGCATGATAGCTAGATAAATAGGCCTAGCGGTGCATCATTTCATGTGCATGAAAGCTCTTTTGCTGCATTTTCCAAAACAAAAATGCATCAAAAATACTCTGTCCGATGAATGTTATGTGCTATGCATGGTTGTTCGCTCGAGTAGGAGGCCAAGGTTCCGCAGATCCGATCGACGACATCGGCTACGCCAACTCGGGATCCGACCAAGGCAAGTCCCCCTTCGATCATATTGTGGAGCCATTTTTGTTTATTTAGAAAATTCTTACTAGACTTGAAAATGTGCATGCTACTTTAAAATGACAAACGACGTATTTGATAGGCTAGTTATCATGTCGAATATTTCAAGATAAGAAATAATGTTAGGATTAAAAACTAAGGCTAAATTACCTTTGTTTATACATAAATATGCCATTGTGGTAGGATAAATGCTTAAAATTCTTTTGCACGAGATAATATTATCATTTGTGCGAAATGAGTTTGCGTTGAGAAAGGTTTGGAGACAATGTGGTTTAAAATAGTGCATCAAGGATGATGCTTAGTAGGAAAAGGTTTCCTCCTTTCCCCAAAACATCTTCCAGCTAGGGAGAGACTTTTGTCGATTGGTGCGGGATAGCAGCGTCTTGAGAAAATGTGGGCTAAATTACCGTCTCTTTTCTAGCTTAAGGACTGATCATCCTATGAACCTACGAACTGGGCCATAATAGTACGACCTCGAGTCCCATTATGGGATGGGCTTAGTTGTTAGTCGAAAAAACCCTGATGGATGACTCCCGGTGGTCGTCTTTAGTGTTCGAGTCTAACAGCTTTGTGGCAAAACACTTCTGGGTGGGTACATCCACGGCGGCTCGACCACCTACCTCTCCAACACCAAGTTCAAGCAGCTGATGAGGGAGGTGTGCGCCATTGCACCAAGTGAGGGGTCGAGAAGGCAGCTGAGGTGGTCGGAGGAGCCGATCACCTACAGTCAGGGCAACCACCCAGAGAGCACCGCGGCCCTAGGGCATCCCCCGATCATGGTGTCGTCCACGGTCCGGAACGTGAAGCTTGGACGGGTGCTGGTGGACGGGGGGAGCACTATCAACCTCCTATCCTCAAAAGTTTGCCAGGCGCTGCAGATACAGAAAGCGTGACCTGACTCCGGCGCTCCCTTTCTACAGCGTCATCCTGGGGACGGAGTCTTTGCCCCTGGGTCGTGTCAGCCTTCCCGTGACCTTCGCGGACGCCGACAATTTCCATACGGAGGTGGTCAAGTTCGAGGTCGCGGACTTCGATCTCCCGTACAATGCCCTGATGGTGGCGACCCACTATGCCTACATGGTGGTGAAGATCCCGGCCCCGCGGTCCCATCGTCATCATGGTGGATAGGATTGAAGCATTGCGGTGCGACAGGCGGGCGTCAGATATGGCGGGCATTGTTTGCGCACAAAAGTCCGGTGCCTTGATTCTGGGGGCTCATCCGACGAAGACCCATGCCTCCCCTGATTTGTCCAGCAAGGTTAAGGCGGTCTCTCTAAGTGACGCCAAGCCCGCCAAGATCGTAAAGGTGAGCACCGGCCTTAGTATACGTATATTTGATTATAAAGTAATTCAATAAAATTACAATTTCAGTGACTTTTATAAGTAAACTACAATGATAATTAGTGGTCGAGGTTATGTTTTGAAAACAGTAAAAAGTAAAAAAAAAACATGCCCCTCGTACCGCAGAGCCACTCCAAGACATGTTTAGAACGTGGTGATTTCACCTAAAATAGCTCCATTTTAGAACATGTCCAATGATACCCATCTTTTTTTTAAAAAAAACTTAGCACTATTCAACACTATTTATCACTTCTTTCTTCTCTCCTGTTTTATTCGCTGTACGTGTTATTCAACATTATTTCATCGCCCCAAGTTAGATGTCATTGCTGCAGCAACACATGAACCATAACTTCAAACATGGTCTGAATCTCAATTTACAAACAAAGGAGCGATGCCCACGCTGTCGCCATCCTCCTGCGCCGTCTCGGTCACGAATCTTGACGTCCATGGCCGGCCGTCAGATTGTACAGCCTACAGAGCTCCCGGGGAGCAGAGGATCAAGCTGGCCTCCGACAGGTGGGCCCCACCGTGCGAGGCTAGTGGCCGCCGCTATCGTTTACCGTGACCTTTTGGACTGATTGACCGGCCGAGGAGAGCCTCTGGGCCAAGCAGAAAGCAGGCAGTGTGCTCTTGCAAGTTGTAACCCTGCAATTGGTTGGAATGAATGTCCAGTTTCCTCTCAAAAAAAAAAAAGCCGGCGTCCGACAGGTGGGACCACCGAGCGAGGCAAGTGGCCGCCGCTATCGTTTACCGTGACCTTTTGGACTGATTGACCGGCCGAGGAGAGCCTCTGGGCCAAGCAGAAAGCAGGCAGTGTGCGGTGTGCCTGTCCCTCTGCTCTGCTGACTGATGGTTCCAAGAGTCCTTTTTCCCCGTCACTGTAAAAAGTGCAAATCCTTCCCATGTAAAAACTAAAAAGGCTGCCCTCTACTCTCTAAAGTCACCGGTCTTCTACTAGCATTATATATGTAAAGAGGACCTTTAGCTAGATTTCTTAGTAGTAGTAGTAAAGAGCATCGCCAACAGGATCTCTATATTTCGTTCTCTATGTTCCTTCTCTAAATCACTATTCGTTCCCTATATTTTCATCATCTCCAGCAGAGTCTCTATCAAAAGAGAGTCTCTAAATATAGAGACTTTGGGGAGAGTTTCTAAATTTAGAGGCTGAGATAGGGACCCTGCTGAAATGTTATAGAGACTGGAGTTGTCCGCAATAGTGTTTTAGGGAATCGTTTAGAGTCCCTGCTAGCCATGCTCTAAAGGGTCGAGAGTCCTAGCTTGTTTTAGCAGATTATTTATTAATTATGTTTTTTAACCATTTGACTTTTCTCATGTTCATATGGAGAATTCTCAAACCAGGCTTCGTTTGTTAATTTCAGCCTTTTCAAAGCCAACATAGTTCTTTACACGTAATATTTTGGACAGGACTATTTGGATATTTGGCCGATAATACTTTTTTATCGTCAAATATTTTTCTGGTCACATAGAAATAATATAGTCCGTAATTGGGCCTTCAATTCGTGAGATGGAATCAGGTCCGATCCATTCCAGGTGTCTGTGGATGTCCAACAGTTTTGGAATTGTGATGGGAGCCCAATTCCATGCTGGATTTCTTGAAAAGCTGGCTTGCCCGATTCAACCCCCCCCCCCCCCCTTCGTATAATGTATAAAAAAACCCTAGTTTAGTCAGAGTCAAACTTATCCATGGACCCAGAAATGTTCCATATACAGGCCCTAGGATGCACCATGCAAGTTGCTAGAATTCTAGACATGGGGTGGAACTAAAACAGCGTAGCAATGGGTCCAGTCAGATACTCTTCCAAGATCCAAATCTGAATCCAATAAACTATGAGATTTGGCTTGGTCACACACTCATGAAACCCAGACAGAAAATTGCAATTTGCAAGTAACAGCTATACATTGTATCTCTTTCAGGGGGGAAAAACACTGTATACATTTCAAAAAACTTAAAAATAACTACTGAACATTGTGAGACTCCAATTTGAAGTAAATTAAGTCACCAACTCAAAACTATTCCAGCTTAAATATGGAAGTAGCGGTTATACGCTCCCTAGGAAAAAAAAAATGCATTCTAATTAAAGAAATATGTGTGTAATAATGGTGAAGTTTGCATTTTTCCCTTTTTCTTTTGAGATAACAGAAACACTTTGTTTAAATCGGTTCGGCTCAACTCAATCACTAACTTATATTGCTAACTACCACACCATAATTTATTTTACTTTTAGATTTATATACGAGATATTGAGATCACTACATTTTCCATTCTACAATTGTCCAAAAAAGGCAACTGTACACAGTTCCTTGCACAATCTCGATCAGATTTTACACAATTGTCACAACTGAAGTAACCTGGACCTGGACCGCATAACAGAAAACTGGGAGCAAGACCTGGACCGCATAACAGAAAACTGGGAGCAATCTTGAGGCCATAGTCTAACTATGCTGCATGTAATCTACGTGGACAAAAACATCCCCAAGGTTGGCCCAAGTTGACCAAATAAAATGCCACAAATCAAAGAGGAGGTCACATGCATCATTCTGCTATAAAGATGAGGATCCAATGACTGCCACAGCAGGAAGAACACTCATTATTACAAGAGGCCAACTTACAGCCTGTTGCATGATAAAATTGTAGGGATAGGAAGCCTCTTACCTAATCTACTTCACATGTAGACATGGCATTATAGCAGAGAACTGGTTATCAGACATTGTACTAATGTAATCTCATGTAACTGTTGCCGTGACACAAGGGTTTCTAAATAATTATTGAAGACACATAAGTGAAGATACATTACTCTTCTTCTTTTTTTGAAGTGAAATTGGATCTACACTCTTATATGTAGGCATTCAATGCAAAATGTACTGAAATTAAAATATGGTAATTGCGTCCCAAAAAGGACTAAAGCATTAAAAGTGAAAAGCACATCTGTATCTAGCCCTAAAGATCCTCTGCTGATGCAGCATTGAGGGCAAACTTTTGCTGAAAACAAGAAGCTGCTAAAGGATCTAGCAAAAGGACTGAACCAACATTGATGCAGCAGGCCCATTCAACAAAGCATTGACAGGGGGAGAGAGAGAAAGAGACAATGAGAGTCAGAGATGAAACGTACAAAGAGAAAGATGCTGATCGTAATAGCCCCAGGAAGGCAACAAAGATATGCAGTCCTGAAATCATAGCCACATCTACTCTTTCTTCTTCTTTTTTCTGAAATGGCTGGGCCATTCAATATACATGTTTTGTGCCACAGTTAATGGTCCTTCGGGTCCTGCAACTGCAAGCATCCTAGCCCCTCGGCCCACCCTACAAAACAAGCCATACGACATGGGATCTGAAGAAACAAAAGCAAAAGACTATAGGGCAATGAAAGGAAGAGAAGCCAAATCCAAGAAGCCCCTTCTGTTTCCTGTTCTCCACTACAGCATCTCAGCTCCCAATGCCAATTCAAGCCAATTGCAAGTGTGACTGATCACCCAATCAGAGGGGCCATGCCACCATAGTTAATCTTCACAAGTGCACTGCAGTGTGTGTAGTGCATAAACTGGTAGATCACTGAGTGTGTATGCTGCTGTCGCCTCAGCTAGGGTCACTCGCTCACTCACCTGGAAACTGGAATGCAACCATGCAAGCAGAGCCAGACAGCCAGAGCCCACAGATTTCATGCAGCGCCAGCAATCAAGTGATCAGCCCAGCCGTGGCCGCGCCGGCCGCCGCCGAGCGGGCATGTGCGCACGGCAGCCGATGGGGCCGCGTCGCATCGCATGTAAACGGCTGCAAGATCTACCGGCAATTCAGCCTCGCCGCCGGCGCTACGAGGGGCTTCACAGAATTGCACAAGGACGCAGCAGATGAACAGTTGTGCAGACACGTTCACCCGATCACTGCCGCACACGTTCACCCAATCACTGCCGCTTCTGTGGTGGCCGATGCACTGGCCTTCAATTCCAGCAGCAAGATCAGTGGATCTCAAGCCTGCAAGGTAAAAGTAAAAAACGCCGGTTCAGTCTGATTTGGTTGAGTAAAATTTTTCGTTTTCTATAAACTATTCGGTGTAATATTTTGTAATAATTTTTTTAGACTTCATAGGGTTTTATTAAGATATCATAATTTTTTAAAAAATATTTTTAACCTTTTTTGTATTTCTCCTTATAAGTTTTAAATTTTTTACTCTACCAAACCAAATCCAACCGAACCAAGGAGGGTCAGTTTCAGGGCAGTGAAAAATTCTCATGTGCTGCTGAATAACGAGCACTGTAGCACATGACGCAGAAGCGTCAGAGGCAACAACGCAGCACCTGCGCACCTGCCTCGGCGTTTTTCATGCATTTACATTTTACCATGTGCTACAGCAAGCATCACCGTACTGGACGCAGGCAATGGGTGACACAGCAACTGGATTTTCTTTTCTTTTTTTTAAAACCAACACGCCTGCAATTTTGTGGCAGCTGCGAAAGCAGTAGCCCACCAATCAACACATATTCATATTTTTGCAGTACAAAAGGCCATTAAGAGAAGCACACGAGGAAATAATGTTAAGAGAGTTCTTGTAAGACAACGGGGCTATAAAAAATATGATGACAATTGCAACTTCGAAAGAGAGACATTTGATCATAGTTCATTAATGGAAATAAAAACAGTGACTGCGGCATGCTAGCAAATACCAGATAAGATTGCAGAGTTGATATTTACTATTATTACAAATAAGGACACATCGGCCTCTGTCTTATCAGCGGTAGCTCCTTGCAGAAACTAATTATCTGATTGATCACCAATCAATCCCTTTCGAGTACATTGACAAACCAAGATGAGCTTAATTGAGAGGGAAAAAGGGTTGGAAATGAAGCAAATTCATGCAGGAGAAAAGAACCAACACTCAGCATACGTCCATCATCATCATTTCCTTTTTCAGTCTACAGATGAATGCATGGTTCGTCCCTTGAGAAACTAACATGTTGAACTTAGAACAAGTTGAAGTACACGATAATGTCCTTCGCCATGATCAGCAAGAGCAGCTTGAAGTATATCAACACCCACTTCCTGGTGATATCGTGGTGCACATAGTCCAGAAAGATCTCCTTGTAAAACATGTATACTTGATGGAGTACCGCGCCAACCATAACAGAGGTAGATAAGCTGTTTTTTGAGGCAAGAAGCAGGGCAGGAATCATGTAAAATGTAACTTGTGTTGCTAACTCTGATCGCCTTACTTTAGAACTTTCGCTTGTCAAGGGACTGCTTCTAGGTTTAGCAATGGCTGCTTCTAATGGGCTGAATGCCACAACTTTAGGGGAGGCTGCTTCCATTGCTTTCAGCACATCAGAATGTTCCATTCCAGCAGTGCGCTTGCATGTCTCTGAGATCTGTCAGATCGGAAACATCAATTTCATGAACAAGTAGCATGAAATGAAAGAATAATGGACAAATCAAAAACTAGTTTTGCTGGTGACAAACCTGTGTACTCTGCGCAGAAGATCCATTAGATGATACAGTAGAAAACCAACGAGGTAAAAATTGTGTGCTGCTGAGGTGAGATGGTTCATATCCAAGAACCTGTATACATGTACATAAGACACAACATCCAAAAAATGCAATCTAAATCACAATTACAACTGACTTTCTCTTTCTTGAGGTAAAAAAAAAAATGAAAGAAACCACATGCCAACAGCAAGATCATTAAAATAAATAACCGTTCCCCTGTTCTTATTAGTTAGTGCAGCAAACAAAACTGACTATTTGTTTTAAATATCTCATCACCAAACTTTATAAAGACATAATTAATCTTGAGACAAATGGAATTCTGGAGGCCTGATTAATGCAAACAGACAGGCATACCATGCTAAAAGCAGGAGATCAAGAAAAAAAAGAAAATTAAATGATTGGAGTGACACACAGTATTTATATTATCATGATTTGAGAAAACAGGCTATTCAACACCAAGAATGAGTAACAATGTGTCCCATGCAAAGATATAATTATTAATTTTAATCCTAAGAATCAATAGAGCACTAAAACCCAGTAAATGTGAACGTATTCAAAGTCAGTTGATACTATCATACTATGCAATGGTATGAAAAAGTGTAGTGCATTAACAATTTAATCCATACTGGAAAAGATATAGATTTTTTCTTTTCTGCTCAGTTATCCACAGAAGAACAAAACCCTACCAATGAGGCAGTGACAATCAAGTAAAGAATTCTTTAATTAAAAAGGTCCCAGAAGGCTAGCAGTAGCAACATACAAAAAAGTAAATTTGTGGACAGCAACCTAGTCATCCTTGTGGTATCTGAAGATCAGTGAATCATTACATGAACCTGAATCCCCATGTTATCAAGAAAGTTCATATTTTGCGTGGTGGTCTCCAAATACTGCAGGTATCTACCAAACAATCTGGAGCCAGCTAATGGTCAAAACTTCAATGATCTAAAAATGAAGCTGCAATAGATCTAAAATCCAGAACTTTCAGTTTCAGAAACTGGTGGGTGGCAATTATACATGTTACTAGATGTGAACATGCTAGCACCTAAATAAAGCTTGGGGCAGGGCATTTAAAATTTGCTTTGTTCGGTATCTTAGTTATGTCTCTTGTCATTTTCTTCAAACAAAAAACTAACATACTCATTACTATCCTTAATTTCCATAGTAAAAGGTCAGTAATTGTTTCTCAGGAAGGTTAAATATTTGCACCTTCCCTGCTTGATAGAGCTAAAAAGCTGGGTAAAATTAAAATCTGAAAAGTTGAGGCCCTTGAAATGCGGCTCAGAAAGGTTAAAAAATACATTAAAAATAGTTTTGGGATCCTTGAGAAGAACCACTAAAAGCCCCACAAAAATGAGTACAAAGTGCTATCACTTATGGCTTGTACAAAAATGGAATTTTCAAGCTGTAGAATTTAATCTGCTTTAAGCTGTAAAGAAGAGGTTAAAAAACTTGTGTAATAGTAGCAACCAAAAGGCTGTGGCAACAAAATAAAATCACAATCATCATATCCACTGAGGTGTCAGGCTAAAGCTATTGTGCAGATACAAGTGCCACTGGATATACTTTTTAAGAAACCATCAACATCCAAAAAATACTCCTGGATTTGCAATGTTCATCAGTAAAGAACTACCTAATTAACACCAGATGACAACCAAGTTTTATCTTCGTAGCCAACAAATTAATGATTCTCGGTAGTACCATTAATTTTACAGTGGTGACACTATCAACTCCGCGTCAGGGTAATTTTTGGTCAGTAGCTAGTTCAGCTCGATTCCATCAACTTTTGGTTTGGGGGCACATTTGTGAACAAAGGTCTGAATAAATTTGCAGCTTTGACAAGCTTTGATAAAATAATCAATTAACACCTCATGCAGGACCACCTGCCTGTAGTTCCAGGCATAGGTGCAATCGACATGGTTGCTCCTATACATTGCTGGCATTGGGAAGTGGGAATCTGCTAGTCTTCAGTGAAGGAAGTCAAACTCGCAAATCTAGCCATAACACCCGTGCTTTGTTTCCTTGCTCTTCTACTGGCATTCGAGCCATGCTGATGGATTCGAATTACAGACCACTACATACACGTACCACGCCGTACACGGTACACACTCCATCACACCTAATAACACAGCTCTGCATTCTTCACGCTAGAACCTACGGGATCGAATAGCGCAGGGTGCATCACATCGGAATCAGACACGATGCTGCAGGCGGGCAGGCCGAATCCTCACACGGCAGCGCGTCGGATCAAGCACGCGCGGCCAGGGTACATCGCTCGCGCTCAAAGCGCGTCGCAGCGGCCCACGGCGATCTGTGAAGAAATCTAAGACCACGAAAGGCTGGAAGGGGAATGATTGGGGAGAGAGACGAACCTTGCCGAGGACGGGAGGGGATCCAACCGCTGGGGACGGGGCGGCGGCGGAGGGGCAGGAGCGGGGGAGGGAGGAGAGCGCGCGGGCTCCGGCGAGGGGTGGCGGCGCTGCCTCGGCGCGGGAGAGGGCGAGGGCGAGGGCGAGGGCCTTGGATCGGGCGAGGATTCGCGACGCCATGGCGAGGTCTCCGCCGTATCACGCACGTGTGCCCCGTATGGTCGCGAGGAAGAAGATGGGAGAAGATGGTGGTCTTGGGCTGGCGAAGGTTTGGATTGGGCCAGCTCGGGCTCTGATGTTAGGCCTTTATGGGCTTCTGAATTTAGTCCATAAACTGGTGGGCCGATCTGGCACTTAGGCCTAGTGTTTGGGCTGCGCTTTGTATCGGCGCCGAGACCCAGGGCGTGCTGTCGGTAGATTATTTGCTTCAGATGTTTATTAACCGTGACGTCTTTAATTTAACTAGCAAAAATGCACGTGCGTTGCAACGAAAAAAATAGTGCCTACTTGTCGGGGATTGAATTACGGCCCATTGCCATGACCTACTCCCTGACGGCCCAATCGGACAGCCTACCAGGGCCCAGCTCCCTGGGAGGTTCTATCAGGCCCATGAGCATCCTGCCGAACAGCCTCTGGGTTGGCACGGTGCATAACGGTCTAGGATTCCTGTTTGAATCCGACTCGAACAGAGTTCTGCACGGCTACGTGAAGACCCGGACGTGGTTTCCCGGATTGGATTAGGAGTCGTGATCCCCAAGAATTGGAGTTTACCTTATCTACCTCGGGATATATTTGGCATGTATGAGTTCGTTATGGACTCGTAGTCAGCCCGGCCCGATTATCCTTTGGTAGGTCGGTTCATCAGCACTATATAAACAGGGCCCCTAAGGCGTTTAGGAGGACCTGGCTGGAGTTTACATCCCTGACTTAGAGCTCTAGCACTTTAGCACTTCGCATACACCATAATCTCGCCGAGACTTGTTCGTCTCGTCGAGCCACCTCTTGTATTCATCTTTGATATATAAGAAAGGCTGGACGTAGGGCTATTATCTCTCCCGAGAGGCCTGAACCAGGATAAAAACCCCTGTCTCCCTGTTCGCTGCTGTTCGCATTGTTTGGCGTGTCTCCTATCTCAATCTTCAAGAACCTTAGCGACTTGACATCGATATCTCAACCGTCGACAGTTGGCGCCGTCCGTGGGGATCAATGGGATTCAAAAGACAAGGGAAGTTTATGGCAATGTTCCCATCATGGTCACGGGGCATTCAATGGGAGGAGCTATGGCTTCATTTTGTGCCCTTGACCTTGTTGTGAGTATTGAATTTTGTCGGAAGATGTACTTCATATTCTTTTGAAGTTTCTCTATTTGGAAGTTATTTCCCATGAATTTATCATTCTTCTAAATTCTACTATGTGCTGCAACTGAAATGGAACATGGCAAATTTTTAGGGTATTTGCAGTCCTCTTGAAGTCTTAGTTTTGACTAATACTTTGACATGTATAAAATGCATTTCTAACATCTGTGAAATTAATTGTAAACAATTAAATGTGTAATTTTCAAATTGAGATCTCTTTATATTTTACAGGATGAATGTTTCTTTGAGAGGAAATTACAGTCTTTTTTTTATAATTCCAGAATAAATCAACTCATATTTACCTAAGTGATATTATTTTTTTGTGTGCTAAATTTGTGGAGTGCCAAAATCTATTATCAGACATATGTTACTATTGGTGTTCCATATAAACAATTAAGCGTAGTAATACCTTCTGATAGTGATGCAACTTGATGCGTCAAGTATATGAAGCGGTACTTTCTTTGTTTGGCTATTTCAAAATTAAAATTTCCTTTTGTCAAACTCGGATGGTTTCAATTTTTTTCCCCGATGATATATATGTAACAGTTTACTGCATGGTCTTGTTGCGCTACCTTGGTAAAACATATTTATATGTCCTTGTAGGTCAACTATGGGTTAAAGGATGTCACACTAATGACATTTGGACAACCTCGGATTGGCAACACTGTGTTTGCTTCCCATTTTAAAAGATGTTTGCCAAATGCAATTCGTGTGACTAATGCGCACGATATTGTGCCACATTTACCACCGTACTACCACTACTTTCCAGAGAAAACATACCATCATTTCCCACGGGAGGTATGCATTTGTTATTTTCATTTCCACCTCTCCCAACAGTGATTTTTTTTATGATTATACTCTTTTTGTGGAGAGATTTGCGGTGAAAATAACTATCAGGTAACTGTTTCCTATAGATATTTTTGCACAATTCACATGTACGATTCCTTTTTCAGGTATGGGTCCATAATGTTGGACTCGGAAGCCTAGTATATCCAGTAGAGCAAATATGTGATGATTCTGGTGAAGACCCAACTTGCAGCAGGTCCTTCTCACTCACACATGGTTTTTATTCATGCTTTCATTCCGTAACGAATTTGTGCATGCATACGGTTTTCTCAGTTTTATTCTGCGTAATAACTTCGTATAGCATACATTATACGAAGTTATACGAGACGTTGATGGTTTCTTTGAACCAGGCATATGTTGGGTTTTCAAGTGCTATGAATGCTGTTGTAGTTGTGTTCAGAGGCACTCAAGAAAACAGGTGGTTCTTGTATACCACTTCCTGATTTGTGATTACTTTTAAAATCTGCTTGTGAAGTTTTTTCTATTACATTTTTTGTTGTTTTATGGATTGATGTGATTCGTATAACTTCGTATAATGTATGCTATACGAAGTTATTACGAATCAAAAAATTTGACTTTCTTTAAGGGACGAACATCAAAATCCTCAACATTGTTTGATTCAATCTTGTTTAAGCAATCTCGATGCATGGTTTCCTCCGTCGCCGCTGCTGCCGGAGTAACCGGAGAATCCCTTACATCGGATAAGTTGCCACCTATGCAATCCTTGCCGCTATCGACATGGAAGCAACACAGCAAGTTGAGCTGATTTGATCGTCGGGAGCTCCTCCTTCGTATCCCGCAACAACATTAAATCGTTGTTAGAATGAATCAACGGTGAAAAGGTGAAGTGTTATTGTTAACATAAATTAGGAAAATGAGAAAATATATTGTAACGATGGACTCGACAACATTAATGCGGTACTTTTTTATTTTGTAGTTTATGGCATTAGCTATACCTAAAAAATTAATCACAAAAGAAAGCTTATGATGATGCAACTATTGGTATATGCCAGTATTTCTACACAGAAGTTCAGGACAAAAAAGTAGTACATGCTAACACAAGCAAACATGTATTACTTCTTGCTATGTCCAGAAGGAAGGGGGGATGACCTTGAAACGTCTTCTTCTATCCAAGCTCTGCTCGATTAGTGATTTACTTGCTGCCGCCGTCTCCTTGATTGGTAAAGATGAAGCAGATACGTCTTCTTTTGTCCAAGCTCTGCTCGAGTAGCCGAAATATATATAGTGTATAAATTATGTACAGAGCCCGAATTCTTCACGATTTCGTGCCCGTTCGATGATGTGGATTCTATCCTAGCATAATACAACGTGTAGCCTAATATGTTTAGTTTAATACGAATTCTAATTTGATTTGGACGTGGCATAGAATTAGATTAGAATTTGTGATTAGATTTCATGGATTATCTTCAGACTCCTCCCATCACGGACAAACGGCAGAAGACGGAAGAAAAAGGAAGAAGAAACCCACCTTGCTTTATTATTATTATATTATTATTATTATTATTATTATTATTATATATATATATAGGTATAGATATAGATATAGATTTAATTCAGTGGTTGTATCCAGCTTTTCTCCATTTCTTCCATCTATGGCCTTTGCTCGACGCCGATCTCCGGCGGCTCGCCGCGAAGCTACCCGTCATCGCGTACTCCTCCCTCTCTTGTCGGACTCCCCCGGTCGCGCACGAGGTGCCTGTCTGCGGCGGCGCGCCGCCGCAACGCTGACCGGAAATGTGGCCGGATCGCGCCGGCAGAGATGGAGAACATGCCGTTGCCGCGCGTCATGGGCGACATGGTGCTGCTCCCCACTGGCGGCGTGCTCGTAGTCAATGACGCCGACGCCGGCAGGGCCGGGTGGGAGTTGGGCCACGCGCCAGGGACCTTGCCAGTGCTGTACCGGCCGAAGATGCCACCCGACGAAAGGTTCGAGGTGCTGGTGGCGACGACGACCCTGAGGATGTACCACTCCACTGCCGCGCTGGACAGCTACGACGACCGTGTGCTCATCGGCGGCAGCAACCCGCTCGCCGTGGAGGAGATCGGATCCGGCCATCGCCGCTGACCACCATGCGAGAGAGAGAGAAACGGAGAAGGGAGAGAGACGAAGGGCAAAGTCCATCGGAGATGGATGGGATTATGAGTAGTATGATATTAACACGGTCATAACGGCGTATATCGGAGATTCGTAACTTTGTAGTGGCATGTACAAGAGAGATCATTTTATAATGGCAAAGCTCAGAAACCGCAGATCATTTGTGCAGTGTGTCCCATTAGTTAGTTTCTTTCTATATATAAAGTACATTTAAGTGTCTGCCAAACAAAATTATGATAATTTAGTCAATTTTCCTAATCTATAGGTGATATTTGTGCCATCGATTTAGCAGTTATCAGCCTCCATCTTCCCCATCTCTGGCCACGCTGCACCACCGTCTTCTCCATCTTCGGTTGCCATCGTCGTCGCGAGGCTCACGTTAGGGTTCGGGCTTAGGATACCCTGGTGACCTTCAGGGTTAGAGTGAGGTTGGGAGGCGATAGCCCGATAGTGGGGAGGGATCGTGGTGGAGCGACAAGACGTCGATGATGACACTAGAGCTGCTGGTATGGGCGAATAAAGTCGGATGGGCAGGCAGACCAGCATTGGTGTCAGGGTGTGTTAGGAATAACCGGATAAGGGCTGGTGTAGAGGGGATCGAGGTGGTGGACCTGAAGTTGGACCTGAAGTTAATAGGGAGGACTACCATGAGTAGTTGGCCCCAAGTGTTATTTAGCAAATGCAAATTTTAAAGAGTGTTATTTGAACAATTCTCCCCCAATTTAGTACTCTCTGTGTTCTTTTTTATTTGACGTTTTTGACTTTTGGACACGTCTTTAACCATTCGTGTTATTAAAAAAATTATGTAAATAACATTTATTTTATTGTGATTTTTATTATCATTAAAGGTACTTCAAAACATGATTTAAATTTTTTGCATGTCTACACTAAAATTTTAAATAAGACGAATGGTAAAAAAATGTGTGAAAAAAATCAAAGGCGTCAAATAAAAAAAACGGAGGAAGCAGAAGAATTGCATATTGATGTAACAAAACCTCCACGCTACTATGTTCCTTGTCATGATAGGTTGCCCTGATTGAGTTTCATCTGGTTCCTTCCCACTTTTCACTTGCCTTGCACTCCTCGAACTCGAATTCTTTACAGCTGATGATTTGCACAGCGGCCAAGAAATCGTCCAACCACCGTCCGGCCGCGTGCCCCTAATCATCAATTCGTCAGATTTCACCGGCTCCGGCCGTAGTCGCGGCGCGAGTTCGTGGTTCTTGGGCCGAATTTGGCCAATATCTACTGTTCTCGCGGCGGACAGGGACAGGGAAGGGGGTGGCGGCGGTTTTTGCTGTGCTTCGTTGCTGGTGCGATGGAACGGCGGCGGTGGCTCCTGCCCGCGGTTTTGATGTTCTTGCTGGTGCTTTGCTCCGGGAGACGTAGGTTCTTGGCCCTCCTCTTGTTCTTTGTTACTATCGCCGTGGGAATTATAATGTTGGGATAGTTTCTGCTTGCAATTGGAGCCCAATGCGATGCGAATGAACTCTTCTTGTCGGTTAATTTACAAAATCTGCTTGGGAGGTATGGATGTCATGCCCTGGAACCGATTAGCGCTGGGCATCACTGTTCACCAGTAGCTACATATGTTGATAATTTCACATTGTTGTTTGGTGCTGTTGTAACTTTTACATTGTCATAGTAGTTCTATTTAGAAGGATTCTCTGCGTGCACTGTCAATAATTCTCTACAAAGATTTGCACTTTCTTGTTCTTTTTTATGCCCAGTTTAATGCATATACTCGTATCCTGATGTTGGTTTTGCTTTCATGATTTAGAGCGCGAGACCAAACAAACAGCCGTATATAACTCGACTCTTGCCAAGACGCTTGCAGAATATACTTCGGCAGTAAATTCCATCTACCTTTTTATCTAATCATTCTCCACTTTGGATTTTTTATTCGGTGGATCAGTGGATACATGGGATTTCTATTGTAGTAGGGAGTAATTACTTGAAGTTGGTGTCGTTGTACAGGTCTATTCAGCTGATCTGACTCAATTATTTACGTGGACCTGTGAAAGATGTGGTGACTTAACAGAGGTATCCTCCATCATCACTTAAAAAAAGATGAGATGGTTCAAAAGTGTCTTGTTAACTTCATCTGTAGCTTGGTATGGATGATTGATTGAATTAAATGATCTATTCGGTGACATAGGGGTTTGAGGTGATAGAGCTGATTGTTGATGTGAAAAATTGCTTGCAGGTTATCGACTATATCCATGATCTCTCTTTAACCTTCAAAATATAATCTTATTTTACATTGATGTTGATGGTTTCTTTGAACCAGGCATATGTTGGGTTTTCAAGTGCTATGAATGCTGTTGTAGTTGTGTTCAGAGGCACTCAAGAAAACAGGTGGTTCTTGTATACCACTTCCTGATTTGTGATTACTTTTAAAATCTGCTTGTGAAGTTTTTTCTATTACATTTTTTGTTGTTTTATGGATTGATGTGATAGGTTTAAATATGAAGTGTTTCATATTGATACCTGAGGTCTTGGCAATCAGATTTGACATAGTTTATATCCTGTTAGCTTTTGTGTAAGTAATGTTGTTCTTCCAACTTCTTAGCATTCAAAATTGGATAGAGGACTTGTTTTGGAAGCAACTTGATTTCAACTACCCAGGCATGCCTGAAGCAAAGGTGAACATGGCTGAAGTATTCATGATGTAATGCCAATTTCTTTTGCTCGCTATTAATGTTGGTGATCAATATTGTTTTAGGTGCACAGTGGGTTTTATTCTGCGTACCATAACACAGTATTGCATGTTGGTGTTATCAATGGGATTCAAAAGACAAGGGAAGTTTATGGCAATGTTCCCATCATGGTCACGGGGCATTCAATGGGAGGAGCTATGGCTTCATTTTGTGCCCTTGACCTTGTTGTGAGTATTGAATTTTGTCAGAAGATGTACTTTAAACTTCTTTTGAAGTTTCTCTATTTGGAAGTTATTTCCCATGAATTTATCATTCTTCTAAATTCTACTATGTGCTGCAACTGAAATGGAACATGGCAAATTTTTAGGGTATTTGCAGTCCTCTTGAAGTCTTAGTTTTGACTAATACTTTGACATGTATAAAATGCATTTCTAACATCTGTGAAATTAATTGTAAACAATTAAATGTGTAATTTTCAAATTGAGACCTCTTTATATTTTACAGGATGAATGTTTCTTTGAGAGGAAATTACAGTCTTTTTTTTATAATTCCAGAATAAATCAACTCATATTTACCTAAGTGATATTATTTTTTTGTGTGCTAAATTTGTGGAGTGCCAAAATCTATTATCAGACATATGTTACTATTGTCTATTGGTGTTCCATATAAACAATTAAGCGTAGTAATACCTTCTGATAGTGATGCAACTTGATGCGTCAAGTATATGAAGCGGTACTTTCTTTGTTTGGCTATTTCAAAATTAAAATTTCCTTTTGTCAAACTCGGATGGTTTCAATTTTTTTCCCCGATGATATATATGTAACAGTTTACTGCATGGTCTGGTTGAGCTACCTTGGTAAAACATATTTACATGTCCTTGTAGGTCACCTATGGGTTAAAGGATGTCACACTAATGACATTTGGACAACCTCGGATTGGCAACACTGTGTTTGCTTCCCATTTTAAAAGATGTTTGCCAAATGCAATTCGTGTGACTAATGCGCACGATATTGTGCCACATTTACCACCGTACTACCACTACTTTCCAGAGAAAACATACCATCATTTCCCACGGGAGGTATGCATTTGTTATTTTCATTTCCACCTCTCCCAACAGTGATTTTTTTTATGATTATACTCTTTTTGTGGAGAGATTTGCGGTGAAAATAACTATCAGGTAACTGTTTCCTATAGATATTTTTGCACAATTCACATGTACGATTCCTTTTTCAGGTATGGGTCCATAATGTTGGACTCGGAAGCCTAGTATATCCAGTAGAGCAAATATGTGATGATTCTGGTGAAGACCCAACTTGCAGCAGGTCCTTCTCACTCACACATGATTTTTTATTCATGCTTTCATTCTGTAACGAATTTGTGCATGCATACGGTTTTCTCAGTTTTATTCTGCAACATATTTATGGTCATAACATTATCCTACCCAGGTCTGTGAGTGGAAACAGTGTGCACGACCATATAAACTATCTTGGCATCAGCATGCATGCGGAGTCATGGGGATCTTGCAGAATCGTAACTGTCGACAATATTCTGCAATATAAGATGGACCCTGCTGGCAATATCGTCTTGTCAAAGCAGCCTGGTTTATCAGTTGATCAGCAACACAGTGCACAATAAATAAACTGAAAATCTTTTTATGACATGGGATGCATTTCCTTGTTTTGTATGCCCTCTTTTGCCCGTGGTTGGTTCGGTTTGATTGAGCAAAAACCTAAGGATCTTTAGAAAGAGATACAGAAGGGCTAAAAAAATATTTTTTTAAAAAAGAATAAGTTTTTAAAACCCAATAGCTTGGTATATTTAAGCTGATAAAATGTTTCCTGAATACAATACAGTAAAAAATCAAGATAAATAAATAGAATAATTTAGTATATCTTGAGCTGACAAAAAGTTTTAAAATATAGCACACTAAAAAATCAAGCCCAGAGATAGAAAGTACTCCCTCTGTTACAAAAGTCTTTGAATGTAGATTTTGACCGTTAGATTCCTCTATTATATATTATGAATTGTTACAATATAATATTGTATAAAAAGCACTTAAAAATATGAACAATTTGGTGCAACTTTGGTACACTAATGATGCACATTATTTGATTTATTTATGGTCAAAATTTACTAAGTTTGATCTTTGTCCAGTCAAAATACGCATTATATTTCGGAACGGAGGGAATACCATTTAATGTTGGGTAATGTTTGGACCGTTAGATGGTATGGAGCATGGAGATTAAATGTTAGCCCTATTAGACCATCTTCAATGCAGGTGCTTAGAGAAAAAAACCGGGTTTTTTTGCCACATCAGCAAATAGAGTTGCTTAGAGTAGAGAGAATATGCCTAGGTTGGCATCGACTGCTACCCTGTGCTTGCGACCTTTTTTTCTACAGTTGCTTGTCTCGATGCTTCCTTCCCATTCCTATCGAGCAGCCATTGGAGATTGAAGCGTCTGGTCCAGATGCTAACAAAGTAGTTATAGTTTATAACCACTTTTGGAAGCTGTGATGCATTGGGAGGAAGAGTTTCTATATGGGTGCTTAGTGATGTGCTATCTTGAGCATCTAGCTCTAAACACCTTGCATTGAAGGTGGCCTTACGGCCACCACCACCGCCATCAGGCTCTTTTAAGACATAGAATATGCATGTTGTTTTTAGGATCTGAACTACATTTTCAACTTTTTCCGGCCATACAAGCAAAAGCGCTTTTGAATGGACAAGTCGGTAATTTGCCTGGCTCTTCAAACTTCAGAGACGTAGGAACGCACGTATTTCACATTAGGGGTGTTGAGGGTTAATAGATTTTGTGCTTTTTTTTTCGTTCCTCTTCCCTCCTCTGCTTCTCCCGTTCCACCTTTGTCCGACGCTGCCATTCCCTGAGTGCCACGTGGCCATTTGTCGCTACCACAAACTCCACCATGACACCAGCACCTCCGTCCTCTTCGGTCTTCATTCCTCCCAACTTGGTGCGAGCATGGAGCACTCCCTCTTCTCTACATGTTTCGGACGTGGGTGCCGTCCGACGCCCGTCGGACGCGCCTCCCGTCCAAAGCCCAGCGCTGGCCATCCAACGGCCAGCGTTAGATCTTGAGACAATCTTTGTTATTTTTGTTTCGCCATGTAAAAAAATTCAAACAAATCAATAAAAATCATAAATATTCTCTAATGCATGTCCATTCCCACATATATTTTTTAGATTGATATACAACATTTATACATCTAGGTTATCCTTTAAAAAACGTTTATAAAAATGAATGTTGGTCATATCGATTTGAAAAATATATGGGTGTGACCTGACACTGATTAGAGAATATTTATGATTTTTATTGATTTGTTTGAATTTTTTTACATGGCGAAACAAAAATAACAAAGTTTATCTCAAGATCTAACGCTGGCCGTTGGATAAAGATCCAACGGCCAGCGCTGGCGTCGGACTAGGCAGGCTCCAACGGCCGTTGGACGCCCCCGGCTTCTGGGTCTGGGATCCTCACAGGCAGGCCCCACCGTAGCCTGGACCATATGTCAGCGATGACGGTTCGGTTGAGTTTAATCTGGTTGAGCCAAAAATTAAAGGCTTTCAAAAAGTGGCACGGGGAGGCTAACAAATTATTATGAAAAATATTTTTAGATCTTTGAGTAAAATCTTGTGAAGCCCTAAAAAAGTTATTACAAAATGTTACGCCAGATGGTATGTACAAAAATATAACAAATTTTGATACCACCGAACAAAACCAAACCCAACCGCGAATCAAAGAGGTTGACTACCGAGGATCTCTCATGGTTTGGCATGTGTAACCATGGTGGCAATGCAGCGTAAGGACGAGATAGCAGAGAGGGACGGTGAAGCGGCAAATGGTGAGGCAGCAGAGACGGGAGAAGGTCAGGATAGAAGGGTAAAATTGCTACAAATTCGATGAAGGGTGGGCCTGGTTAGTATGGATTGGAACAATGGATGCGTCCTGATAACTCGACACAAAAATGTCACGTGACAGATGCATGTAGCACAGACAAACCCCTGAGGAAAAAGGAACATCGCATCCCTCGGTACCCAAACTGGGAACAACGGTGTGCCATACATCATGCAACAGCAGCATATGATACCCATGGGATGACCAGATGCTGTTCTGACATTTGCTTTCTGCATTTCCAGCCAAATGCTGTTCGTCTCCATGATGATAAGGGTGGGTGCATTTGCATGATCATTTGCATTCATGAGGAATGGACGCCAGGAATAGGCGTGTTGGTGGTGATTGCCGTAGTGGTATTTGTGTGGGAGAAGCTATGAAGCAGTGGTTATGACCAGGACAGAGAAAACAAAAGCTCTATTCACATTGACCACGGGGCCAACATGGAACCAATGCCATATTGCCATGTTTATTGATTGTCCCCCGTCTGGTGCTGGCAAGTAACTCGTCTTTTTTCAAGCATGATGACTCAACCTTCTGCTTCAGAGTTTTACTCATTTGTACTATCAAAGCTGCCCCGAGTGTCTCTTGAATTCTCCCCCCATGTCTTGGCCTCTGCAATAGCACGCTGCCTGTCGGCGGTTCTTGAAACTTCCCTCTTCCTGCCTGCATGAGCAGGGCTACCAACTGGTGGACCTTCCACATCATCCAAGCCTGACCGTCGGCCAGAACCACCGCCCGAATTAGTCCTACTAACCTCAGATCCATGCTTTGATGTTGTGGTGGCTTCTCTCTTCCTCAAATCTGGAGAATGGCGATTTGGTGAGTGGAGACGCCATTGGTCATTGTTCCCACCACCACGGTCTCGGGCTCTAGGGGTAGATGAATTGCTCCTATTATGTTGAATGGGCGCATTTGGATCATATGTCTGAGAAGCAAGATATGAAAGGGCAGTGACCACATCTCCTATAAAGGGCCGAGTGGCAGCTTGCTCCTGCAAACACATTGCAGCAACGGCTAAAGCCTGGTACAGACCCCTCATAGGAAAGCGGCCCTGAAGTAATGGATCAGCCATTTTAGGAAATTTTCTGCGGTCTTTGAACAGAGGACGAGCCTGCAAATAAGATGGGCTGTATCAGGCACATAAATTAATGAAATATTTTAACTACTCTAAGTGCTCAATACTGAAGGCACCAATTTCACTACAGTTAATAACAACCAAAACAACTGAACTGGCAAGCAACATAATTCTCATGTAACATACCAATATTACATAGGAATGAATTTTGTTATCAAGTATTGAGGTACAATTACAAGCATGTTCCATCGTTTTAGATTCAATCCTGTGAAGTCAAAACAATAACCAGAAACAACTTGAGTACACAAGAAAATGCACTGATCATCATGATCAAAACTGCTCTACTATTTTACAAGAGAACTAAGCCACACACAAATGTCTTAGAGTAATTCAAGGGCGAACTATACAAAGTAATGGCGAACAACAGTCTATGACCATCTGATGTTCAGTGAAGTTTCTTGAGTTCAGTTTAAAAGGATAATGGGTGTGTTTGGTTCATAACCGTGGTTTACCCTGCCAAAGTTTGGTGCACCCTCACGATTTAGCCATCATTTGGTTCCCTTCAACTGGCTCACCGATGGAAAAATTGTCATGCAAATGGATTTCACACCCAACACGATGGTTCGGCGATGGGGCCGAGTTCGCCGCCCAACACATGCGGTCCCCTAACTTTCAGACAACGACGCCAACACGTGCCCACTGGCAGTCTCACAGCGATGAGCGACTAGTTTTAAATTTGCTCGTTTGTTTCAATTGATTTCCATCTTCCAATTTTCATATATATTTCATACATTGTCCAAATTGCATGAAACAAATTTTATGGTTCATATAAAATCATAACGAACCCATTTTTATTTTATTTTTTTCGGTTTTTTATAATTTATCTTCTTTTTCATTTTATAATTCTTTTTGTGTTAAATGGTTTTTTGTTTTTATAATATGTTTTCAAATTTTAAATTCAAAATTTTTGGGTATTTTTGAATTTATTAAAATTTTATTTGAATGTTTATAATTTTTATTTAACTATGGGAACAATTGGCACATTCAATTGGCAACCAACCAAACATACCACCTAACCTCACCTAAATTTGGCACCCTCAATTTGGTTTTGATCCAAACAATACAAAAACTGCCAACAAATGGTCATGACCATTCATTGGCAAGGTCATGGAGGGCAATGAACCAAATATGCCCAATATGACCCAATAATAACACATAATTTGGGCTTTGGCGCGATACTAGGAGTGGGGAACACCCAGGGAATTTTATTTCTTCGGTCCCAGGTTATTAAACCAAGTCAGATGCAGCCGAGCAGATCAAAGCTATTTCATTATTTGACTGGAAAGGGTGACCTTGCACAACGCCCTAAAGTTTTCTTGATTGGCATTTGTTTAGCCAGCTAGTTGGCAGAGTTCCCACCAGATCCAAGCAAATTCTATTTATGTTTATTAGGACTGCTGTATTTTAATTTTTACAGGCTAAAGGAGCAGTATCTATTTTTTTAATCAAATATGCTATTTTAGTAACTATGCTTTGGCTAACTAAAATGAAAAATAAATGAGCTTTTCTATTTTATATTGATGGCAAACCATCAATATTGTGAAGTCAAATTAGCAGAGGATAGAAGAACATACCCATGCCACTAGGTTTTGCTCTCCATGGGTTTTGGTGTTGTCAATTGCTTTCCGGCCAGTAATCAGTTCAAGGAACACAACACCAAAACTATACACGTCAGATTTAACTGTAAGCTGCCCGGTCATTGCATATTCTGGGGCACAGTAGCCATAAGTTCCCATAACACGTGTTGAAACATGAGTCTTGTCACCAACAGGGCCAAGTTTTGCAAGGCCAAAGTCAGATAACTTTGGATGATACCCTTCGCCAAGAAGAATATTTGACGACTTGAAATCCCGGTAAATAACAGGAGGACTTGCTTTGTCATGCAAGTATTCTAATCCCTTGGCCGCACCAGCAGCAATCTTCATCCGTGTATTCCAGTCGAGAGGTTCCTTATCAGGTGGAATATCTAACATAAAAATATTGTAAATAGATCATTAAGCTGCTATTCAAAATATTTTGGAGATTTGAAATGAGCACATGAACATATTTATGATTGCAGCATACACAAAAAATAACTATTTACCATCTAAAATTAGAGAGAGAGATAATTTACCATCACAATTTACATTGACCACTAATATACACAAAATTATTGGATTTGTCATGTCAAAAATGTATTGCTACAATTTTTATTAACATAGTTTTGTATTAATGAAAAATGCTCGTGTAAAATATCACACATTTCATTGAAACATGAGGGGCTATATGTAGGCTGTCGTGCATAGGATATGTGTTCATAGATGTAGCAAACTTACCATGCAAATGATCCTCAAGCGATCCCAATGGCATATACTCATATACTAGAAGCCGTTGATCCCCATCAGCACAGTATCCAATCAGGTTAACCAGGTTATCATGGTGCAATAGACTAAGCATAAGGACCTCAACGAGAAACTCTCTATTTCCTTGAAGACCATTGCGATCAAGTTGCTTCACTGCAACAGCCTGCACAACAGGGTAGTATAATTAATCAAGAGTTGTAGCAAAGAAAATGTCTTCCCTAATGCTCCATACAAACATAACAAGTGATGTTCAACCGTCGGTTAAAGAAAATGTGCCATAAATATTTATGTTCCAACGAGTAAATTGACTAAATTGTTCAAGATCTATGCATAAGAGAATTCACATAAAATCCCATCAAAATATTTATTAGAGAGACACAAACCTGCCCATTCTCCAAGCGTCCTTTATATACACGTCCAAAACCTCCCTCGCCCAATAGGCAATCTTGTCTGAAGTTCTTAGTAGCAGCAGCAAGCTCACGAAAAGTAAAAGTGTGTGCTGCAATATGTTGACTGTTCCCCTCCCTCGGGATGGTTACCTCCTTAGAGTCCAATCCGCCCTGCGTTTTTGATTTATCTAAAGTAGAGGTTGATATAGAATTAGGGGGCATTTGAATTAAAAATGCAACAAGAAAAACATGAAACATTACCAAAACACAGGCATTAAATTAAAGTGGTTTAAATTAAGACACATATTCCACACAATTGTATGGTCTGATAGAACGCTCATCTTTGCATAAATGTAGAATGGCATTCCTTCCAAAACTCTAAATTTTCTTTACTATTAAAAAGAGGCTAGCAGTAAATGCAGGTAAACAGCCATTTCACTAAAATTACCCACCATATGAAATTCCATAAATCCCTTCCATACCACTAAAATTAGTCTCTATAGATAATCCTATAAAATCGCTCACAGCTACCCTGTGTTGTTCTCTCTTCTATTGATCTGGTCTTCTTTCCAATTTCAGTGGGTTGGTATTTACCATGCGTATCATATGAATGAATAAAAATTGACACAAGTCGATGAGATGTGTCGTGACGCAGTAGAGCATAAAGGCGGGGCTATAGGCATAAGCCAAACACATCGATTACATTTTGACACTGTCTGATATTTTTGTTACTTAGCTAAGGACGGTATCAGCTATTATACCTATAACTGAGAATACAAGTAATCAATTATGGCAACCCTAATATCTTTGCATGACTAATCTCCATTATTATAATATGCGCAGAGCAAAGTGCCATTCTTTTTCTTTTTCCCCTAATTAATGTGGGAACTTCTAGCCTATGAGAGCAATGTAGTGCCTATTAACATTGTTTTTAACTATATAATCATGGATGGATAAAAAGGTGAAATTATTGATGCTTTTGCCTACTGTAATATTAAAAAAATCATGCTTGTTTTCTCATGTATCGATATCAAATATTTAAAACGCAACTAAAAATCTGGCTGGATAATTTGTCATCAACTGATAGAGGTGACAATAATATGCTATGCCAATTAAGGCTCGGTAAAGATATTGCTTTTGTAAGCAGCCAAAGTAACAATAGTAAATTATGGCGGACAAATGTCTTTAACTAACACTAGTAAATCACAGATCTTTTCACCCTATGTTCAAATGTTGATAACTATAACTTCTAGAAAACTAACAACAAAAGAAGGTTAAGAGAGGGTCAGAGGGCAAAACTGCACATCATCTCACAATTTCCATGCAATTGCATGCAAAAAGTTAGATTGGCCTCCCTCAAAGAGTTTGTTCTATTATTATATTCTAGACCTTATCACTACAATCTAGAATATTCATGCATATGGTATTTCTCTTGGTGCAAAAAATTGTCCTACATCCAATATATGCAACAACACATATTAATTAACTATTTGGGTAAAGTGTC
Source organism: Raddia distichophylla (assembly GCA_005191435.1). Taxonomy (NCBI): domain Eukaryota; kingdom Viridiplantae; phylum Streptophyta; class Magnoliopsida; order Poales; family Poaceae; genus Raddia; species Raddia distichophylla. Next base: position 721,369 of record SPJY01031644.1, read on the forward strand.
TAATACTAATAGGCAATCATAAAGGAAGAAACAAAGACTCCGACAGCAAAGCGCAGACCTAATACTAACTAAAACAAAATCTGTGGCAGAAGTAGGAAAACCCAGCTGATTATTCTATAAATGCATTGGGCATTTGAACCGCCATAAATCAGGATCACCTGTAGTAATTGTTATGGTGAGTGTATAATGTTGGGAATAAAGAAATATCTAGAAATTATACATCGTTCAGTACTTCTGTGATCTATGTTAGACATCATTCAGTATAATGTTAGGGAACAGGGTCTTCTCTCATCTGTTGCAAACACTAGCATTGGTGTTCAGTAGGTTTGGCAGTGCCTCAGATATAAAGAATGCTCCCAAAAGCAACGTCTAAATGTACGAGATAGGCATAAAAGCTAGAGAAGTGCTATGAAACGCTATACCGTTCCAGGCCAAGAAACGGTATAGCTTCATTCCCCCTCCGACTGCTCCGCCAATAAACTAGCATGAACACAAATCCCCAATAGCACACAAGATATTCTTAAATGGAACGAAAGAATTGGTCAGCAGCTGAAGCCATTCAACTAAAACCGAATTAAAGAAACAAGCCTTGCTCATTCCTCAACCCGATCCCCTCGAACCCCGGCACCGAGCGCCTCAACTAGCCAAATCGGAGAAAAAGCAAAGGGAGAATTCCCCAAAACTAAAGCCACCCAAGATCCCGCCTTGCCCCCCGAGAGCCGCACCTGATCCGACCCGGGTGACGCGGCGGTCCGAGGGGCCGTCCGTGCGCGCGCCGCCGCCCTTCTTGGCCTCCCCCTCGCCGCCGCCGCCCGACCCGAAGCACGGCAGGCATCTCATCCAGGAACGCCGCTCCCCCGCCCCAAGAAAAAGAAGCCAGCAGAGCGGGGGTCCCTCCCCGATCTGGGGGGGGCGGCGGCGGCCGTCCCGAGCTCCGATCCCCTTGGGGGGATGCGGGGGAGCGGATTTGGAGGGGATTTGGGAGGGGAGGGGGCAGGGATGGAAATGGATTGGAGGGGAGGGAGACAAGAGCGCGTGCGTGTCCGAGGTCGGAGTCCGAAAGTCAGCTCGACGCGGACCGAGAAGAGACCGAGAGGGAGGAAAAAAGGGCGGATCTTTGGGGGATTTCAGAGGTGGCCAAATGGGCCGTGGGACGAACGGAATCGCTGTTCACCGGCCCGGCCCAGTTAAGGCTTCTGATCCGACCTGGATCGAGTTCGAACCAGACGGTGGGACACTTGTTATCAAGGGGTATTGATGTAAAAAGGATGATTTGCAAAGTCTTTTATGTGGTGATCAATGGTAATACGTAATTTCACTCTGATTATCCAGTATCCACTAATGAAATCCTCATCCCCAATGTCATCCATCACCTCTCGTCCCCCAAAGCCATCCTTCATCCCTCATGTCGCTTAAAACTCAAAGTGCATCCTCAATGATTCTTATGTATCTTCTCTAAAACACTACTTTATGTATCTTCTCTAAAACACTACTTTAGGAGTACCGAGGTGATGTTGAAGACGCTCTTACTTGGTTTTGCTGATTAATAACAAATAATAAGTGGACTAGTGTTTTAATTGAGCTCTTAAACACATTTAAACGTTGCGATGGAATTGAGGACCCTTGAAAAAACAAGAAAGTAAAAAAGCAAATATTTATAGATAAATGTTAAATCTCAAAGATGGCAAATCCTAGGGTGTACTTTGCGCAGGAGGGTAAATCCTAGAACTAGAAGTCAATGTTTGAAGAACAAATCCTAGAAGAGCCATCTTTAGAAGGAAGAACTCGGACAAAAAAAATAGAGATGGAGAATAAAGCAATATAATTAGACGAGAGCATTCATGCATACTTGTGCAAGAAAATACTTAAGGGATTGACTTCCTCCCAGTTGCCTGGGTGCCAAGGTGATTTTTTGGACCATTGGATCTCAATCCAACGGCCCAGATCTCCCCTCCTCTCTCTTTACTTCCCCCTCCCTCTCTCCCGACGCCCCGCGCCGTGCCCCCGTCTCTCTCTCCCCCCCCACAAGTGTGTCCCTCCTCCTCCATCCCTACCGCCGTCGCCCCAGCTGGTGGCGCCACCCTCGCCGCCGGCTACTCCGCCCCCAACTGGCTTCCGCCGCCGTGCCGCCCCGCCTACCCTAACCCGGTCGGCGTCCTCACCCCCGCCACCGCCGCCCCAACCGTCCGGCGGCGTCGCCGCTGCCCTCACTCCATCTCCAACCAACCGCCAGGTCGCCGCCTCCCCAGGCCATCCCTCTAAGCCCGGTCGCAAGTGCTCTCCCCCCTCTCGCTGCCCCCTCCCCTCTAAGGGTGTGTTTGTTTACCTGAATGAGATGGTTCCTGTATGTGATGATACAGAATTTGTGTCCATCTATGTGTTTGGTTGGATGAACTGTATCAAATCATCCTTAATGGTGAGATACATAAAAATGAAATATTTTCTCAATATGATGCATGACTTCGTTCGTTCGATTTGGTCGAACGACACCATACAACCTTCTGTCGCAAGCTCTTACTTCTTCTTAATTCATGTTTTTTAATTTTATAGTATGCCAAATTTCAAATTGATTTCAATTTTGAATTTGGTTTCAATTTGAAAATCACTTTAAATTTTAAATCCGTTTTAAATTTTTAGATTTTAAATTTTAAAATACGTTTGAATTTTTTATACAACTTGAATATTGAATATAAAATTTAATTTGAGTTTTTAGACTAAAATTTGAATTTATTTTTGGAATTTGAGTTGAATTTAATTTTTAAATCTTTTTTATAACTTGCTTGAATCCTGAATTGAAAATAAGACTTGAGTTTTGAATCTAAAATTTAAACCGAATTTATTTTTTTTTTTGAATTTTGAATTTGGAAGTTTAAATTAAATTTAGGCCCAGTTCTTTTCAGCTCAATGACTTATCTACGTTTTAAAAAGGCATATGCTTTGAGTTTTTTTTAGTCAGTTATTTCGCTGTTTCGAAGGTGGGTCCTAACGCTTTAAAAAGCAAGTTAAATGAAATGGATCCGAACTCGAGACTACCTCGACAAGCTCTCGAAATTCAGTCATTTCAGTCGTTCAGTCGTCCAACTGTTCAAATCAGCTCAAAAGAACATGACCTTAGTTTAAATCATCCAAAATTAAAATAATGCATAAGGTTAAATTTTCTCAATATATAAAAATCTTATTCGATGGTATTTGAATATTTGAACCATTGTACATCATCCTATACGAGAAACAAACAAAATATTATATGATCTTGTTCAATCAACGAAACATCTTACTTGAATCATATCATACGGAACCATCCCATTTAATTTATACCATTTAATACAGGTTCAACCTGGTACAAACAACCAAACACATCATAAATTACCTGCGTCGGAGACGGGGGAGACAGTCACCTGGACGAGTGAACTGCCGTTCAGATGACTGTAAGTGAGCAGATCCGAATACTTAATCAAAATAGGAGAAAGAGAGAGATTTCTTTGGAGCAACAAACCCCACGGGCTAATGTTTCCTTGGCAAAGAGGGTAATAGCCAGACACTGAAATCTCCAAGAATAACGAAAACCAGTTCCGGTCGAGCACCCCAGATCAGATTGAGAGACAGAGAGGAGAGGAAATGGAGCTGCCGCCATCGTCGGCGCCGCTGACGGATCGGAGGTGGTCCGACCTCCCCGAGGACGTCGCCCTTGCCGTGGCATCCCTCCTTCCGGTGCGCTCTCTCTCTCTCTCTCTCTCTCTCTCTCTCTCTCTCTCTCTCTGTGTGAGATGTATGGTCTGCTTGTTGACTCGAGAGGCTCCGACCGAGCGCAGGAGGCCGATGTGTGCGCGCTCGGCGGCTGCTCACGATCCTGGCGCCGGGCCTGCGACGACGACTGCGTCTGGGAGGGCCTCTTCCGCCGCCGCTGGCCGACCACCGCGGCGGCGGCAGGAGAAGGGGCTTCGTCTGTCCAGGTGGGTAAAGGGAGTAGAATAAACCTCTCCGCTTAAATTCACAGCTGTAGGGGTATATCTCCGGGATTTAAGGTAAATAGTAAGTGATAGATCAGATGTAAAGGCTTGGTTGTTTCACTCAGATGTAGAGGTTCTCTATATTCTATACAGAACTAAGAGCTTGATGTGAGGTTCATTTCGTTCTATTTGTGTGAGTTAAGAAGCTGTCTGGTCATTGCATAATACATAGTAGGAAAATTCATCAATTCCACATGATCCTAACAAAAGGGAGAAAAAAAGAGGATAACACAAAGGCATAGTAAAGTGAAACGCTAGATATGTCTTAAAGTTTAGGTTTGAAACAAGAAGACCTATGTTCTAGATTTCAAGACACCGCAAGTTTGCAAGATTAGCTTAGGACAGCAGCTCATCCTTGCAAGATGAGCTGCCATCCTTAAACATCTCAGTGATGTAATCCCTCAGTATGCATGATGTACTGACTGCTAAATATTACCATCTGTTCTTGTTATCCCCCCTCCATAATGTTACTATTACAAGATCTTAGTAACTTATTAAGATGTATTTGGCGGAAGCACCAAAGTTGCCTCAAAACTTCACAGTTGATTTCAATTATTGTTCTTTTTGTTTTAGGCCAATTAACTATTCGGTGTTATTCCCATGAAGTCATTAGTCTTTAGATTAACTGATTAAAGTATGATGACGACATAATGACCCTTGAATTTGGTTTCTGGCCCATGCTAAGGCTTGATTATTTTAGTTGATGCAATCGGCATTCTATGCTTCTTCCCAATGTTTCTAGTCACTTTTTGTGAGGTCTCATAGCCATCAAAATTGAGAAGACTAATTATTTCATAAAAAAGCAAGACGGCTAATTAGTTCAGTCAAAAGTTGAAGGCCAGCTTAAAATGGACTTCACCATAAAGTTGCAGGACCAGAATGGTACTTCTCTTATTCCTAAGGCTATGACTTGTCTTTAGCAATCATCTGGATGTTTTGAGGGTTAATTTGTTTTTTTCAAAATCCCATTTTACAAAATGAAACTGATGCTGGAGTTGAAGAACTATCACATCCTTTCCCTTCCAGTGTATTTTGTAGTCCTGTACTCATGCACTCTGTTAATGCCCAGGGGCCAGACATAACTGATCACACCCTAAGTTTACAAAACTGGCGGTTAACCGTGCTCCGCGAGCGGGCGGTTAGGAAAACCGCAGAGGCCAACCGTTTGAAATTCATGCGAATAAAATTTGAAATGAAAGTTTGTATAAAATTTGTAAAAATACTATTAATTATTCTAAGCACTTTGGCTTAAACAAAATTTTAAAATTCAAAATTTTTATCATCATTTCATGTAATTTTGTGTTAAAAAATACAAAACTGCCAAAACCGTGGCTAACCGCCAAAAAACGCGGCTAACCATGACAAACCGCCAGCTAACCGGCCAATTTTTTATAAAATTCAAAATTGTATATAGGACCAAAACCGTGCCAGACCGTCGGCTAACCGCGGTTAACCGGCTCCGCACAGTACGCAGTTCGGAGATAACTGTGGTTAACCGGCTCCGCGCAGTACGCGGTTCGGAGAAACTAGCCGGCTTTGTAAATCCTGATCTCACCTGTATTTTTGCCCTTTTTTCTGTATAACTCGTGACCTTGTGATGTAGGGATGGAAAGCTCTCTACATTAATCATCACAGAAGAATTGCTGTTGCTATCTCCAGTGTGGTTGATTTTGTGGAGAGTAGCTTGCACAATGGGTCACTCGAAGCTGAATATTACCTCAAAACTATTGCTGATTTGGCCTTGATGAAGGATATTGGATTTCTTGATGTCCAGTTTTTCTTGTTCTCAAGGAATCACAGTGCCATAATTAATCTAATTGGATTGCACTACTCAATTGCATGTTTGCATATACCGGTGAGTTATGCATTTATTGCGTTCTCGTTGAGATTTTTTCATTGCAACATGCTCTTCATGTTCCAAGAACTTTAACACTACTTGATTTGTAATTGTGGTGCTAAAGAAAGATAATAGACCCATTTGTCATTGCTTTACTTGAAGTACCATGCCTTATTACGCTGTATAGAAAGCTATATCATTCAGATGTCAACAAACTGTTCTAGTCCTGAAAATATTTGATCTTATAGATCCAGAGTGGCCGCTATGTTACACTGCAACTTTATCTTGGAAGCTTCTATTTGCTTAAGTCACTTCGTGTCTTGATTAGCAGCCTGTGCACACATCACAGTTGCATACCGAATAAGTAGTTAGTTCTCCCTGTGCACATGCACATGTATCATGTCACATCGAAACATGTCTGCTGCACATTGTATATAATATACCACATGCCGCAGTACCTCAAACAAAAAACTTCAAGAGAGCATTTTATATAATGTATGGTTGTCAGCATTGGAAAGCTTTGGAAAATGGATGAATGGGTTCTTAAGAATTCTAAATGTTTATTTTCGTTGATAACAGATATTCTGGTTCAAATGAACTAACCAAGTTTTTTTTTGCCCATTTTATGATGTTTTGACACGCTGTAGTTTGTTTCAGCCAAATGAAGTGGATAAAGCACTTCAAGCTCGACAGGTGGCAGGAAGAAAAGTGTCTGTGAGCTTGCTCAAGCTTGGCAGGTGGTTCTATGGTTTCCGGTTGCCTGATGAATCTGAGTCTTACAAAATGTCATTGAGCAAGTTCACCTTGTCTGAGGGGGCAGAAGTTCTTGCCATCCTTCACCGTGGTGCTGTTCACGAGGTATTTCGTCTCCAGGTCAGTTTGGTCGACACAACTAAGTGAACTAAGACTAAGGTGCCATTCTTTTTGCCTTATCTCAACTTATCTTATCATCTTATCTACAATAGATGGAAAGATAAGATAAGTTGAGATGAGGCAAAAAGGAGGACACCTAAGAGTACGAAGATCATCTATACCTGGCTTCCCATGCTTTCTGTAAATACATTTACCTTGTTTTGATGTTGTTGCCCTTGCCTTGCTGCGGCATTGTATTTATGTAAATGGAACCATAGGTTCATAGAGATGTATGTCAGTATGAAATCATGTACAGTTATAAACTTTTAGATTGATCATCGATCATAATAAAGTCTCATGATGTATAAATTAGATATAAGCATTTCTGGGATAAAGTTCTGTGTAATGTTTGTTGTTTTCAAGTTCTGTGTAATGTTTGTTGTTTTCAATTTTTCTGCGGTTTTTGTAACCATGTCTTATATTTCAGTATTTTGATACAGCAATTTCTGTAAGACTGTAACTAAAGAATATGTGCTGTCAGTGCATATGTAATGTTTTAGCAAGAGGTTACATGTTGAATACATGAACTGTGGGACTTGACAAATCACAACGAGATAAAAAAAGAACTATCGACTCTCAATCTTTCTAGTAGTGAACAAGTAGCAAGAGGACAGTAACAGGAAGAAGAGGAAGAGAAAATGAGACAAATGAAAAGGTAAGTAATATGTAGTAGTTGAGGCTTGTGGTTACAAGCAAATCTATACCGTGTTGCATTGCTGCCTCGAGTCAACAACTGGGTTATACACTTATAGGGCAATTAGCTAAGTACCCTCGTGGTTTTTTCTTTTACATGGGACCTGGTTCAAACTGGAGAACACAATGGTCAGAAGTGAAAGCAACCCAGAGGAAAGGTAGAAAGCCTTTCATAGTTCAGGGCTGCTGACAACTCCTTGAACTGTCATCATAGAATATAAAGCAAGCCATTTGCATGTGATAAAACCCTCATTGATCCATGAAATTCTCTCCCATCTTGTTTGACATTGAGGTATTATCTTATTTTCCTATCTGCAATATTTTGTCAAAGCAGATTTTGCAGTTTTGGGTTGCTTTACTGACATGACTTAAGAAGAATATATAAGATTAGATCATCACATGACATTGACAACTCCCAATTATTTGCACAAAAACTGACATCAAGCCGTCCCCATCAAGATTTATTTACTAATGTTTAGGAAGTAATTACTGGTTGTACTCGAGATATCAGATTAAGAAATAAATTTGAACTGTGCATGCTTGGGTTGAAGTGGAGATTGATGCACTTAACGAGCTACGTGAGAAATGACCTTTTTTTCTTAGTAATGCGAGTGAGAATTTCATGAATCTACATTGAATCAGTTGATCATAACTTGTGAAATCTGTTGTCTCTGGGTTAAGCACAGAAAAGAAAAAACTTTTGAAAGATGCATTCTGCATCAGTCTAGATCCCTTTTGGAGATTTTAGAGAGAGCTAGGGAGAAGAGTGCACTGAATGCCGAGATCTTACCAAGAGGAAAGAACCCAAATAGAGAATGCATGAAAAAAGATAACCATTAATTGTAAAGCAACATCAGCTGCTGACTGCTTAAGATGCACAATGAGTCGATGACAATATCTAGAATTATAAACAGAGAATATCTAGAATTGTTGGATAATGGCTCTCTTCCCGCAGAGCACATCTTTCAGATCTGCACAAAAGCGTAGGATCTTTGGTCAAGTCTTTTAGTATTTTCTAACCTTGTTTCTTTAGTGCTTTCCTACAAAAAAAGAGTTACACCAGGGCACTTGTGCATCCTTGTTGGGTCACTAAAGAACAACTTAACAACCAGGGAAGAACAATGAATCTGTCTGCTGCTAGATCCTGTGATCCTCTGTTATGATCAGATCAAAATATTAAAGAACAGAAAAGGAGACAGTGGGGTGGGGGGCAAACCATACCAACTTAACAAATTTGATAATGCCTGTTTTTATTTTTCCCCCCGAAGCTACCAAATCAGTCTACAGATGAACAGCCTAATATATGAATAACATGACTTTATAGTAGGATAAACAATACAGTTTGTAGAAATTATTTTTGAACTGAAAAATCAGGGGGGAAAATGCCTGGCCTCCTCCCCAAGAAACATGCACTCTGCACTGCACTGCGAGCTCTGCGCATCTTGGTGTGCAGAGATCTCTTCACCTCAACAGCACGGATAGATGGTGACCGAGCGCCGACGTTGCGGCTTGCAGAGAAGCATCAGCACTAAGGCGATGATGGCAGCGACGAGCAGCCCCATGATGTTGAAGCCTGCCTCCTCCTCCGACTCGTTGCTGCAACACAGCTTGCCCATGTCAGCGGTGGAGGAGAAGAAGAGAAAGAAACTATGTTGGAGATGGATGATGATCAGAAGAAGGCTTTTCTTGGGTCTTTGCAGTGGTATGTGTTCTCCCTTAAAATTTGGTTATGATCTTCGCTTTTAAGGCATTGTATGCTGGCCAGTTGTTGAGGCATCGCTATCAGGTCTTCAATGATGCCACCCCCTTTCATCCACTTCTCTTCCTCTTCCATCTTCTAACATGGAGAGGAGACAGCTCAGCCAATCACCCCCACCAATGCCACTAACACCGGCCTGAAAATTGCAAAGGCTGATCAGCTAACTGCTCGGATATCTTTGGCAGATAGATCTGGTCTTTTATTTCAGTATGGAATGTTACATCGTTCTTCAGCGTAGCAATGTCACTGTCTGTCTCTACTAGTGATATGTGGCAGTCAATCATCGACGTTACGGATAAGAATTACATGAAGAAATGGTCGATGGCGATATGGAAACTACAGGATCGACACGCTGATAGAGTGATACATCTGATCTGAATCTTCCTGGCGAAATTCAGGCTTCAGTGGGTACTTGTCCCGTGACTGAGAGATGCAGAGAAATAATGTGGACTGCGTCACTGAATACTGATACAGCAATACTTGCGTGCTTAAAAACACATCTTCGTCGTTTCTGTTTTTGAGTGGACATCTCCAATCTCCACCAATATTTGAGGTGGTGGTACAGATTAGGTGACGCATGTTGTGTGTCGGTGACGTGGACTTGCTGCGAGTCGTCTTGGATGATCACGCACATGTTGGTGAAGACTGAAGAGTGGTGAGGCAAGCGGCAGCGTGCCTTGTTGCTTGCAGCTTCATCTGGCTATAATATAGCGCAAACAGGCCACAAGTGTTCTCCTTAGACTGTCTTGCTTCCCGGCTCAGCTAAACAAATAGAGACCCATTTCAGTTGGACATTGTTTTGGATTATATTTAATACTAAAAATTGGTTTCAATCACAGGAGCCAAAAGTTAAGCAGAGCAGGATAGTTCAGTGTGTTGCATCAGATTCAGAGGTGTCTGATCTGAGGCTCCATCAGTAGCGTCAAAAGATAGATTAGAAAGGGGTGGGTGCATTTCGTACGGCCTTTTGATTTATTTGTATAATCTATGTGCCGTGTGGACGTGTGGTGCAGCGGTAGAGACTAGCGAGAAATATGGGAATAATTAATAGAATAGAGATGATGGGTTGAATATTCATCATGATGGGAATTCGTACCCTCTGTCTTTCTTTCCATCTTAGCATTTTATAGTTAAGGTTGGCATGCACGCCGTAGATAATGAATTTTAGATTAATTTTTACATTGCGCACGTATTAGACTAAGGTTGAGGACTATGTGTTAGCATAAACAGCCGGATAAATCAGGTTTGGTGGTACGTGCTTCAAAATAGATAGGCGGGTTGTGCTTTTCGATGGGTCAGCCATTTATTTGCGAGTTTCTGGTGATTATAAATTTAAGAATGAAAAAAAGAAGTGGTTAGCTAACCTCCATACTATAATTTTTTTATCCATTTTATATTTTCCTTTTTTTTTGTAATCTTCAAATGTCGTTCCAATTTTTTTTTTTTTTGCATTCTGAAAAAGTGAGAAATAAATGGTGAGGCATTCCTTTTTTTTATGCATTCTTAAAAAGGTTGAACGGAAAAAAAGAATTGAGTTATTTCTAATTCGTTTGCAACTAAACCTGAAACTCTTAGAAAGAAATATTTTCATTTTTTATGGATCCTCACAAAATATTATGACGCATCTGCTCTGTCATAAAAAATTAAAATTGAAAAGAACGAAGTGATTGGCTAACTCCTCTACCATAAATTTTTATCCTTTTTATTTTCTAATTTATCTATAAAGGTTTGGTTTTAAAATAATTTTTTGAGGTGCACATTTTTTTTTATGGATCCTTATGAAATACTACGACGCAATTGGTCCGTCGTAAAAATCTAAAAAAGAAAAGAATGACGTGGTTGGCTAACTCCGATACCATAAATTTCTATCCATTTTTTTTAAAAAAATCATCTGTAAAGGTTTGGTTTGGAAAGCTTTTTTGTAGTTTGCCATAAAAAGGTAGAACGAAAGAGAAGAACGAGTTATTTCTTAATCCGTTTGTCAACTAAACTTAGAATTATTAGCAAGACTCAATTTTTTTTATTCTCTTATGGATCCGTACGATATATTATGACGCATTTGCTCCGTCGTAAAAAAATTAAAAAGAAAAGAAAGAAGTGATTACCTTCATACCATTACTCTCTATCCATTTTCTATTTTCCTTGTTTTGTCAAATATTAAAATGTTGATCCATTTCTTTTTTTTTGCATTGTACATAAATTTGAGAAGTACCTTCGTACCATTATTTGAGAAGTCCTGGAGCAAGCACAGGTAGGAGGCAGAAGAGCTAAGTGGAAAATCGGGAAAAAAGGCCGCAGCGCCTAGGATTCGAACCGTGGTGGGCTAGGTGAGAACTTGCGTTGGTAACCAACTGGGCAACCAGTCCGCCTTGTTCAGTTTGTTGCGGAAGAAATCATTTTAAAGGTTAATTTAATATGGATGGTTGGATTTGATTCCAGAAACGATCGGACGGCTCTGGGCGACGCGTCGCACGGGGGATGTCCGGTGCTACCGTGCTAGCGCATTGTATAATAGAATGATACCAACTTTTCTTTGCATCAAGATGACACGAGAGATTTCTCAGAGGAAGCCATGAACCCTTGAGCCGTTGATTTCTCTTGCGGCGTAAATTTCTGTTTAGTCGTCAACAGGGCCATGTTTTGCTTTGATTTTCTTCATGGTCTCATCGAACCCGTTATAATTGCTTGTGTATCGTGCCTTTGTGCCACTGATAAGGAGGGCCGTCCAGTGCCCTTGTGCCACTGAAAAAGCAGTCCACATGTTAGTCGCTACAGGGAAATACGTTTTTTCGACGGCAAAGCCGCAAAGCCATCGGTACAGCCCTTACACCTGTCGACATACCACAGTCGGCTATCGACATTCGACAATAGACCATCCACGTAGCGCCATCAATAGAGAGATTATTGTTGATGGTACATTAATTGTCGAAACTAAGTGGCATTGCCTATTTTATGTAGGAGTATAGGACATGCTCTGTGGTACTCCCTCCATCCAGAATTGATCATCATCTAAGCACTTGTCACCAAGACCAAGAAGCACTTAACTCCCCCATATTCCATTTACTCTCCGTATTAATTCCCCTAGTAATCCGTCTGCATGCAAATTAATCAACATGCAAAGCATTTACTCGCCTGCTTTGATTGGTGGATGCAGTAAAAAAGAGAGATTGGAGCGCGTCCATACATGCAGAGCATTTACTCCCACAGCTTATATACTTATCAATTCTGGATTTTCATTTTTTGCTTATATGATGATCAATTCTGGACGGAGGGAGTATCACACGAGGCAGGATGCTGAAAGCTACTCCTTTCGCAGGACTCTCTCTCTCTCTTATCAATTCCTTGCTGATTGATTTTAAAAGATATCAGGTAGTGAACTATTGTTCAGCAAACTCCTCTTTTTTGGTCCTGAGGATGGATGCGTCAACTTGATGCCACATATGCCGACTTTAGGGCAGAAACCACTCCTATCTTTCTTTCCCTCAATAGAGAGCAGAATTCCTAGTAAAAAAATTCTGGATCCTTCCACTTAGATGAAAAGAGTTTTTCCAATAGAACCATGGAATCCCCCCGCGATTGTGGTTGTACTTGTACTACAGGAATAGGAAAACTCGCTATTCATTCAGTTTATTTTCCATAATAAAATTATGTAGGAGAGATGGCCGAGCGGTTCAAGGCGTAGCATTGGAACTGCTATGTAGACTTTTGTTTACCGGGGGTTCGACCGACGGTCAGAATTTCTTCGAATATGTGCTTGAGTTTATTCGAGACTTCTCGGTTGGTACGCTCGTGGCTGTACGAGCGGCCCGTCGTGGGTTCGAAGTTTAACCTCGACGTTCTCACCTGGGAGGAAATTGTTTCTCTGGATTCAGCACAATTATTTGCAGGATTTGCCACTGGGAGTCAGAAGGGAGCAATCGTCATGGAAAAAGCAAGAGAATAGCACACACAACGTGCGAGGACACCGTGTGGAGGACCCCAAAGCAGGCCGTGGAGAAGATGAAGAGGACTACCGTGTGCGAGCACGCCGTGTGTAGGACCCCGAAGCAGGGCAAGATGAAGAGGAGTACCATGTGCGAGAACGCCGCGTGAAGGACCCGAAGCAAAGAAGATGAAGAGGTCCACGTGAACCTAGAGAAAAGATGAGGACAATCAATTGTGAGAGCGCTGTGATAGTTTACGAGATGATGTAAAAAGAGAGTATAGATGTAGCAAGTCGGCGAGATCGCTGACAAAAAATTGTAAGATGTATTGTTGCTTTCGTTCAATGAATGAAAGTCGGGTGGCAACACCCTGTTGCAAAAAAAAAACATGTTTACTTCCATTGTAGGTAACATATTTGGTTTCAAAGCTCTACGCGCTCTACGTCTGGAGGATCTGCGAATTCCCCCCTACTTTCTGAAAAACTTTTCAAGGCCCGCCTCATGGTATCCAAGTTGAAAGGGATAAGTTGAACAAGTACGGGCGTCCTTTATTAGGATGTACTATTAAGCCAAAATTGGGATTATCTGCAAAAAAAAAATTTATCGTAGAACGTGTTATGAATGTCTACACGGTGGACTTGATTTTACCAAAGATGTTGAAAATGTAAAGTCACAACCGGGAGAGAATTAATTATGAAATTATCAAAATAAAATTTTCATGGTCATCGACACGAGGCAATAATAACTAATTGTGTGTACTACTTCTACTTCCAGTACTATCGGCTATCGACAATAGACCATCCACGTAGCGCCATCAATAGAGAGATTATTGTTGATGGTACATTGTCGAAACTAAGTGGCATTGCCTATTATGTAGGAGTATATAGGACATGCTCTGTGGTATCACCCGACGGAGAGAATTAATTATGAAATTATCAAAACAAAATTTTCATGGTCATCGACACGAGGCAATAATATCTAATTATGTGTACTACTTCCAGTACTATATATTTAAATAAACATTTCAGGTTTCATTACCTCATCAAAGCAGTGGCCTTGGTCGAGGGGCGTGACTACGTGGCGGCTAAGTGGGCCGGCACAACTAGGTGGCGACGGACGTGGGGCGGCTCGGCTAAGCGACACCGAGGTGGACAACGCCAAGGTGGCAAGGAAGGGAGGGCACAACCAGGCGGTGTCGAAGCCTGAGCATTGCCAAGCGGGACGCAACGAGCCGACGATGAAGGGGATGTGACCGAGATGGGGTGGCAGCGAGACGGCAAGGAAAGGGACGCGGCGTGGTAGCGACCAAGCGGAGACACAGTGAGCCGACGATTAAAGGGCGCGACGGCGAGGCGACAGGGAAGGAGACACAACGACATGGCCAATAGCTAGGGATTGTAGCTCGTGTGGAACTATTCGATGTGGTACTAATTGGGCCATGACCGGTGTCAATGGCTCACAAGATCCGTCCACGCCGCACCCGGTCTACCCATGTTGACGACAACGGTCTACCGTCGGACAGGATTTGTTCACCTGTCTGATCCACACCTGGAGGAACATTTTATATTTCTTTCATTGTTTTAGATGAATATAAACATACTTTGAGACTTTTTAAAAATGTAAAGATTTTTTGGGAAAATATTTTTTTGAAGCCTATCAATAGGTTGTCGACACAGGGTCACAAACCGATCGAACACCATCTCATGTCACGTTGATGGAAAGCTCTGTGTTGACGATACAAGAAATGTCAACATAGGGCTCTCTCATGCTTCTTCCAAATTCAAACCACGGTGAATTGTGTCCCACAAAGGTCCGTGTCAAATGGCCAAGCTATATCTACCAAGATAGGTTCATCAATGTCGACGACATTGGCTACCTGTCTCGACGGTCGATGTTTGGCCATTGACACTATAGTCGTCGAAAAAATTACATTTTCCTATAGTGGTGGCATAAAAGCACCCTGCCTTTTAGGAACAAGAACTTTCTTGTATAATCATGTTCAAGGTACAGAAAACCTGCCATTATTTATGGTCCGGTAGAATCCACCTAAAGTCCAATTCTTTCCATCAAACATAAAATTCATTGATGCTTTGGTACGAGTTTGAACATGTGTGAGATGATGCAAGATATAGTCACATTCATGTGTTTGGTTGGTTGAACTGCACCATCTTACAGGAATGGTAGGATACAACCTATAGGAATACTTCTTTTATATGTATCATTCTATTAATTGGACCACACGATAAAAGATCTATATAAGGAATCAGACGATTTTGTGTCAACCTACCTAAACCATCCCACACAGGATCATCCCATGCAAAGTAAATTATTTTATAAAGTTTAAACTTTTTGACACACATGCAAGTTCAACTTCGTACGAATAACAAAACACAGTCTAAATAACTATTGGATTCTCGATGGATCCCTTTTTACGAAATTAAAACCCCAAATAGGGTGAGTATACGGTGTCCTACGGGACCGAAATGCGTCCACCTTGGGAAGGACAACATCTCCAAGAGTTCGAAGAAAGATAAAAATTAATAGGTAAGAGATTTTTTTTAACACATTTTAATGCATTTGATGGTTCACAATGTTTGCCCGCTCCACATATATAGGGGACATGCATGCTAGTTATTGGCCTTGTTTGTTTTAGATTAATGTTGCGAAAACACTTTAGGATGGACGTCTGTCCGTCCGGACTCCTCACTCACTCGCTCGTGCTCCTCCTCGCTCGCGTCAGCTCGCTCGCTCGCGCTCCTCCTCGCTCGCGTTCCTCCTCCCGCGCTCCTCCCTCGCCGTCGCACCCTCCTCCCGCGCCTCCTCGTCGTTGCATCTCCTCCGCCGCCTCCTCCTGTGCTCCTAGCCGTCGCCCAGCGCCGCGCCTCCTCCCGCACCTCGAGCCTCCTCCCCTCCTCTGTCGCCGGTGCCGCCCCCACCTCCTCCTCCCTCTCGCGGCGGCCGGTGCCGCCCCGTCCTCCTCACGCCGGCGCACACGCGAGGGAGCTCCCCCTCGCCGTGCTCCAAGGGCCGCCGCCAGATCTGGAGGGGGGACAGCGACCATGACGACGAGGAAGCACGGGGATGTCAAGCCCGTCGTATATTTTATTCGGATCAGCATGACCAATATTCATTTTTATAAACGTTTTTTAAAGAATAACCTAATTTATGAATGTTTTATATCAATATAAAAAATATATGTGGTACCTGACTTTGATTAGAGAATGTTTGCGATTTTTTTTGATTTTTTTGAATTTTTTACATGGCGAAACAAAAATAACAAATGTTTGCTCAAGATCTAACGCTGGCCGTTGGATCTCGGCGCGCGGCGTCGGAGGGAGGCGCGGTCCGACGGGCGTTGGACCGCCCCCGCTTCCGAGCATCCCCATCTTACCCCCCAAATGCACCTCTATTTCAAAAATTTTCAAATGCAGCAGGAGGGAATTGGATGCATGTGAGAGAGAATTTGCACCGTAGTGATTACTGTAGCAGGTACTGTAGCGATAGAGGGAAATTTAGAGGCCCTGCTGGGAAATTTGCAGTCACTGTATCGCGAAGAATTAATGGGCCCACTAATCAAGAGTCAGACTGGTTTTCCCCGGTCGCCTAATCCAGATCTCCTCCGATGCTGCTCCCGGCTCCCACGGGCACGGCGGCGCGGTTGGCGGACGGCGCACTAGCGGCGCGGCCGACGAAGCCGGCGCACGCGTCCCCTCGCGCCTCCACCTTCCACCCAACCCTGCGTGCAGCCCGCCCGCCCGCGCTGGTCGCAGATGCTGGGGCCTCTCGCCGCCCCGTGGTCGCCGCCGCAGGACACCGGCGGCTGATGGGGTCGCTCACTAACACCGAGGGCCTCAGATTCGGTGTGGTGAGTTGAGTGCTCTCTTTTTACACCTCCCTCTTGCTTTGTATGCTATTTGCTTAATTAACAAACGGTGCTTGCTGATATGCTAGAACCGTAGAACGAATGGAGCTCACCGTTCATGAGATTTTTACTCAACAAAATCACCCAGTGCTTCCATGCGCTTGTGCCAATTGCTAAAAGAGATGCCGTTTTATTTCCAGCAGTTGCTTTCCCTGTTTCTCAACTCCATTTTACCTTACAATTGTCTAACTTTATGTTTACTTATTAACCGGCAGGTTGTGGCTCGGTTCAATGAGGTTGTCACAAACTTGCTACTGCAGGGTGCTCTAGAGACATTCGACCGATATTCTGTCAAAGAAGATAGCATAACAGTATGCATATTTAGTCGTCTGGTTAAATTGAAGTTATTTTGTGCTACGAAATTATCATATTTAAAATGCGCATATACACCTCGAACCCCATTTATTCTGAGCTCTACTATAACCAGTGCGACTTTAAACTGTGAGGGAAAATCGTTCAGTTTATTTCCTTTCTACTGTAGGGGATAAAAAAGTTTTTTTTTTAGCGAGTGCTGCCCATGACCAATTGGCCGTCCAAACTATTCTTCTTGGATGGTCTATTTACTTGATTCTGTTAAATATGTTCTATAAACAAATTAATCATTTTGTTGTTCTTTGTTTGACTATAACCTTTGTACAATTCTCACAAACAAATCAATCTGCACTAAATATTCATATTCATTGAAACACCATATTCTCCATGATTAGAAAGAACCTTACTTCTCGTCAGCACAGTTGGTGTACATTTCTAAACGGCGTTCCACACTTTTGTGTGCGCTTTCACCCTGATTGAAATTATTTTTAGGTTGTTAGTGTTCCTGGCAGCTTTGAAATTCCTGTTGCTGCACAGAAGCTTGGGAAGTCTGGAAAGTTTGATGCAATCATTTGCATTGGGGCTGTGGTAAGCTTATCTCTTATGGATGCCATCTCTGTATTGGGTGCTTCAATCTTTATCCTTTTCTATATTCATTTTCCTTTTTAATGTTCATGTAGCATATCCACATGGGGTAGTAATTTTAGTTGTGGTGAGTTTTTTTTTCTAGGAATCACCTATATATTAATACTTCATTTTTACCAGACAATCAGGCATATGACATATATCTGCAAATAACTATGAGAAGTTTGTGGAACTTATATATTTTTGCACACTTGAAGCTTTATAAGCCATTTATCGAGTTATGTCTTCTACTGATATTTTCTTGGCTTTAAGTCTTCAACATATTCAATATTGTGAAGTCTGTAACCTTTGGGAAGGCATCTATTGAATATACTTAAGCTAGTTAATTCTGAATTTTTGGCTGCAACGTATTTCCCCTTCCTAATCTGGCTGATTGTGATACTGTTGTTATAATAATACCTACTTGGACAGTTGGATTATGCTTTGTAAAGTGTAACCCATAGCATAGTTAGCAGTAGCTGATGCATTGGTGCTATATGATTTTGAGGTTCTTCTTTCTAATTGATTTGCAGGTTAGAGGTGACACCACCCACTATGATGCTGTTGCAAACTCTGCTGCATCGGGTGTGCTCAACGCTGGACTATCTTCTGGTATGTTGCTTTCATCACTTAGCCTCTTTCAACCATGCCAGTGGAGATCTTTGATGGCTTCTTGCTAACTAGAGGAGAAACGTTTTGGTAATCATTGATGTTCATTTTTCAATGAACATGCAAATATATGCATGTCTCATATTACTTATAGTTGGGCTGTAAGCAGGTTCTTCAACCCTTCTTGACCCATTGAAGCTAATAGCTTTACAACTTGCAAATGCTTCACTCCTTTGCATACCAATGTTTTGTTTGTGCAAACGATGCAAGAGGCTTCTTCAAACCGTTTAACCCAAGTATCAAACATCCATAGCTTACAGAAATATATTTCTGGTGATCAATGGAAGCGATGAGCATTATTTGGTGCTCTCGATGTGCTTTATGCCTTGATCACTTCCATTTTTCCGTATATGAATGTCTTATTTACTCCAGTGAATAAAGTTAGTCAAATTCAGGTTCTGCGTTCTGACAGACTGGTCAGATTGATTATGTTCTTCAATGTATCCACAGGGGTCCCTTGCATATTCGGTGTTCTGACCTGTGATGACATGGACCAGGTAACTTATGACTTGATAACATACGCATCTTAACAAATGTTCCATAAATCTGGCTGGGTAATTATTATGTACCATGAAGTACCTCAAATAATGTTTATTTTCCCAAGCAATACTGATATGAATCGAAAGCCTCCAGTCTCCACTTGGCATATTCTTAGGTGCCCTGTTGCTATGAATCCCAAAAAAAACGATTTCAACTTTGTTTTAGCACGCCTGGACTAACGGTACAGAAGTGTCATACACGCTTTGTGTTGTTGCCATCAGGGGCGGATCCACATTGATTTACCCGGTGTCACAGGACACCGGGTCAAAAAATTTTTGAGCGGTGATACACCCTATTGATCCACATGTGAACCCCCTGCTCAAATCATGTGAACCCCCTCTCCAGCCCACTGCGACAACGAACTAGCAGTCCAGTAGAATGTTCATGCATGATTCTGACCAAACGAGCAACAACAAACCATGACATGAATGAAGAGGGTTTGCTCTACCAGATAATATTGACACCGATGTTCATGCATGTTTCTGATAACGTGCCAAGCGGCCACGCCCAAAATTCCTGAGAATATGCAATGATGCTTGCACTTTCTCTCTTTTAAATTTTAACCATTTTGTTCTTTTTTTAGGCTATTAAAAGCAAAAAAAAATTTTGGTGCACCTTTTTCGGTGATTCCACTTTTGATTCATTGTTGTTAGTTTTGATGGCAATGAATTATCAATGCTTTGTAAATATATATTATATAATATCTATCTATTATATATTTAAATCGGGGTTCAATGGAGCCACCACATTAATTCTAAAAAACTAAAAAATCTCACATTAATCGGAAGAGAAATAAAGATCTACACCATTGTTTATTGTGAGACTTAATTATAACGGTTTAGATTTAAAGAATAGCTCGCATTCACTACCATAATAGCAATTAAAAGTTGACCATCTTAAATACGAGATTACAAAAGGAGTCAAAATCAAATACAAGATTACTGGGTAATTATTATGTACCATGAAGTACCTCAAATAATGTTTATTTTCCCAAGCAATATTGTAATATGAATTGAAAGCCTCCAGTCTCCACTTGGCATATTCTTAGGTGCCCTATTGCTATGAATCCCAAAAAAAATCGATTTCAACTTTGTTTTTAGCACGCCTGGACTAACGGTGCAGAAGTGTCATACACGCTTTGTGTTGTTGCCATGCAGATATGCAATCGTTTGTTGACTACCTGTTCACACAAATTATCGAGCTCCTTAATTAACCAACCTAATTAAGCTTCATTACTTTGAAAATAACTTTAAAATCAAACCTTTGCAGGCCCTAAATCGCGCTGGAGGCAAGGCTGGCAACAAGGGTGCTGAAGCTGCTTTAACTGCTGTATGTACCTTTTCTTGCCCTGCCCAGCAAACCTGGATATGTGTCATTTGATAAGCTCTCATTTCCTGTAGATTGAGATGGCCTCCCTGTTTCGGCACCACTTAGGCTGACAAATGGTGGACTCTGGTTTCTCCGGTGCGCCAATCTAATTATCACCTACCTGAGTTCTGGTCTTTGTTTTTTCAGCGAAATTCTGGCCATTGTGGCACGCTAGCATCTGAGTTATTCTCGGGAGTTTACTTTTTCTTGTTTGATCACTTGCGTTGGCTGCGATTTATCCGAAACAGAGACCCTGAATAAAAATGTTACCATGGTCAACAATGAATAAAAGCTGTGTGGCCAGAATTTTTTCCCTTTTGTGAATGAGAACTCTGCATCACATTGGTTTAGCCAGTAATCAATCGGAGTCGACAAGCTTAATTTGGACCGAAAGCAGTTATAAGTCCAGTTAATCGCATTTGCTTTTAGTCGGTATTGTGCTTTGGACTGAAAGCAGCTTAAGATGTTCAATTAATCGAACCTTGCTGACACTTGCTGTGCACGTCGATCTGGGCGTTCACCCCTTGATCTGATCATTCTATCGGAGAGGGTCGACACATCATGTTGGACATGAATACAACACGAATAATATCGGGTTCGAATAAACAGTTGGATATTTCACGTACAAAAAGTCACATCATGTTCACGAAAAAAATGGGGGATGAGTAAAGACGTGCCAATTCTAATTTTCACTCAACCGGAACTGGTTTGCAAGTAATTCAGTGTAGGTTTAGCTAGGAAAGTTATGTTCCAGTGGAGCGCTAATGCTGTCAGTCACTTAATCGACCTTTTTTTTTATGGGACCGACTTGTACACAGTCGACTGGGCCCCTATAGGGGTGCCCAGTCGATTTTCTGGGCCGTTGGATCTTAATCCAACGGCCCAGATCAACCCGCGCCCCCCACTCTCTCTCTCTTCCTTTCCCCTTCTCCTCCCCTTCACCCCTCAGCGCCCCCGACCCCGACTCCTCCCCCTGCTCGCTCCGCGCTCCTCCTCCTCCTCCCCCAATTCAAACACTTCGGTTTGATTCCATTTCAGAAAGAGAAAATTGCACTGTAGCTCCCGGAACTTGTAACAAATTGCACGAAATCCCCTAAACTTTGAAATTGCTTTCTCAGCTCCTGGAACTTGTCTCCGTTTGCACCGTTAGTCCTAGGCCGTTAGGATCCGTTAGAAATTCCGTTAAACGCTGACGTGGCGCCCACGTGGCCGTTAAGTGCTGACGTGGCGCTGACGTGGCCCCAAAAATCCGAAAAAATAAAAAATAATTCACAAAATTCATTAAAAATCCAGAAAATTCATAAATAATCCACAAAATTCATAAAAGAAATCCACAAAATTCATTAAAAAATTCAAAAAAATTCACAAAAAATAAATCATAAAAATCAATTAAAAATTCACAAAAAATCAGAAAAACTGAAAGAAATTCACAAAAAAGCTAAGTGAAGTTCTAGTTTTTTTGTGAATTTCTTTCAGTTTTCCTAATTTTTTGATAATTTCGAAATGATTTTTTATGATTTTTTTATGATTTTTTTGGATTTTTAATGAATTTTGTGAATTATTTTCGGGTTTTCTAAATTTTTCTAGATTTTTAAATGATTGTTTTGGATTTTTATGAATTTTCTACATTTTTTATGATTTTTGTGGATTATTTTCAGGTTTTCTAAATTTTTCTATATTTGTAAATTATTTTTTTTATGAATTTTCTTGATTTTTCCAGGTTTTGTAATTTTTTCTATATATATTTTAAATGTTTTTGAATTTTCTGCATTTTTTATGAATTCTTTGAATTTTTTATGAATTTTATGATCTATTTTTTGTTTTTAATGAATTTTTATGTTTTTTGAGGTTTTTTTAGATTTGTTTTGGATTTTTTGGGGCCACGTCAGCGCCACGTCACGTGGGCCCCACGTCAGCGTTTAACGGAATTTCTAACGGATCAGGACTAACGGTGCAAACGGAGACAAGTTCCAGGAGCTGAGAAAGCAATTTCAAAGTTTAGGGGATTTCGTGCAATTTGTTACAAGTTCCGGGAGCTACAGTGCAATTTTCTCTAAAAAAAAAATCACAACAGAAAAATGCCACATATTCTTCATATGTGTCAATACCGCTCCACCTCAGCATCCGTGTGGCAAAACTGCCCTCAAAACCATCTCCAGTGGGTTAAGTGTACTGATTTCAATAGTTCATGGGGGTAATTAGACTGTTTTGAAGATCGGGGGTTATATGCGCCCAAGTCCATAGTTCAGGACGTTAAGTAGACCTTTTCTCTATATTTTATAACTCCTTTGCTACTAATCAGACGACTAAGACTTATTTATTTCTTAGTCAATTTTTTCACATATCTAGATGCTTGTTGGATCTTTTATTTGTTTTATGGGGGTGTTTAAACAATGGTTTAGAAAATTGACCGAGAGTTAAATAAGTCTCAGTCGTCCCATTTTATAAAGCTTTCTGTTAGTTGTAGATGTACAAAATCATCTATTTACCAAGCTTATTCTAGCGAGCTATATTTTACAAATTCTTTGATCAATTTAAAATATACCAAGAGGCCAGGGTGAGAACGGCGCATTTCGAGCAAGGAAGCATTCGAGCAAGGAAACAAGAGTTTAGCAAAAGGTTAGCGCTTGGTTAATTTGTTTCCAAATTGATGTCTCCGAAGGGATGGCTAATTTGTACTGAGGATTCCTTTTTCTTCCGCCATTCGATCTCTCTCATCAGGAAAAATGTTTATAGCCTTCCGAATGCTGGGATTGATCTAATAAATTTCAACTCGAAACCCCTGGGG
The DNA here is from genome assembly GCA_005191435.1 of Raddia distichophylla. Lineage (NCBI taxonomy): Eukaryota > Viridiplantae > Streptophyta > Magnoliopsida > Poales > Poaceae > Raddia > Raddia distichophylla. The sequence continues at coordinate 744,723 of SPJY01031644.1, forward strand.
ATATTGTAAATTTAAATCATTTCAAGAACAAACTTTCAGATGGGACGCATTACGGAGAGTTTCCGGATTTGGTGCATGGCGGCGCCATGCATGGCCTCCTCCTTGACCTTCTTAATTTGGTGCTCCTGCTTCCTTCGCGTCGTCAGCCTTAGCCTCCTCATACGCCATTGTCGACTTGGGCAGCTCCTCCTCCGCCGCCGTCGCAGCCGCGTTGGGTGGCTCCTCGGCGACAGCGACATCCTTCTCGGCGGGCACCACCACCTCCGCAGCCTCCGTCACCGTGGCGGCGGCGGCGGCGTCGGCGACATCCCTCTTGACCACCTCCACCTCCTTCTTCTCCTCCTCGACGGCGGCGGCGGCGGCGGGCTTCTCGGACTCGAGAGGCGCAGCCTCGCCACCGGCCCTGCCCTCCTCGGCCGGCGCCGTCTCCTTGACGACGTCCTTGACGACGACGGCAGTGTCGTCGTCCGACGACCGGCGGCCGGCGGACAGGGTGGACTTCCTCCGGAAGAGCCTGTTGCCGTCGGCCGCCACGTCCTCCTTGGAGCCGCCGCAACCCATGGCCGGCGGCGGAGGAGGAGAAGGCAGCGGCAGCGAGGGAGAAGGGAGGAGAGGAAAGATCGGAGGCGAGGGGAGGCCGTGGTCTCGCGGCCGTTTATATAGCGCCCTCGCGCTACGTGCTACGTGGGTACGTGCGGCTCGCGTAGCTGCGCCCGTTGAAAAGTCAACACAGGCCATCCATCGACAAACGGGCACGACGCAACTGACAATTGCCTCGGGAGGCCATCAACAACTAAAATGGCTATTCTGTCGAGCACGGATACATGTCGTTCCAAAAAAAAAGAGAGAGAAAAGAAAAAAAGACGCGTCTCCGAAATGCATATTTATCACTGATTATCATTATAATTTATATTTAGGCGGACGTTTTGAATCTGACTTCTGATTCATCATACGTGCTGATATATCATATTAACATCGGCACAGAAACATAAAAAATCCCTGACAAACTTGAAAAATCATACTGATGAAACTTGACGTCAAACTGGTAAAATTGAATAATTTTTAAAAAACTTCTGAGATAAATAGATGAAGAGAACATGGGAAAAAACCAGTTGAAATTTGAAAAATATATTGATGAAACCTAACAGCACTACAAGTATTCTAAGAATAAAATCGAAGATTCAGCGAGCAAAATTTCAAGTTTTAAAATGCAAAGGACCAAATTTTAACGGGCAAAAATTAAGGTTTCAGCGGGCAAAAATCGAAGTAGTTCAGACAGAAAAAGTCTACGAGAAGTTGTTAGTTACTGGATTGCCCAGGCGCCCAGCTAACAAGGTTCCAACTTATTCTTAGAGAAAAGAAATCTCTAGTCATGAAAAGGTCTAGGCAAAAGATGCCTAGGTCTGACTGAGCAAGTTTGCTTCACCGTCGTTTTCATCTCCGAGCCTAGCCAAGCGCTAGCCGACGGACTTCCGATTCATCATACGTGCCACAGAAACATAAAAAATTTCTGACAAATTTTAAAATTATACTGATGAAACTTGACGTCAAACTGGTGAAGCTTGAGCAATTTTTTTAAAACTTGGGAGATAAATAGACGAAGAGAACAAGGAAAAAACCTATTGAAATTTAAAAAATATATTGATGAAACCTAACAGTACTACAAGTATTCCAAGAATAAAATCGAAGATTCAGCGAGCAAAATTTCAAGTTTTAGAATGCAAAGGACCAAGTTTTAACGGGCAAAAATCAAGGTTTTAGTGGGTAAAAATCGAAGTAGTTCAGACAAGTCTATGAGAAATTGTTAGTTACCGGATTGCCTAGCTAACAATGTTCCAGCCTATTCTCAGAGAAAAGAAATCTCTAGACATGAAAGGGTCTAGGCAAAAGATGGCTAGGTCTGACTAAGCCGGTTTGCTTCATCGAGGCGGCTCATTGTGGAAGGCAAAATGAGGCTTGACTCAAGCTCGTTTTTATCTCCTAGCCTAGCTAGCCAAGCGCCGAGCAGCGAGCCGCTAGCTTTTTTAGCTCTAATCATGGATGTATTGTTGGATGTATATATGGGATTAGCTTCACATTAGGTGACTGGGAGTGACTGATCGAGAGTTATTTAACTCAATCGATTTTCTAGACAGTCGATTACACATCTCCATTAAACATATAAAAGATCTAACGGTAGCATCTAGCTATGTGAAAAAATCGACCGAAACGTATTTAAAAATTAGTCGTTTGATAATTAGCAAAAGCGACATGGAGTATAATTTTGTACATTATCTTTGCAATGGTTGACACGTACTGTGAGAACCCATAGTCATGGATGCTTCGGTTGCCGATCGAGTTCTTCGATTTTCTCCTTGAGAAACTCCGTCCATCCGGCCGGCCGGCCGGCACGTAACTGCGCCGGATTTCAGTTTAGTTTGGTTGCCGCCAACAACTCCTTGTTTGCATGGCCGGCGATTGAGAGGCGACAGCTAGCCAATCGGCGATGCGTATTGCTATTTAATTTGGGCAATGGTAACGGTGTCATGGGAATTAAGGTGGATTCTCTTTATTTTTCAAGGGAACCAACCATCGAACACCCTATGTTTGTGGCGAGCTTTAGGTCCTGTTTTTTTTAGCTGATCTGAGCGGCTAAACGGTTGAAATGACTGAACTTCGAGAGCTTCTCGAGTTAGTTTCGAGATTCGGATCCATTTTATTTGACTTGTTTTTTAAAGCGTTAGAACACACCTTCAAAACAGCAAAAAAGGACTAAAAAAACTCAAAATATATGTGTTTTCAAAACATATATAAGTCGTTAAGCTGAAAAGAACTGAGCCTTAATTTGTTTCACGAAATTTGGGGTTCGTCTATATGAAAATGCATCATATATAGAGAAAATTTGAGGTTTACTGTCACACACAAGGCAATTACACATAGTTCGTCTTATATAGCATCTGTGATACTTGGAAACAATCAGAGATGATTAATAAATTGTGTGTTATAAGTCATGGCACAAAAAAATTGTTGGCAACACCCTGCGTGAATGCGTGATATATTAGCACAAACGGTTATGTTGACAACAAATTGTTTATGGCTGTCCATATATTATCATGGACGGCTGGGCAGCATATTCAATTGCCATAGCCACATCTGCTTAACAGCGGAGTTCCGATGAGTGCTGTTTAATTACAAGGATGGTCATGGTCTATAAGAGGAAGAGACTTGCTTAGAGGCAGACTGAATGCACAAAATGGTCAAGTTTGTTATCAGTTGACATGACTCTAGCCGTAAATCTCTCTTCTCGACGTGGCAACATAGTTTCTTGCAAGTGTTTGTGTTTGTGTTTGATTTTTAGATGTTTTGACTTGGTTCGGTTTTTGCCTTTTCTTATCTCTTCGAGCTTGCTTGGTGACAAAGGATATATCGTCCAAATGGAGGTAGCTGGCAATCCTGAGGAATGGCTAAAAAAATGTTACTCTCAACAAGTGTTTTTTTCTCTCTAAAATACCACTTCTCTCAATAACATATAGCTCAATGACGTATGAAACCATCAATACCTATCAGAAGGGCCAGAGCGTGGCAATAACCAAATCCCCGGAATATGCATATACTTGAACTCTTTGCTAGAAACTTGTTTAGCAAAGAGAGATCTGAGGGTGAGATGAGTGGGTGTCTTGTTCTGAGCCGCATAGGGCACACAGTGGCTATGTGGCCAACCTCGGATGATCAATCTATCCACCCTGATAATCTTTTACTGCACCTCAACAAGTTTCGAATACCTAGAGGAAAAGTTTTAAGCTACCGCTCACCCATTATTTACCCAGCGACAGGAGCGGATCTACAGTGTTGGCACCAGGATCAAGTGCCTTTCAGATAAATTCTTCTTGTTTATTGCTACCCTATTAGTATGTATACATATAAAACTACATTTAAAGCTTAAACATAGTGATTTAGTGCTAAAATGACCCCGACGACCCAGCGACTTGTTTTCCTGGATCTGCCCCTCTTGATCCTACCATAAACCTCTTGTTTGGTTTCATTCCTGGCCCTGAAAACTACTGGCCCACTGGCTAGCCTCCAGGAAAGACTTTTTATACAGTGGTTCTATACAGTGTTAAATTATGTGGTTCTACACACCAGAGATTAGACCCTAATCATGTGGCACGATCATCATGCGACGAATTCCTCTGATTAAGCACTTCAAGGCAACCTGATTCTCAAGTCCAGGTGCTTCAACTCCAACGCACACACCAATATCATTCATAGGTGCAGCAGGTAACCAAGTGAGGCGCCGAGAATCGCCATGTAGACGACGAACAACAGCGGGAAGCCGGCCTGACTCCTTGAATTGCCCTTTCTTTTCAAGAAAACCTACTCAGGAGATGCAAACCATCAGAAAACATGAGAAAAACTGAAATAGATTAGGTAAATAATATGTCCATGACAGGAAAACATGGTTCTAATAAGTAACTGATAACACCGGAACTACTCTCAACCGCACGCAGCTTTTCTTGCGAACATGCCTTTAGCCAAGCAAATGCGGATAGGAAGGCAAACGCCTAACCACAAATTGGGTATGGATGTGTGAGTTAGCAGTTGAAAAGTACAAACTATGTGCTGTGAAGGTGATATGTCAAGTGTCCACGAAATATACAAAATGCAGATTCTCAGCGATGTTTAATGGCACAGATACACAGTCATGTTTCTAATTTAATGGCAGCCGGTAAAAAAAATCCACGGTACACAAGAAAAGAAAGTGAGAAGCTTAATTCTTTTGAGATGATTCTCAGCTATAAGGATTAATATATTTTTTTTCTATTCCAAACAAGAAAAGCTGGTAAAGAATAACAGAATATTTAACAGTACGTAAGAGTTGAAAATGCAGATTACCATGAGTATTAATCAATTTTGAAGTTTCTTAGATTTTATATTTACTTAGATGCTAGCGGTCACATTAGATGTAAAACATGTTAGTGAGAGTAGGCATTTTTTACAAAAATTCATTCTAACCATAATGCTAATCTATTAAATGTCATATTATTGTTTAGAAGTTAAGATAACAGGCCCTTTCCTCTGGATGACGATGGGCTGATGAACCAAAGCAATGGAAGCTGGCGGCTATGTGGCCATCTGGAATATCAAATGCATACTTTTTTGCGATAGAGACTCCGTGTTTCGATGGTTTAACCCACAGTCACAATTATTTGCCATACTCTTGGACCCCTGAATCGTGACTTTACCCAAAGGGACAGACAAAAGTAACAATCTTTTGTCAAAGCTTAAGTTGTTTTTAGAAGAATCAGTTATCATGGAAAATCAACGGAGAACATATTCTCTGAGAGTAGTGTTTATTGATGATACAGTTAAAATCTTACCATTTCATGGCGTAACTTATCACGCTCCTTGATACTAGTTCTGATCTCTTCCCTTAGTTTTATCATCAAAATTTCAGCCTACAGAAAAGGACAATGCAACAATGTACAGATTCAGAAAGTGTCCCCAGAATATACAATAACCCCTTAGCTCAAACATATTGGTGTAATTTTTTTCTTACCTCTTCTAGTTTTACTTGAAGATTATTAAGTTTTGACTTCAGATTATGAACATCTTCAGTTACCTGGTACGAGTAATGAATAGAATTAAATAGCAAACTGCAAAGTTATTTCCAGTCAGGAAAAATATAAAATGCACTTTGGAGAGAAGTAACTTTGAAGGTTTAAAGTACATTTTACCTCAATTCATATTTAATATTAGACATTTGACATAAGATACAAACCTGAGTTCGTGAAATAATAAAAACTCAAATGCCACAAATGGATATTGTTTTTAAAATAAGCTAAACAGAGGCAGAAGAACATACAGAATACTTGAGAACCAGAAACTTACATGAGAGAGATGAATGTTCTCTGCACTGACAATTTCATCACTTAGGGTGGCAAATTCTTTTGGAGCAGAACTATCTTTTAGTGGTGGTGATTCTGTTAAGAGCATACTAGTTTCTGTAGAAGAAAAATGAGTTTCTATGGAGACAGTAGGAGTTTCTTTCAAATGGAAAGTAGATTCTGTTGAAGTAGCTGGAGCTTCTTTTGATGGATTTTGAAAATCTCTCAGAACAGTAGTAGTTTCTTTTTCAGGAAGGGGAATTTTACTTGGAATAGCTGGAGTTTCTTTTAGCGGGGAAAAGCTTGCTTTCAGGGGACGAGGAACTTCATTCACCACAATAGGTACTTCATTCACAATATTTGCCGTCTCTTTTGTTGCAGGAACCTCAAAAGCTGTTTTGGTATTGAGAGCATCATTGATAAGTCGCTCTACTTCAGGTTGAGTTGCACTGACAAGGACAACTCTCAGCTTATTTTCCTCAATATATCTTCCAGATTCTTTCGAGAACTACAAAGAAGAATAAGGCAGATTCAAAATAAGACTAGAAGGTGAAAAATAAACACAAAATAGCTGCATACTTACAAAAGCAGGGACAATGCCTTCATCAGATGTACCAAAAGGAATAACTGTGGTCTGCACAAGAAACTTGTCTTTTATCTGCAGATCTGGTGGAGCAGCCCTTTGTGCTTGCATAAAAACTACATTTTTTTGTTAAACAATAAATATATGATTAATAAAAAAATCAAGTTGAAAGAACCTAAACAAAGAAACAGAAGAACAAGAATATGCACAAAGATATTTGCTGCTCCTCAGAAGCAAGTTCATAGCATCAATTGGATGAGTACGGCAAGTGATCCAGCAGGAGTCAACGTCTAAGGAAAGAATCACACCAGTGGACAAACGATTTTATGCTGAAAACCTATACATGCTAACTTTACAATTGATTTCACCAAAAGCGAGCTAAAATTAATTTTGAGGTCCACTCCTGTCTACTACAAAAAGGAAACACATGACTTGTACAACATGCAATCAATTCTAAATTTTCCAAATTATCATAATCACTTCATCAGACAGTATTAAACTGCACGCACCTGTAAAATCACATGTTGCCCTAGGAAGAATGGCTCCTGTATTTGGTCGAACACAATACTTTTTTGGAGAAGTTGTTTTAACCTGGCCAAAATACTAATCAGTCGTAAACAGGTTATAATATATCGTCACAAACCAACAGAGATTGATGGTCATATAAACTAGGTGTAAACGCTGGACCACACAATAATGCAAAAACTTATATAAGTTAAATTGCATACCAACCTTGAATGCAACATATTCATCTGTTTTGTTCACTAGATGAATAGAGCATGAACTTTGTTTCTTCACCTCAACTGGCAACAAGAAAGAAAAACACCGATATAAATTAGAAAAATGTGATCAAAGATAATATCAAGAACCTAATTCATATTGACTAGCCTCAGCAGCATACTAATAAAACAACATAGCTTTACCAGACTAAAAATGTTGCATGTTGCAAGAATATTCACTGCAACAGTGTTCAATTTACAAATACAGAAATATGGATTTCGCCATCCTTATATCTTTGAACAAGAACGCAATAAAGCAGATAGCAGTTTCATACATTTATCAAGGGTAAACCTACGCTACTTGAAGACATTTGTACATTTATCTAAGACCTCAATACAATGCACAAAATGCAGCACAATCGTACTTCATTGTGCTCTGTAGTTATGCAACATGTATCATCACAATTTACATTGAACCAAAAGTCCACCTATTCTATTTCTGGAGGGTGGCACCTAAACCCTTTTATCTGTTAAGTTTATTTCACAAGTTTTTACTTTCCAAATGCGAGGCTTCTTTTTTTACCCTTAGCTGAGTGTATTTCAAACATAAATCCATAATCATAACTTTATATACAAGACGACCAGCCCTACTTCCCTAACCACCTTACACCTTAGTAACACAGATAAGAAAAAAATAGAAGTACATGGAACAAACAATTTGGATAAAAGATCTGATAGTCCCAGCTCCCAAGCCTTGTACACAGGTACAAATAAAGGCAACCTGTCCCCACTCAGCAAAACCACCACAATTTCTTGTCATGAAGGAAGAAAGCACTTACACAGATCATCTAAAACTATCTAACACTGTCATAACTATTCAACACACCCTGTCAGGTATAAAGATGGAAATAAAATTACCATTCTGTTACTGGTCCTCAGTGCCCAACTAAACACAATGCAAGTGAACAAACAATCAAGCAGGGTTACTCCTAACCTCATTCAACATGTGCAAACACACTTGATGTGCATACACCGACCAGTTCACAGTGATGGGAAAGGGTGGGCAACACACTTATACTTTCCACCACTCCCCTCACCCTAAGCCAATGGGGAAGGGTGAGCAACACACTTATACTTTCCAACATTTCCCTCACGTGGAGTGGAGCCTTCAGGCCTCTAACACGTAAAAAATAAGAGTGGACGACAATGGCGTCTACCAGGACTCGAACTCGAGACCTCTGACTCTAATACTATATTAAGTTACATGCACCAATCAGTTCGTCCAAAAGTCTAAACTGGTGTGGAAGGGTGGGCATCACACTTATATTTTCAACACCCCCCTCATGTGGAGCCTCAACCCTCAACACGTGGAAAATAGGGGCAAAGGAATGGAATCTGTGCATGTAGTACATCGGCCGGCCGGTTGAACCGCCACGCCGCGCCAGCCGCACACGGAGCGCCATGCTGCCGCGCCGCCGGCCACGACGTCGCCGATCAGTTCACCCAAAGCCTAAACTGATGGGAAAGAATAAGCAACACACCTATACTTTTCGACACCACCCTCAGGTCTCAAACATATGGAAAATAGGAGCGGACGACAATTGCGTCTATTAGGACTCGAACTCAAGATGGCTTTGATACCATATTACGTTGCATAGTTGCATGCACCAACCAGTTCACCTAAAAGCCTAAATTGATGTAGAAGGGTGGACACCGCACTTATATTTTCAACAATCACTTCCCCATCCAGCAAACCTAATGTGCACATCAAACCTGTTCAGCAACAACTTGCGACACACCATGTTCTTATACTACATTCGTAGACGAAGCGGTGGACACACAAGCAGGGAATCTGGAAAGCCACCATTGCAGCCAGTTCACCAAATGCATTAACAGATGTGGCAAGCAGAGCTGTCACATGGCCGTGCCCCAGACTTGAGAACCATTCACGCCACATGAACTACCTCCTCACAGATCACAACCAACCACCACCACCAGTATCAGTCCCACCCACCAGAAAGACAAAAGACTCACCCTCCTGAAGTGACAACTTTATGAGCAAAAATACAACCACCGTAATAAATCGCCAAACCGTAGTTATCATGCTGGAAATATGTTAATGCCCACGATAAAAGTTCTAAGACGTGTCCGCACAAGACTAATTGCTGGTGATTGTTACTTTACATGGACAAAGGAGGAGGAGGGGGGGTTGCGCAAGAAAGCAGTATTTTACTCTAGAAAGTGCCCTGTGAGTACTAACAGATCCCACTAAATTTCAGCGATCGTAAACGTTACAAATTCAGGCGATAATAGCAGAATGTATTTTAAATAACGAGAATTGAAATAAATAACTAACCGATACAGCGTCGCATAGCAATGAACAAACAAAATTCAAACTACATTTCAATTTTGATTTTGGTCGAAGCCCCATCAAACACTCGCACGAACAAACCTCGCACCACGAAATCCCAATCCAACTCAAGACGAAAATATTTTGTTCAAAAACGAATCAAATTAATCAGCAGATTATACATCACTTGCTCATCGGCCACCCGCTCGCGATCAGCGCGCGGCATCCCAACTCCCAAGAGCAGCTGAGCAGAGCAAAACAAAATGATCGACCAAGCAGTCACGAGTCATGCCACAGCCACAAGCACGCGCACCGCCACACCGATCGTCCGAATTCCACTCAACGCCGCCGCACCCAGTCCAACGCACGGCCGCAGAAGTGGACCGGGAGGAGGAGGAGGATGAGCAGCAGAGGGTTTGTTCGCGTCGGGGATACGTACAGAGGAACTGGAGCTCGCGGGGGTGGATCTCGACGAGGCCGTCCTCGCTCCCCATCGCCGCCTCAGCCCCGCGCGCGCGAGCGAGCGAGGGAGGGAGAGATCGCGGGGTCGGTCGGTCGGTGCGAGCACGGAGCGCCTCTACCGCCGCCGCGCGCGTGTCGCCGTCTGGAGGCGAAGGCGACGGACGACGAGGACGCCAGCCACGCCGCCTCCAGCGACGAGACGACGACTGCGCTGCGGTTTCGGTACCGCGGGGTGAGAGCGAGAAGTAGTGGATCGAGAGGGGTGGGGCCTGTCAGAGTTGGCGGGCCCGCTGTGCAGAGAGAGCGGTGGGATATGGGGCGCCGTAATTGGGGGTAGGTGGTGCTCTGCTGGGATCATCCCGCAGGCCCCACCTGGTATAATATCGGGTCCGCGTGTCAAAAATTTTTGACCAGATATCACTGCATTCGCTCCTCTGTTACATACTACTCCAGAAAAATATGACATGTTTGGTTGGCTTCCCAGAAAAAGAGCTCGTATAGTACGTGATAAATTATCTATAAAAACACGTAATTATTTGTATCATTGTATATGCTACTAGTCCTGTTTGGTTTACGGTCTAACATTGTCATAGCTAACATTAGTTTCTTTGATAAATGTTTGGTTCGCGTCACATCACAACTACACTTTCTTAGCAATTGGGTCCAAGTATAATAGATTGAAATTCTTACCACGATTTGTTACAAATGTGTCGCTGAAATTCTTGGCCACTTGCCTCATGTTAGATGTGACAATATTAGTTGAAAACCAAATAGTCTAGGGAAAGTATAGATTACCCCTTAACTATTGTCTTAGTATAGAATACCCTCAACTCGAAAACCAAAAATTTAATACTCTGAACTTTGTAAACCGGATAGATTACCTCTGACTCAATTTTCAACTGGTTTTGGAAAGATAAAAACTGTACATGGCAGCAGCCCATCCAATGCGTAAATAAGTAATATTTTACACGTTATGCACTAAATTTTTGAGCTTAAGGCCCAATTCTTTTCAGCTTAACGTCTTAACAGCTTAACGACTTATCTAAGTTTTAAAAAGACATATGTTTTGAGTTTTTTTAGTTTGTTTTTTTGCTATTTTGACGGTGGGTTCTAACGCTTTAAAAAGCAAGTCAAACGAAATGGATCCGACTCTCGATACTACCTCGAGAAGCGCTTGAAATTTAGTCATTTCAGCCGTTCAGCTGTTCAGCCGTTAAGATCAGCTGAAAAGAACATGGCCTAAATCTTCACATAATTGCTTAAATCTGTTGATTATACGAACCTAATTACTTACGTGTCTTGTGTGGCTTACATGTTCTGTTTGATGAATTGTAGACAAAACTTTAGTGTGTGCCGTGCATTGGATGGGTTGCTGCCATGTACAGTTTTATCTAAAACCAGCTAAAAACTAAGTCAGATGAGTAATCTATCCGATTTATAAAGTTAAGGGTGTTAAATTTCTAGTTTTAGAGTTGAGAGGGATATTCTATACAAAAGCAATAGTTCAAGGGAGTAATCTATACTTTTTTCAATAATCTAATGTTGCCCCTATATAATTCGACAATTGTTAGAAACAACCACTATCCCAAGTTTCCAACCATTGTGCAACCATCGTGCATGCTTTGAAAGATACTAATCGGCTGACATGCATGTACGTATGTCTGCACGCACTATCGGATGCATTGACTACGGGTGTGGATGACCATGCATGCGAACAACCCGTGCATGTACGCGGTGTCGCAAGGAACATTTTTCGTGGTGCATGACATTGACGAGCCAAGCCAACACATGCAGCCAACAACGGGCACCAAGACCAGGCGATACTTTCTTTGCTTTTACAGACCACGCGTAAACTAAAAAAGAAAAAGGACTCAATAAAGACGCATTCATAACCTCAGCCGGCGTCAACGCCTCAACGGCGACGCACTCACGCACCGTGTGTTTCGCGGTGGAGGCGTACTGCAATGAAAAGTCGTGGATTTTCATGGAGTTATTTAAAATTTTGATTCTTAGAATTTCGAAAAATAAACATGAAAATCTAAAAAAACTACAAAACACTAACCGGGTGGAATTATATAAAGGAAAAATAAATATATTAATGTGGATTATAATCCAACTACAAGCCATAGCAAACATCACAGTTCCTTCCGTGACAAATACTCCTTTCGTCCAAAAATATAACAAAAATATAAGGTATGGTTTGATTGGACTCGGTCTTTAAAACTATGTTTGATTTTAATCTCTTTTTTGTATATCGTATCCAATAAAAAATTATGATCGTTGGAAAATACTTTCAAATACAAATCCAATAATAATATTTGTGCATCGCAAAATCTACTTATTGTTGAGTAAATTCTTGCAATACCTGTGTGACTTATATTTTTAGGCAGAGCTAGGGAATAGGTATCATTGTAATACCACAAATAAAAAAAAAGGAGAGAGAGAAAGCAGTTGGGCCAAAGCCCATTTAACCACCGACCTTGCCATGGAGATAAGGTAAGGAGGGGGGGTTGGCTTCCAGCCACCTCTCTCACACCTCTCTCACACGTCTCTCACTCACTCTTATCCCGTTTCTCTCTCTCACCCAGCCCAGTTCACCTAAAAGCCTAAATTGATGTAGAAGGGTGGACACCGCACTTATATTTTCAACAATCACTTCCCCATCCAGCAAACCTAATGCGCACATCAAACCTATTCAGCAACAACTTGCGACACACCATGTTCTTATACTACATTCGTCGACGAAGCGGTGGACACACAAGCAAGGAATCTAGAAAGCCACCATTGCAGCCAGTTCACCATATGCATAACAGATGTGGCAAGCAGAGCTGTCACATGGCCGTGCCCCAGACTTGAGAACCATTCACGCCACATGAACTACCTCCTCACAGATCACAACCAACCACCACCACCAGTATCAGTCCCACCCACCAGAAAGACAAAAGACTCACCCTCCTGAAGTGACAACTTTATGAGCAAAAATACAACCACCGTAATAAATCGCCAAACCGTAGTTATCATGCTGGAAATATGTTAATGCCCACGATAAAAGTTCTAAGACGTGTCCGCACAAGACTAATTGCTGGTGATTGTTACTTTACATGGACAAAGGAGGAGGAGGGGGGGTTGCGCAAGAAAGCAGTATTTTACTCTAGAAAGTGCCCTGTGAGTACTAACAGATCCCACTAAATTTCAGCGATCGTAAACGTTACAAATTCAGGCGATAATAGCAGAATGTATTTTAAATAACGAGAATTGAAATAAATAACTAACCGATACAGCGTCGCATAGCAATGAACAAACAAAATTCAAACTACATTTCAATTTTGATTTTGGTCGAAGCCCCATCAAACACTCGCACGAACAAACCTCGCACCACGAAATCCCAATCCAACTCAAGACGAAAATATTTTGTTCAAAAACGAATCAAATTAATCAGCAGATTATACATCACTTGCTCATCGGCCACCCGCTCGCGATCAGCGCGCGGCATCCCAACTCCCAAGAGCAGCTGAGCAGAGCAAAACAAAATGATCGACCAAGCAGTCACGAGTCATGCCACAGCCACAAGCACGCGCACCGCCACACCGATCGTCCGAATTCCACTCAACGCCGCCGCACCCAGTCCAACGCACGGCCGCAGAAGTGGACCGGGAGGAGGAGGAGGATGAGCAGCAGAGGGTTTGTTCGCGTCGGGGATACGTACAGAGGAACTGGAGCTCGCGGGGGTGGATCTCGACGAGGCCGTCCTCGCTCCCCATCGCCGCCTCAGCCCCGCGCGCGCGAGCGAGCGAGGGAGGGAGAGATCGCGGGGTCGGTCGGTCGGTGCGAGCACGGAGCGCCTCTACCGCCGCCGCGCGCGTGTCGCCGTCTGGAGGCGAAGGCGACGGACGACGAGGACGCCAGCCACGCCGCCTCCAGCGACGAGACGACGACTGCGCTGCGGTTTCGGTACCGCGGGGTGAGAGCGAGAAGTAGTGGATCGAGAGGGGTGGGGCCTGTCAGAGTTGGCGGGCCCGCTGTGCAGAGAGAGCGGCGGGATATGGGGCGCAGTAATTGGGGGTAGGTGGTGATCTGCTGGGATCATCCCGCAGGCCCCACCTGGCATAATATCGGGTCCGCGTGTCAAAAATTTTTGACCAGAGATCACGGCATTCGCTCCTCTGTTACATAGGACATGTACGTGACAAATTATCCGTAAAAAAACATGTAATCATCCGTATCATTGTATATGTTAGTCTTATTTGATTTACAGTCTAACATTGTCACGGCTAACATTAGTTTCTTTAGTAAATGTTTGGTTCCTCCGTTCATGTCACAACTACACATTCTTAGCCATTGGGCCCATGCATAATATATTGAAATTCTTGCCATACTTTGTCACATATGTGTCGCTGAAATTCTTGGCCAATTGCCTCATGTCACAACTGTACATGGCAGCAACCCATCCAATACATCAATAAGCAATATTTTACACATCATGCACTAAAGTTTTGAGTTTAAATCTCCACATAATTGCTTAAATCTGTTGATTATACGAACCTAATTACTTGCGTGCCTTGTGAGGCTTACATGTTCTGTTTGATGAATTGTAGACAAAACTTTAGTGCGTGCCGTGCATTGGATGGGCGCTGCCATGTACAGTTTTTTATTTGTATAAAACCAGTTGAAAACTGAGTCAGAGGGGTAATGTATCCGGTTTACAAAATTTAGGGTGTTAAATTTCTGGTTTTAGAGTTGAGAGGGTATTCTATACTAAGGCAATAGTTCAGGGAGTAATCTACTCCCTCCATTCAGATTTGTAGGGCGCCAAAAAAAAATTTCGTTGTTCGGTAATGAAGGGTGTAGTTGCTAATTAGGTGGCCTTTGGCCCATAATACCCCTACGTGAATTGCTCAGGCACATAGCACAGTTTCCATTCGTTGCGTTATGCAAATCACGGTTTTCCAGCGCCCTTTCCTTCCATTCATCACGCAGTCAGGTCTAAAAATTGTGAGCGAACACAGATGAAGTACGGGGTGAGGCAACATCACACCTTCGTCTATAAAATCATCCCATGTTATTGCTTGGTTCAGATCAAATTCCGCCATGGAAGTATGCTGCCCATGTAGTCTTATCTGTTTTATAGATATGCTGCCCAAATACTTGACCAGTTCCCTCCATGATTTATTCAAAATTTACCAGAAAAATCTCGCCTCAGAGAATTGGCTGCGGGCGCGCGAGCACGAACAGCAGAAGCAACGTTTGCGAGCGCGCGGGCGCGAACAACAGAAGCAGCACGCGCGGGAGAACAACAGAAGATTCATGCAACATGCGGAAGGAGCGCAATTAGCGCGTAACAGGCGCGGAAGGGTCTGCAATCACACGTCGCGGAGTAATTACTCTTCACTAGCGATAACAGGGGCTGCATGGGAATAAAAACTTCGGATCCAGGCTGCCTTGGTATCAACGCAAAATTTAATACGCCTTATAAATCCGAATGGAGAGAGTATATTTTTTCAATAGTCTAATGTTGCCTCTATATAATACGGCAGTAGTTAGAAACAACCGCTATCCGATCCCAAGTTTCCAACCATTGCGCAACCATTGTGCACGCTTTAAAAGATACTTACATGCAGCCAACAATGGGCAACAAGACCAGGCGATAATTTCTTTGCTTTTACAGACGACGCGTAAACTAAAAAAAGAAAAAGGACTCAATAAAGATGCATTCATAACCTCAGCCGGCGTCAACGCCTCAAACGGCGACGCATGCACTCGCGCACCGTGTGTTTCGCGGTGGAGGCGTACTGCAATGAAAAGCGCTGACCGGTGACGCGTTGACCACGACCGCATTTGACCTGGCCCCACGCATGGTGGCCTTGGTGACAGAGAGTAGAGAGGTGGCGACATTGGGGATCGGATCCTAGAGTCCAGACGCGTGCCCAGCACAAACGGTCGTGCGCCGCGTTCTGAGTTCCGACCCCACGCTTTCCCGTGCTTCCCTTTTCCCAACACCTTCCCAGAACAAGCAAATCAATTGCTCTTCCCTCTGCATGAAAAAAAAAAAACTCTTTGTTCGAGAAAACGTGACATTTCAAATTCATTTTAAGGCTAAGTTTTTGAACTTTCTCACGAAAGTATTTTTAAACTATTTAAATTGGACACATGAAAAATATGCGTTGGTAAATATCTCAACTCTTCATAAATATACTATAATATTAATTAGTAAGATATGCACTTTAAGAACTGCGCCCGTAGCTATATTGTCTTCTATATAAGAAGAGGAGGCAGGACACTACCATCTTGATAATCACGCAGCTCCTGCAGCATAACATGAACTATCAAGTATAATTTTTTGAATAAGACGAATGGTCAAACGTGTATGTAACAGTCAACAGTGACAAACATTTTGGGATGGAGGGAGTACTAGATGAAATCGTGTTGACCACGACCGTGTTGACCACGACCGCAAGAGTCCAGACGCGTGCCCCGCACAAACGTTCGCGCGCCGCGTTCTGAGTTCCGAGTCCGACCCTACGCTTTCCCGTGCTTCCCTTTTCCCAACACATTCCTAGAACAAGCAAATCAATTGCTCTTCCCTCGGCATGAAAAAAAAGACTCTTTGTTCTGATGAAAGTATTTTAAACTATTTAAATTAGACACATGAAAAAAATATACGTTTAGAAATATCTTAGCTCTTAGAAAACACTTAAATAATATCATAATTTTACGAATTTTATAAATAAACTATAATATTAATTAGTTAGATATGCATTTTAAAAACTGCGCCCGTACCTATATATATTGTCTTCTATATAAGAAGAGGAGGCAGGACACTACCATCTTGAATAATCACGCAGCTCCTGGAGCATAACATGGACTATCAAGTATAATTGTAATTCATTTACAAATTTTATAAAAAATAAAATATTATAGAAACAATGGGAAGAATTACATTTCTTTTAGATAGTAGGAAGAAATTACATTTTTTTAGATAATTAAAGAAACTTTCGGCCTCTGTGTCGAATAGGGAGCATACAAATTTATAAACGCTTAAAACTAAAGCGAAATGACAAACAATTTTCATGCTAAGGCAAGCAACAAGAAAAAAAAAACAAGCTTCTGCTTTATGACAATCAGACGACCCAAACATCTTGAGAGGTGATCAACAATCCACGTCCATAATGAATGTCTAGACAAGTAAATATAATAAAAACTTCAAAAACACTATGCACAGGTGGCCAAATCACGCTTCATTGTTGTCTACCAGATCCTTATCTCGTCCCCCCTCTATCCTCTAATCTCCCTTGCTTCTTTGATGGAATCAAAAAGAAGATGAGGGAGCACGACTCCCCTTGTCAGTGTGCTTCTAACTTATGGGCATTGTCCTCCTCCTCCTCCTCCTCTCTCTCCCTCTCTCCACATAGAGGTTGCACTACATAGGTAGAAGAAAGGAGGAAGGATGTTGCCATGTGCCCAGGCTTACTGGACCTCCCAATGCTCCTCCTCCTTTCACCTCTTCTTGCCCCGCTCCTACTACATGTTTTCTCTCATTTTATCCTCTCTCTCTACCCCTCTATCGAGTAAGCAACGACAGAGAGAAACATTGTGCCGGTTTGGAGCCCACTCACTTCATCTCATCTTGGCTCCTCCTAGAGCTTGGTACTCCACTGAAAGGAGCAAGGAGCTAGATGTGAAGACATACAACTTTGAAACATCACTTTCTACATATCAAGCATGGTTTTTGATTTCATGATATATGAGTTTTATTTGGTAAAATACGATTAAAAAGTGTGAGACATTTTTATTTTCTCTTTTAAAAACATATTTTCTCTGCCTGCTCCTACGAAATGTGATGTTTGCACTTATAAAACATAATGTTTGCTCATGTTTTAAAAGTATTCTGCCTATGTTTCTTCAATTTTTTTTTTGTCATGCTTCATCAATACTTCACTAATGTTTCACTAGAAAAACCCAATGTTTTGGCGGTATTCCGCTATGTTTCATCTATGCTTCATCATTATTTTATATATTATCATATGTTATTAGAATTTGTCACGGTCATTAGCATTTTCACTCCTGCTTCATCGACACATTACTCGTGTCTTATCACTGCGTCATATATGTTTAATCAGGATCGCGCGGAGGCATACCATTTGAGGCGCTTGCCATAAAAACTATTAGCCTTTATCCTTACTACAGTGTGTTTGTTATCCGAATAAGATGGTTCATGTATAGGATGGTGCAAAATCTATATCTATCCATTTGTTTGGTCGGATGAATTTTATCGAATTATCCTAAATGGTGGAATACAAAAAATTAGAATATTCCCTCAATATTACTCGATTTGGTCGAACAAAAGTGTACAACTTTCTCCCGTAGGCTAATTCATTTTTTTTAGCATACAAAATTTTAAATAGATTTAAATCTTAATTTGGCTAGGATTTTAAATATCATTTAAATTTTAAATATTATTTTACTCTTTGAATTTTGGATTTCAAAATTGTTTGAGCTTAAAATATGATTTAAGCTTAGATATTAGAATTAGAATTTGGGTTGATTTTGAATTTTAAATCAGTTTGGAATTTCAAACTAAGTTGAATCCTGAATTGAAAATCCGATTAGTTTTGACTTTTAAATTTGAATTCTTTTTGAATTTTGAATTTACATTATGATTTTAGTTTAAATTCAAGGCTATTTTTAAATGTTAAGTCTAGTTTAAATTCAGAGTAAAATTCGAATCTGAAATGAATGTTGAAACCGATTTGAATGTTGAATTTAATATTTGTTTTGAATGTTGAATTTAAAATTAAATATTGTTTGAATCATTCAAAATAAAATTATACATAATGTCAAATTTTAATAAGATACAAAGTTTTTGAACCATCTAACATCACCCATATGAAAAGTCGAACAAAATCTTATACAAATTTGTTCAACCAAGCAAACATTCTAAATAGATCATGTCATGCAGAATTACCTCGTTCAATATGTTTCGTCAGTTCAACCTAGCACAAATAACAAAAACACACTCCGAACTATGCCATCGAGGAAAGCTATTACCATTTGAAATTAGCGCGTATCATCTATGAAGTCGAAATTTCATGCTATGCTCGTTGGCACTTGGCACCGACTGGCCAAAACTTTCCTAGACTCTTCTCAAATTTAAAAAATTCCCGTAGACGCGTACGTCGATAATAACCGCACAAAGAGTACGATGCTCTCCAAAAACGGAAACCAAAAAATGGGCCCCGTTGGAAGATGAGCAGTTGCTGCTCCTGTGCCCCGGCACGCTCCCTTCTTCTCTATAAATACCCCCTTTCTGCATCCTCCGCTCCGAGACCCTAAAAGTCCCGAAGCGCGCAGCACATGTATGCTATACGAAGTTATTACGGTTTCATCTATGCTTCATCATTATTTTATATATTATCATATGTTATTAGAATTTGTCACGGTCATTAGCATTTTCTTTTTTGTTAGGCCGACCACAAAAGTGACTTTTGTCGTCGACTCATTGTCGTCGAACTTTTGTCGTCGGCTGTCCGACGACAAAAACTTTTGTCGTCGGTATTTGGACTTTTGTGGTCGGCATAGGCCGACCACAAAAGTCTCGTTTCCTGTAGTGAAGCCACCCCAGAACCGCCATACTAGTACCATGTATTATTTCCTCTTTTCTCTTCTCTTCTCTTTTTCTTCCTCTTTAGTCCCCAACTGTGAACACATTCAACTTGCTACATTGAAAAAATGAAAAGGAAGAAAGAGGAACGAAAAGAAAAGGAAAAAAAAATGAAAAGAGAATACATGTGATGCTGATGTGGCTAACACGTGCCGAGAAAACTAGGCTAAGGGAATTATTTGTTAGTTAGTATAGGGATATTTAGATGCAAATCGAGTTGCAGGAATCTTTAGATAACTGGTTAAAACTAGGAGGGGTTTTAAGATATTTTCCCTAAAATAAAATAGGGAAAATTGGTTCTATACCATCTAAAGTTCCCCACTTTTGTTTTATACCACCAAAAGATCTGGGTACACTTTAATACCACCCAAAGTTCCACCGTTAGTTGTTTTTACCACTCTGTGTCATTTGTTTCGTCTCCGTCACCTCTCCCCCGTCAGCCTGACACCGTCCTTACTACTGCCACCCCATCTCCGTCTTCCTCTGTCTCTCTCCTCTCTCTCTCTCCCACCCACACTGGTGGATTTCTCCGGTGAGCTCGCCGGCGTCTGCCTGCTTGACATCCTCCTCGTCGTGTTAATCTTCCTCCACAACCCCGTCTCCATGTGCCTCTCGAAGGTCTCTCACTCTCATACTCAACTCCAAAGACAGCAGATGCGCACATCAATCTGCTTCCTCCGCAGTTAGCTTCGTCTCCATGTCTCTCTCAGTCCCTCTCAATCTCATGCCCATCCCCAATTCCAGCAAAGTCACACATCAGATGGAAGAATGCATCAAATGTCAAACAACAACCAAGAATCTCATTCACCATTCATGCATGCTCACACAGCTTTCCATAGATCAGATCGATCACTAGCTAGCTTAGTTAGCTAGCTGTAGATCAGATAGATCACTGGTGGCCTGGTGCCTGGCTGCTCGACTTCCTCCTCCTCGTCTCTCCCCGGTTGGAATGTTGGCGAGGGCAAGCTTCGCTTGCTATTCGGCAACTGCGTCGGTAATGGAGGCAACGACTAAAGAGCAAGAAGGAAAGGCCAGAGAAGGACGATGGACAGCGGAAGGAAGAGCAAGCAGCAGCAAGCACGGACCCGGATGAGGCGGAGCTCAATATGGCGCCAAAACATGGTGCGGCGGAGGCCGAAGACAGAGCTCTCCGTCAAGGCGGCGCAGCTACCATGCGAAGGCGGACCAGTCCCAAAGAACCAGCATAACGGAGCAAGAGACGAAGACGAAACAAATGACACAGAGTGGCAAAAACAACTAACTAAGGAACTTTGGGTGGTATTAAAGTGTACCCAGATCTTTTGATGGTATAAAACAAAAGTGGGGAACTTTGGATGATATAGAACCAATTTTCCCAATAAAATAAGCAATTCTGGATGTCGTCTTCAACTGCTTTAGCAGGATTGCTTCGACTTTCTTCCCCTCTGCTAATGAACAATCAAACATTGGTGCTGTAAATCTACATGATTGCTCACTTTCTGATGCTTGAAGAACAGACCTAACATACATTGCGGGCATAGGTAGCAACTAGATAATTCTAATCCGGCATCGATCTGCCTAAGCATTTTGATCTTCAAACCTACGATGTAGTTTACACGAGTTAGAATCTCTAAAAGAGAGAAATTGACCCATCTTCAACGATGTCGATTTGCTTGTAGATTGTATTAGAGAGGATGTGAGGGGCTGTAGCTTTGGGTTCCATGATGATACGATGTATAGTTCTTTTTCTTCTTAATGAAAGGGCAGAACACCTGTCCGTTTATTAAAAAAACCCTATGATGCAGTCTTCAACAGACAACAGGTAACTATCTGGCAGATACTATGTATGACTATATGCATGGTATGTTGAGTTTTCAAATCATGACAACCATGGCTGCACTACACTAGAGTCTAGAGGAAACCAAGTATCTCAGAGGTCCTGCATGAGCATGATACAGCCTGCTCAAAAGGGTTGCCACATATCCACCTTGAACTAAATTCAAACTTTCTACATGAGCATGAAACGAACTATGCCAAGAATGGCAAAAATATACTCATGGCAGCAACTGCTTTCATCACGATTCACAACGTAAGCTGACTGGAACTCTTCCTAAAAAAATTGAAATATCAGATATCATTCCAGTATAGGACTCAGAAGCCTGTCTCAGAATATGAGGTGTAATATTCAAATCTGGCAATTTCAGCCTTGAACTAAATTCAACCTCGAGGCTCTGGTTCTCTGTGCCGTATTTCATTAGCCACCTTTTAAACATGCTTAAAAAAATATCTACATCTGAGCTAAATAATCCTGGACATCAGAATGCAGATGCTTATTCAATTGTGTGTTCTTCATTATGTTAGCTGAAAATATCCACATCATATATGGTCTAGCCCAATTTGTTTTTCGTCAAACACCTTTTGCAACAGAGGCAATGAGGGTTATACTTAGTGATCATAGCTTCCCAAGAAGCAAGAAGCTTCATCTTCTCCTCACACCATTTATGCATGCCTTCAATTCCTCGATGAAATTGCAGTCATATGCAATTAAGGTGATTTAGGTTTTTTTTACTGTGTGTTTTAGATGCCATGTAATGATAAGCATTACCAACTAAATAGCCTTTGCTCCAATTGCGTCTTGAGTCTTGACATCTAGTAAGTCATAGGTGCTCGTCCAGATATTACATGAATGTTGATCTCAAACATCACTGGAATTGATAGTTCAATAGTATCATCATCATATCAAGTGATGCAACCAAAACAGTCTTCCATAATTGTTTTATCCAACAAAAGAATCAAAAGGTCGGATACTCATATTATGTATGGGGACAATATCAAAGGGAACAACATCACCTAATTGACAAAAAATAATTAACCATGTTTGCATCTGACCAGAAAAATATGTTATCTCCAGCATTCAACTATATGTTGGCCGGACCGCCCACATGGCGCGCCTGCCGTGCACCCCTAGGTCGTTGGCATGTCACATACGTAGGCCCAACATACAACAATGAGCTTTATGTCTCTTGGGCCACATCTTCCCTCAAAAAAGTTACTTCCTCCATTCCAAAATATAAGGCATATAATATTTTAACACGGTCTTTAACACAAAACTTTGACCATTATTTGTTCTTACAATGTATTATCAATAACTATAAGAGGACGTATCCAGTGCAAATGCCCATTGAGTGCTAACATGCTAACAACAGATCTGGGCCATCAGATCCATCAGGAGCAGCCCAGATCTGAAGAGGTGTAAGCCACTTTTCTCACTTAAACACTTTCACGAAAACCACCCTGACTTTTTAAATTGAAAGAGGTTTCCACCTTTTCAGATTTGGGCCACTCCTTGTGAATCTGATGGTCCAGATCTATTGTTAGCATATTAGCACTGAATAACCATTTGCACTGGATATGTTGCCTTAAAACTAACATCATATGAAAATACTTTTAAATATAAATCTAACTATATCACATGCATAACACTAAATATATATGTTTTTAGCTTAATTATTAGTCAAAAGTTACAAATGTTGACTTTTTCGAATACATGAATGTCTTATATTTTGGAACAGAGAGAGTAGCTCAATAAAGGGTTGCTCCCCCAACCTTATAAACCATGCCGAGGCCCTCCCCTCTTCCAATGTGTGACTATTCCAACACTATACAACATGCATGATAAAATGATCTTAGAAGTAGTTCAACACAGAACTATCTTCATCATACTTGACTTCAGGTTATCACTAGAATTCACAGTAAGATGCATATATAATGGTAGCAAAGATGCATATTTTCAACAAAAGACCCTGTTTGATTCAGAAACAAATCTGAAATACTACATTACTATGAATGCATTGAGGATTGCAGAACAGGTCGATCTTAGGTGCAGCAGGTTCACCAATCTAAAAACAGCATCAAATAAACACCAACAACAACCAGTCAGTTGAGATGGATCAAAGCTTGGTTCAACAGATTTTTCACTCCCAAGCATAGTACAATATATTGTTATCAGGAAGCTAGTATCAAACGCAAGGCTGTCATATTAGGATTCACAGAAGTACAAGATCAGTAATCTGCAAAGATGATAGTTGATACATATACTGGTTATGACAGAGAAGCATGCTGTGTCAACTATCAACAGCAAACCAATAAATCAATATATACGTAATTTCCAGGAAGATGGCATTTCATATTAATTCTGAATTCACTGGCGTTGCACAAGCTTGCATTGGTCAACCTTGTAGCGACTGCCCATATGAATTCTAGGAAGCTATGGCAAGATAGAGATGAAAAGCAACAGAAGAAGCAGCATAAACGTGGCTATTAAACCAGCAACAGAGAGCCATTTTGCAGAAACAAACGTGTGTGGCGTACGGAAAAAACACATACTGTACCCGTTCAATTCAACATGCATGATTGAGAATTCACACATCACAGCAGTGATGTACCAAGAGAAGCTCAACCTACAGTTGTTTGGTACCAGTCAAAAAAAAATTTCTCAGCACCTTAAACATCAGATTATGCCTACCAGTAGCTACTTCAAGTTTCACATCCTGATGGTATCCGAGGCAGAGCTTTAACTTGATGGGGAACCACCATATCACCTACGGCCCATGGGGCAGGAAGAAAGGCGGCTCGCCGTCACCGCCGTCGCTCCCCCGCCTTGGGAGAAACGCGTGCCGAACGAAGCTTTCTTGGAACATATGTAGCGTGGCGATGGTCCTGTGGTGAGGACGCCGGTACTGTCTCAGCACATTGCCAACGGCGTCGCAGTGTAACATGGCATACGGGCACCGAAGCAGCACATCTCCCTCTTGGGACACGACGAACGCATGTGGATGCGGATGGTTGCGTTGGTCGTAGCCAATGTCACGGGTGATCGCAGCCGGCGGCAGTTCAATCTGGTGCCCGGGCTCCCATGTCTGGTTCGCGTAGTCCTTCAGCACCCAGACACGGATCCCCTCCTCGCGGATCGCGGCCATGGCGAGCCTGTCGTTGATCTCGAGCAGCTGGAACGCACCATTGTAAAACCAGAAATCCATGTAATGGTTGCGATGATTGTAATGTGCGCCCGGAAGGGCAGGAGGGCTGATCCATCGGAACACCTGCGCCGCCGTGTCGAACACAGTGATCTTGTGGGTTTGAGGCAGTATCGGCGGCCAGTGCAGGCTGCCTTGGAACATGGTGGGCGGCGTTCGCTGGGTGGGAGGGAACCCACCCAACAGAACAAAGTTGTATCGCGGCCTCTCTGGGGACGTCGGGCGGCCGATGTCGTGCACGGCGTGCGGCTCCTCGGCGCGCAGCTCGAGGATCCGATAGGAGAGATCGAGGTACGGATCTCCCGTCTGGTACAGCACACGGTACGCTCTCCCTCCCCCGTCAGAATCCCGCGAGTAGAAGCCGATGATGTAGCTGTTCAGGTGGATCGGCGGGAGGCTTCGCCAGTGGCCGGTGCAGGGGTTGCAGGCGTAGAGGCAGTCGTGGTGGGAGATGAGGAGGATGCCATCGCAGGAGGCTTCGACGGCGAGTGGCCCCGGCGGGGGGTTCGGGACGTCGGCAAAGCGTAGCACCTGGTGGGAGTGGCGGGCGGCGACGTCGACGGTCTGGAGGTCGACGCGGACGAGACCGGGGTGCTCGTCACGGCCGAGGGGGCCGAGGCTGAAGTCGCGGAGGTAGAGGAAGAGGGGCTGCTTGGGCGCGCGGCGCTGGCGGTGAGAGGTGGTGAAGTGCTGGGTGTCGATGATGCCGCGCCACCGCGTGCAGACGGCGCGGAAGCGGTGGACGTCGGCGGGTGGCAGGCGGAGGAGGATTTGCTCGAGCAGATGGTCTGCAAGATCATCGAGCCGGGTCCGGGTGTCCTCTGGACTGTTCGCCATGGCTGCGATGGGAAAAGAGCAGCAGAGGAGGCCGTGGTTTTGGGGAATTTCATTTGGGAGCAGAGGAGAATGGGTTTTAAAATCGGAGCGCGAAGGGAAAGACTGGAGAAGTGGAGAGGCAACAGCCGAGGACGTTCGCCGGTTTTTTTTTGTTGCACGTGCGCCCAACATTTGGACCGAGCAAGGGTGACAATGGGGACCCTTACCCCAATTCTAATGGGGAACTTTCTCTGTTAGCGGAGAAAGGGGCAGAGGATACACCCACTGACATATGGGCCCATACCGGGTGGGGCTCACATGTCAGGTAATTTTCTCTACTGATAAAAGGGATACGCATACGCTCACTTACATGTGGGCTCAGAGTGGATGGGGCCCACATGTCGGAGGTGGTAATTTTCCTCCGCGTCCAAGGGCCGGTATGGGGACTGGTTAACCCCCCACGGGGATGTAAATAGGAAAAACCATTTTCTATTGGGGACATGAAAATTTTTTCCTATGGGGACCTAGTAGGGGATCCGAAATTCTATTTGAATTGTTAGGCCGCAGACATGTCATCTACCCGATTATATCCATATTTTCTTGTATGCATCAATCAAATCTTTAAAACATACTCATTATTTTTTTCTTTTCTCTTGATATGATTTTAGGGTTAAAATAGTGATAAGTGCCATTCTCTTGTGTGTAGACCTGATCATTTATCGGGTTCGGGCAGGGTTTTTCAAAACCCGACCAAAAATCAGTCGGCCCGAGTAAGACCTGACCCGGTGCACCGAATCATAAATTCGGGCCAGAATCCGACCTGAAACCCAAAAACCCAACTCGAAACCCGAACCCAAATGGGAAATTTACATTTTATTTGGACTCGAGCCCGACCCGACCCGACAGTGGGGCTTCAAATCGAGGCGCGACCCAACCCGGTGCACTGGTCGGGTCACTCGGGCTAGGTCAGGTCGAGTCCGTCAGATCGGGCTACCCATGAACAGGTTTACTTGTGTGTAATTTTCGCTGGGATTTGTCCCCGATGGCCCCACCACACGAACGGGGATGGGGATGAAGAGTTTTGATCTTCGAGATGGGGAATGGGGATGGGGACGACGAAAATTTTGGTTGCGAGGACGGGGACGGAGAAGCACTCCACGGTGAGGAGCATCCCCGTTGCCACCCCTAATCATGAGACATTGATTTGCACTATGTCATTGTGGACGGTTGGGATATCGACCCAAGTCAACCAAGGTTCTTCAAAGAGGAGATAGGAGACACGCCGAACAACCACGAACAGCAACGAACTGGAGACAGGGTTTTTATCCTGGTTCAGGCCTCTCGGGAGAGATAATAGCCCTACGTCCAGCCTTTCTTATATATCAGAGATGAATACAAGAGGTGGCTCGACGAGACGAACAAGTCTCGGCGATATTATGGTGTATGCGAAGTGCTAAAGTGCTAGAGCTCTAAGTCAGGGATGTAAACTCCAGCCAGGTCCTCCTAAACGCCTTAGGGGCCCTGTTTATATAGTGCGGAGCAAACCGACCTACCGAGGAATATCGGGCCGGGCTAACTACGAGATCGTAACGAACTCAGTACATGCCAAATACATCCCGAGGCAGATAAGGTATTCAGTTAGGGTCCTTTGCAAATACCACCAAAAAAATAGAAATAAAAAAGAAATAACTAGTGGCATTATATGATTTCTCTAAATAATTTTCAAATGTCTTCTCTTGATATTTATTTTTGTTCTCATTTTCTTTTTCACAGATTGTCACAAAGTTCAACCATAGCCTGACATTGAATCTCCAAAGTGGTGGGCGTGCCCTTCATGGTACAATGACAGTACATGCTGAAGAGAGTGTTTCCTCAAGGATGGCAGTTGAGATGACATTTCACTGCCTGAACTTGGAAAACAAGGATTTGTTCTCCAAAAGTGTATGAATAACTTTCTTGACTTGTAAAGTAGGATGTTATAAGTTGGTCAACTAGTTGCAGTTCACAAAAAAAGAGATTTGATTTTGATTATGCAGGATCCCTTCTTGAGAATATCAAGACTGGTAGAAACTGCTACTCCCATTCCTATATGTAAAACAGAAGTGGTTAATGACAACTTAAACCCTGTTTGGAAGCCTGTAATGCTGACATCACAGCAATTTGGTAGCAAGGCAAGTAAATATTATTGGATATAGGAACATTTGGTTTTCTCATTGAACATGCATAATTCAACTTTGAAGGTTGATCTAATGGTTTTTATAATCTGTTACTTCATTTATTTCAGGATAACCCACTTCTTGTTGAGTGTTTTGATTTTGATTCCAGTGGTGACCATGAAATTATTGGGTAGGCTTAAGGAAATACTTTGGTATGTTTTTCCATTGCTTCTGTGTTTAATTATGCTCTTACTTTCCTGACAAATAGGGCCTTCCAGACAACTATCACTCAGCTTGAAATTTTGTATAATTCAAAGTCTGGTGCAAACTTTTACAGCCACAAGGGACAAAAAAAGGTCCGAGTTTTTATTTTATGACATGTACTGAATAAAAAGTCACTGCATTTCATGATTCTTTATTTTTTTTAATCTTTGTTCAGTTGAAAGGACAGTTGTTCGTGCACAAGTTCCAGGAAAAAGTTCAACATACTTTTTTGGACTATATTTCCAGCGGTTTTGAGCTCAATTTTATGGTGGCCGTAGATTTTACTGGTTAGTTTCGTTGATTTAACTATATATCTTTAACTCATCAATCATATGTCTTTTGCATCATTGCTTTATTTGTGTTTTCAGCTTCAAATGGTGAACCCCGTGCACCACAGTCATTGCACTACATTGACCCCTCTGGCAGACCAAACTCATATCAGCAGGTTAGGGTTCATCTGATGTGCTAAATTATTCTTGAAACCAAAGAACGCCTTCTTATTGAACCATTTACTATACCAGGCAATACTAGGGGCTGGTGAAGTTCTGCAGTTTTATGACAATGATAGACGCTTTCCTGCTTGGGGTTTCGGAGCAAAGATACCACAAGGATATATATCTCATTGTTTTAACTTGAATGCAGCTACCAATGACTGTGAGGTGAGATTCGGTGTTAATATTTTGTCTTGCCCAATAGTATACTCGGAGAAAGACTTTGGTACAGGTATTAATTAGCCCTATAAACCAACTTCCGAATATTTCCCAAACAATTGAGCCTCCTAGATATGAGTTTAATCTATTTCCTTGTTTTTCAGTAGTATTAGTAGAAATTATAGAGCTTCACACAAAGGAACGTAGACATGTAGTGTCTTAGGCTCTGTTCTTTTCGGCTTAAATTAAATGAAAATTTGTCAATTTGTACAAACCAAATGATGATATTTTGTAGTCATTTTTGTGGGGTTTTAAATAGGTCTTATTAGAGTTCCTAAAAAAAAATTTCACAATTTTTTGGACTCTTCCAAATCTCTCTTGAGGGTCACAACCTTTTCATATAAAAATTTTCAGCA
Source organism: Raddia distichophylla (assembly GCA_005191435.1). Classification (NCBI taxonomy): domain Eukaryota; kingdom Viridiplantae; phylum Streptophyta; class Magnoliopsida; order Poales; family Poaceae; genus Raddia; species Raddia distichophylla. The sequence goes on from SPJY01031644.1 coordinate 773,676, forward strand.
ACTTTTAGCCGAAAAGAACAAGACCTTAAGCTCGGTTGTCTTCAGCTACAAATAGCCTACCGTGTTGGCCTTTTTTGGTAGAGGTTGCTGATTCAGAATTTCCAATACATGTAAATATTTTCCTTGTCCCATCCAACTTCATGATTGCTACTACACGTGTTTTTTATTATGTTCAAGTGCTTTAACAGAGGCACAGATTCGTGGCCTGTTGTATCAGTGGCATCACTCTTGTAATAACCACACAATACAACCATTTAGCAGTTAGCACAACTATGGTGCTGTGAATCATGTGTGGTATTTGCCTTAGATTGATGCTATGCATTTTCTGTTTTTAACTGTTAGCTACAGCATTCATATTAGATCATCATTGACGTTATTGATTTTCTGTTTCTGTCACAGGTCATTGGAGTTGAGGGTATCATGTCAGCCTACTCCACTACTCTCTACAGTGTTAACCTTGCTGGGCCAACCATGTTTGGGCCCGTGATCAACAAAGCTGCAGAAATTGCCAGCCAGTCCCTTCAGTATGGAAGCAATAAATATTTTGTCTTGCTCATTATCACGGTATGTAATGAGAGTTTGTCATGTGGCTGACCTCTGTTAGTTCATAAAATTCACCCGAGCATTCTCGCAGGATGGAGTTTTGACTGACTCTCAAGAAACAAAAGATTCTATTGTAAGGGCATCAGACTTACCACTGTCAATTCTCATCGTGGGTGTTGGAAATGCTGATTTTGGACAAATGGAGGTAAAGCGTTTACTTCTTCTTATACGACAAAGATTCCATTCTTTACTAGTTGTAAATATTTTCCCATCAGCTCTAGTGCTGAATATTCTGAATATATGGGAGAGGTGGTGTGCCCAACGGAAGCTGCAGAAGGCCTGAAAGTCTGCCTACTCAGAGCATGCTTTATTTTTCCTCTGATAAACGAATGGCAAACAGTGCTCTTTGAAGCGCCGGTGGCGCCCTATCTGACAGCTCTATTTGGCAGGTCCTAGATGCGGATAACGGTAAACGACTGGAGAGCTCGACCGGCAGGATCGCGACGCGCGACATCGTCCAGTTTGTCCCCATGAGGGAAGTCCAAGGTCAGCAACAATCCGCACCACATTTTTTCTCTCTTTCTTTCTTTCTCTCTTTCTTCCTTTTTGTTACAATCAACCAACTCCAGCCGTTGCATCCCTGAAACATGGCTGACATTTACGCAGGCGGCCAGATCTCGGTCGTCCAGTCCCTGCTCGAGGAGCTGCCTGGGCAGTTCCTGCAGTACATGCGCAGCCGGGACATCAAGCCGCTAGCTCCGCCGCCTCCTCCCCACTGAAAGAAGCCGCGGCCACTGCAGTGCTGCACATGAGCTGGTCTGCTCGGCTCGTGCCACCTCGCCAAGCTGTAGATTCTATCCTGCTTCATCACATACATGATACATCCATCTACCGGCTTTCATCTACTTCCCCTTCTTCCTGGTTATTACTCCCTACACCTTCATACATTCGCACACACTGACACTGGCTAGGTAGGTACCAAGAAGCTGGTCGTGTAGCACAGCATGTCTCTCTCTGTCAATACTGCAAGTGTAAATACGATACGATCGTGCTCTTTGGTCGCATTTCAGTGTTGTGGGGGCTCTGATGAATGGGATGGATAGATTGATTAGGTTTAGGTTAAGCTCCCTGTTAGGTGCCCCTCCTAAAAGGGAAGGGATGTGTGTTTAGGTGGTGGTTATGTGTTGACCGCGGGCGGCAAGAGGGCAGAGCTGGTTGCGCTCCGTGATGGTCCAGCGCCCGCCCCAGGGGGAGAGGGGGAGGCACGGGGCATGTGCCTGCACTGGACGCCAGCCTAGAGTTCGTGGGCATGTTAGTACGGGAACAATTACTGGTGATGGTGAGCGACAGAGCGAGCGAGTCCATGGCCTGCTTGCTTGCCTGCCCCCTCCCCTGTCTGTCTGCCTCTCCTACCCGCCGTCCTTGGTCCTGCCACCAACAACTGGAATTTGCTGGAACGGTTTTGTTTCTGCCAGCGTTTTGTTATATCCCTCGCTCCAGATTCGCCGTTTGGAGGTAAGAGCTCCGGATTGTGCTCAATCAGCTCCTAGGCTGGTGTTTCTCTTCCTCGGACTTTCCACTGGGCCACGAGAGCATCGCTAATGTTGTAGCCAAAGACTGGCTATAGAAATTAGGCATGTCATCTATAGATAGCACATAAATAATCTGTAATAAATTAGTTATAGCATATAGTCTGTAAATTAATATGGATTCACATGTAATAGTATCCATGCACCTTGAAATCAGTTATAGACTGATGGTAAATTAGTAGCTAGTTTATATTTCTTTTTTTTCCTTTCAGATAAGCAAAATGCTGAGTTGACGTACTTATAACTAGCTGACTAAGCACTATTATCATACAAAATCCGGGAGTTGCAGTTGTGCCGATAGCTTAACTTCTTTGGAGGGGGATATGGAATTAGAGGATGACTTATTATCTCCATCGGTTAATATTTGATAAAGGTCCTGTATGATTCTTTATTTTTAGTTTAGTTTTGATTTGGTTTGGAAGTTTTATTATTTTTTACGGACTATTCATGGTAAATGTTTTGGGGAAAAATTAACACTTTGTAGGGTTTTTATATTTATAAAAGATCTCAAAAATATTTTTTTAATATGTGTTTAACATTTCCATACCTATTTGAAGGTCATCAACTTTTGCTACTACAAACAAACTAAACTAAAATAGAGAATAAATAGTGCCAAATTTGTCTGCTCCTTTGACCACGGAAAAGTATCTGAATATCACTCGTCATGCCATCAAGTGAAATGGACCGGAATATCGATGAAGTGACTCTTTGAAACATCGTCCAAGCATCATTCTCTATGTTTTTTGTCGATCAGACTAATGGTCTATCTACATAACAGAGAGAAAAGCATGTCAACAAATCAAGTCGGATCCATGTCTTTGTTAAAGACTAATAAAAGGGAGACAACCTCTTAAGGAAGGCTTTGGTCAGTAGTGTCCCTAATTATTTCAGACAACTCTGCACCCTATTAAGCATCACTATCTCTCCCCTTTTATTAACACATGCCAAAGCATTGGAATAATCATTTACATTTCTAAGAATACAATGTACGTCTTTTTATTGACATTTAGTTTTCGAGAGGTTAGTCTTCTCATCACTTGGCAATGCTGCCGCAGTAAACAATAATGAGTGGATTGATAACTAGGCTATAATTTGTACCGTCGTCATGGATTCGATCCGCATAAATATCAGTGTCAACCGTATTTTTTGCCCTACGGCTTACGGTCTTTAGTGCGGAACACATTTTACTTCTCGTAGTTGTTTCTTCGAAATCTCAAAATTGCCCTTTTGAAGTTCTCAAATTAAAACCATATAAACATTCCGACTTTTCTAGACGAACACTACAAGAATCCGAACTGTTAACGTCGGCCAAAATTATTTACGTCGGCCAGGAAGAAACCGACGTTAAAAAGATGGTTATTTACGTCGGCCCTGGCTAGCCGACGTAGATACACTTATATACGTTGGCCTGGCCGACGTAAAAACCGGTCCCAGGACTTAGCGCGGAACGGTGTGGGGGACACCTTATTTACGTCAGCCTGGCCGACGTAAATAAATATATTTACGTCGGTTTAGTCCGGCTGACGTAAATAACCGGCGTATTTACGTCGGTTTAAACCGGCCGACGTTAACAGTCCTGGGTCCCACCGAGGTATTTACCCTAGCTGGTCCTCCGCGCGTGAGTCCATTCCACCGCGCCGCCAGTTCAGTCCTGTCCAGNNCTTGCCCCCCCCCCGCTGCCTCAACACCGCCCGGCCGCCGCCTCGCCAGCGCCCTGCCGCCCGCCTCGCCACCGCCACGGGCCGACGTAAACAAGCTTTCCACCTCAACGACCCCATCTAACGACCAGTATTTCCGTCGGCCAGGAGGCCGACGTAAATAAAGGGTATTTTACGTCTGCGGCCGACGTAAATAAGCTTATTTACGTCGGGTTTAATACGTCGGCTTATTTACGTCGGTCTAGCGACGTAAATAGCTATTTACATTGGCTTTTCCCTTATTTACGTCGTCTTCTACATCGGTTTCCTGTAGTGGATGGCTTTTAGCTTTTAGCTTTTAGCGGTTTACCTAAGATTTTATAGACCGGAAACATTTGTTGCTTGCTCCCACAAATGGATAAAAATCTTTCCTATATACTGTGGTGTTTTTTAGTTAGGGTTTATATCTTTGGAAAAGTTATTGATGAATTTTAATGGATACTGTAAAAGATAAAAAATAGAAAAAAATATATCTGACAAAATGCAGGGTGCCTTTAATTTTTTTGATGTCTTCATACACTAGCTCAGAGTAAAAAATAGATCATGATATCTTTGATATGTAGAGATGAGTATTTATAAGAAAAGAAGGCCACAATAGTATCTTGGAGTCTATCCGTTTTTACTTGACCTAACGCCTTATGACTTTATTCTTTTCAGCTTAAATTAAATTAAACTAAATCAAATAAAAATTGTTATTTTGTACAAATCGGATGATGTATTAGTGCTTTGTAGTCATGTTTATGTGGTTTTAAATAGTTCTTTTTACAATTTGTAGAATATTTTTTTCATAATTTTTGTACTCTCTAAAACGTCTCTCAAAGGATCACAAAGTTTTTCAGATTAAAAATTTCAATAACTTTCAGCTGAAACAAACAAGTCCTACAATCGAAACAACAATATAGCATTAGTCAACACAACCATGTAAGCTAACGAATTTGATCTCCAAAAGTATACCTTGCCTTTGTACTATACCCCAAAACATTGTGCATTGCATCTAAAGATATATCTCAACGACTAACCTACAAAAGGAGTTGGAGCGGAAGCAAAATGAAAAATGGAAAAATCGATGGAAGGATATTGACGCAGGTTTCTGGACACCTAGCGATCATGGGACGCCTACTCACGGGTTTTGGGACACCTAGCAATTTCTCCTTCAGTGCACCCAGCTTCTCCTCTCAATCCATCTGACAAAAGGGGCAACCACTCACTCCAGGAGAGTGACATGCCAGCTCCCTTGTGGGAGGACTGAGAGGGAGAGTTCCATTTGGTGATATTACTATCTCCCTGCATTTGAAGCCCGTCTGTCCTTGTCCATGATGGCACAACTCCTTCAGCCCCCGTTACGGCCAAGCAAGGCATATGGGGGGAAGAAGAATTACAACCAACAAAGTAGAAAAAAGAGAGAGAGAATTTGGTGACATTTTAACCGCCCGTTGGGTAATATCACATGATTACTTCTGTGGATCATCGTGGCATGGATAAAGTAAAATAAATCATTATTAGGATTGCTAGCCATTAGGCGGTCGAAGAAAAAAATCAGTTGGCTTGGCAGACGTACAATGCATAAAGGTTTAAGGTTTGTGTGTATAGGTTACTGATGTTTTCAATCCGTATGACATGCTTTCAAGATCAACTCCATCGCATAGGCTGTAGACCTGGCCAACGGGCCGGCCCGGTTCGGACCCATTTGGTTCGGTTACTATACGAATTGGGCCAACCGACCCATTGGCCTGGATCTCGGCCCAAGTTCGGTTCGCACGGTAACCGAACCGAATCGGGCCAGCCCGGTTTTATATGGTCTAGTTCATTTTAATTAAAAATATCTAAATAAATTAAGAAAAAACCCTTATATTTCACAAATATACACTATAAATTGCGTAAATACATTATATATCATTAGAAATATATATAAATGAATATATTTAATTAAATAAATATGCTACAGTGACGAAACGAATGGGGCCAAAACCGAACCAGGCCGACCCGTCACTATACGAACCGAATCGGGCTGACCATACGGGCCGAGGCCTCGGCCTAAGTTCAGTTCGGTGAACCGAACCGTGCCAGCCCGGTTCGGTGAACAGAGGGGGCCGGCCCGGTTCGGCCTTGTTGACCCGGCCCATTTGGCCACCTCTAATAGGCTGAGACATGACGGATTGAGATGTGACCCTGTATGCAATAGCATTCATTACAATTCATAGGATTAAAAGTGAGCTTCTACTTAAGCTTACAAGAAGTTTGTACAAGCAATATCAGACACTCACACCCATTATTCTATTTGTTTTATTAAATTCAATATGGTATCAATAGCAAAAGAAAATCACTTCCACATATAAAATACAAAAAAAGGGAGTCACTTGAAAAGGTTCTTAGGTTTCAGCCACATGAAATTGCACTCTTGTATACCTAAAGTTGCACTTCTTACTAATGTGTAATTTTAGTACAATTGTATTGTATTTTTTAATTGCTTAGACCATTGCCTTTTGTACTTATTCTTGTATAGAGGTTCAGTAAATTCAACCTTTTGTCTAAGATATATATTTTTTGTTTTCCAGAGGGGTTCACCGAATATAGAACTTTTTTTTTTTGTCTTCGCTACTTTTTTTTAAAAAATGATCACCAAATATAGAACTTTTTTGTCTTGGCTGTACTTTTTTTAAAAAATGATCTAAGCTATAATTTTTATATTTTATTTATTTATTTTGGGATGTCTCGTTTGACCATTAGGCACGTACAATTCTAACGTGTTTGGTGTTTTGATGGAAGATCTCTGCCATTGCCACAGATGGTGTCAAGTCGATTGAATTTAGTGTCTTTTTTTCAATCGACATAACACATAATAATTTTAAAACTCTTTTACGGTACATATTGACAAGTATATTAGGATATAATAGTATAAATTTAGATCTGACCATCTATTTAGAGAGCCTTCAACACAAAAAGTATACTAACATTGTAGTATAAATGCTACCATGGACTACATCAAGATCAATCTGAGCCGTTAGATCAAGAGAAATGAATGGTCATATTTTATGTGTACCATAAAATTTCTATAATTTTATGGGGTTTTCTCTTCACCAATTTTCCATGCACATTAATGTGATAACTACTAGGGTTTTCTTCCACAAAAGTGTGCGGCTAACTTGCTATATTTATCCTTGTGTATCTACGTCTAAAAAGAATATATCGAACCTTCCTTTTGTCACCTGCCTATATCTGAAAACATATTAGTACAGTAGTTTGGATGGATTTGCTGTCGCCAACCATTCAAATTGCGTCATGCACATGAACCATACGCCTAGTTTGAACTTTGAAGCGGTCTTTTGAAAAAATTGTGTTGACACATTTTCTTGATATTTTTGTTGTAGTCAAAATTTTATGCTTAGCCTGTTCTGCGTGCAAAACAATGATGGTTACATGGTTACTAATTACTCTATGTGTGCAACTCTCATCACTTGCCATGAACAAAAGTTAATTCGAGTGTCAAAAAGGCCAAATTTGTGATTGTTGATTGGACTACGAAATCAAGTGGATCGGCTCAACTTGTTATTGCAGACTAGGAGTGGGCACATGGCCTTGAGGAAGCAATCATAGAGTACAGCTTTTTATATGAGGTGTATTTAGGACAAAATAACGAGTCTCCATTTAATAGTATTATTATGTCATGGGCATCTTATTGATGGGTTGGCGAGTTAGAACCAATGCAATCCATTTGTCATATATCATACCATTAATTATCGTACCATAATATAAATAGAAACAGGCCGGTATGCTAAGCATTTAAAATTTTGTCTTTAAACCAAACTTTTCTTTGACGAGCCAATGTACAGTTGATGTAGTTTTTTTTACATCATAATATTTTCATAAAAAATATAGATATTTTTACTTCCCACGTACTTTACATTATATGATCTGTCCAAACTGTTGGCATTGCGTATTATATCTATGCGATACAAAACTTATCCCAATAAATTTTAGTATATGATTTCTTAGTAAATTTTGGCAACGAAACGAGTATTTCATCTAGCTGCTAAGAAATTATGACGCATTATAGTTATGGTATCAGAGCATCTACATCTCACACTCTATCATCCCACTCCATTTCACCATTAGCTACTTTCTCTATCATTTTCTCTATATTTTCTTCGCACTTTACGACACTTTAGAAAGATTTCTTCTTTCCAACAGCTACTCTATCCAAAACTCCAATCAGATGCCCTCAGTGAAACCATGCATCAACCAGACCACCGACGAAGCAGTCAAACCACTGTAAGATTTGCCATCTTACCAAAACTTACCCTGGATGTCTTTTTGACAATAAAAAATACCAGGGGAAACAAAAGAGGAGACGACAGGAGGGGAGAAGGGTGGAAACCGTTGGGACCAAAGAGAGAAAGAAAGGGAAAAAGGGAAGGTAAAAATCACAGGAAGCACAGCGCCACCTTCTCTTTTGTCTTCCTAATTCACCACTGCTACTATTCATTTACTATTAATTGCTCCCTCCCGACTCCGTCTCCGTCTCCGCCTCCGCCTCCACCACCACCACCTGCGCGACCAAACCCAACCGCAATTCCCACGCCTCCGCCGCAAACCCTAGCCCACCACCCAGCTAGCCCAATGGCGGAGGACGGCGGCGACAGGGACCACCAGCAGCAGCAGCGGCAGGAGGAGGAGCCGCCGGCCGCCGCCGCCGCTGTGGCGGAAGGCGGGGAGGAGGCGGAGGGCGCGGGGAGGGAGGAGAGCGTGAAGCTCTTCGTGGGGCAGGTGCCGAAGCAGATGGCGGAGGCGGAGCTCGCGGCCTTGTTCAGCGGCGTGGCCGTCGTCGACGAGGTCACTGTCATCCGCGACAAGGCCACCAAGGCGTCACGAGGTCCGGATCCGTACGCCCCCTGCGCGCGTGGTTCCGCGCAATGCCGCTCCGCGCTTGCTCGGGCGCTTGCTCGCCCTCCTCTCGGGTTCGGGATCTGGGCGCGGCGCGGGAATTGGGCTCCGCCGCTTGCGTCTTCCGTGCTCGGGGTTGCTCCGGTGCGGTGCTGAGCTTGGCTCGGGGCAATGCCGCTGAGGAATTCTGAGCTGCCGCCTGTCTGCTCTGTGGTGGGGGTTCCCGTGTTTTGGAGACCAAAAGTCTCGTGCTTTGCTGGGAATTCGGTTGCTTTCGTGGCGAATTTATCCGCAATTTGGTAGGGGGATTCCGGTTGCTGATGGGGAATTCTGTGCGATGGCTGCGTTGAATTGGTGGTAGCTCGTGTTCTTGGTGGAGGGAACTGTTGACCTCCGCCAACCTCCGCCAAGTTTGTAGTTAGCCCCTGATTAGTCTTCAGTTTTTCGTAGTATGCTCGTTGATTGCCTCAAATATTTAGGAAGCTTCGATCTTTGTTTGAAATTCTGCTGTTTACTAGGACATGAGCTCAGGTTATGGGTTTCATGAATTTGTCTGTTGTTGCGTAAATGGATTTGACCCAATGCTGCTGTAAAATGTTGGGGGTAAACTCTTGAGTTATTCGTGGGGTTGGATTGGTAGTTTGTGTTTGGGGAAGTTTAGCTTTAGCCGATGAATTTTGGTGCTTCTCCTGTGTGTTTCGAACCTGGGATGCAAAAGCAAATGTTTGGTCTTGAATCGATTTTTTGGGATTTCAGGTGAGCTGGTCGATTTCAACTGGATTCAAAAATTTAGGCTGCCTGTGTTACTCCAGATTTCTTTCAACCAATAACTGAACAAAGATGCGTCTTTTTTGTACGTCCTTTTGGCTAGCATAGGACCAGCTGACCAATATGATTATACATGTTTTTCTTTCTTTCTTTTTTTTTAAAAAGAACTTCATTGGTGCCATGAAGGAATTTATTTATTACATGGCATGTTGGAAATCTTGGTTATTTTACCTTACATTTTGTTCAGTCACTTGCCCTAATATTGGAGCATGATGAATCGACGATAAAATCTGAGTGTGTTAGAAATATTGCTCACATCGACCTGTTGCGTTGTGATCATGATTCTTTTATGCACAATGGGAATTGGCACATTTTCATTTTGGTCTCTTTGAATTAGTTCTGTTTTTTAATGAAGAATTGTTTTCGGTACACCGTACATGCTACCTTTGTCTTGGTCTTGTTCTCCCTGGTGGAGTCAGATGCGATAGATAATGATAGATAATCCATGTTTTCCTGTGTGTGCATATTCAATTAGAATCGACCTTGCTACAAGTATTGAAATTGTGTCTATCTTCTGTTAGAAGATTTTTTTGTTAGTTTTGTGTTTCTGGTGGTTGTTTGCATTTTTTTGTTTTGTTGTTACTGAAGTATAGGCTCAGAAGGCTACCGTCTTGTAATTTTATCATATTGCTCCTAATTTTGGTCTTGATATAAGGTGTGCTGGATATTTGCAGGCTGCTGCTTCCTGATCTGCCCATCAAGGGAGGAGGCTGACAAGGCGGTGAATGGCTTTCACAACAAGCGAACGCTCCCTGGGGTATGTGGACAAAGTACTGTCAAATCCTTATTGTTCCACCTGTATCTGCCTCTTGGGTGACAATAGTATAGTTGGCAGTGGATGAATCAGGAGCGAATGCCTTTTTTTGGGCAGACTGGTAGTATAGGGGGACTAAATGAATCTGTAGTGGGGGATTCCCTGGAAATTAGTGCTTTACTGGTGATTTGCAAAACTTAAGGGGTGACCCTTGCCAAGATTCTAGTCAGTTGATGAGTTTCCCTTGCTGTTAGTGAGGCTGTTCTATGCCTGAGGTGGATTTAAGTAGTTATGTGACGAATTGTTAGAAATTCCTGTATGATATGACTTATATAGTTAATCCACTTTTTCATATGAGCCATAGAATAATTAAAATATTAGTTTTTGAAACACTGTTAAAGGGGTCCTGTGGAACATGATGGTCCAGGTGTGTTGATAGACTGCATTCCTTTTGTTGGTGTAAGCTGATAAAATTGTGTCCAATATGCTAGATTGAGAGAAATGTCCAGCAATGCAAAAAAAAAAAAACTTTGCCCAATTTTTTTTTGTACCGCTTCACTTATTATTGTAAGTCTGTAAGCTCTTTACTCCAAATTGCACTGAAGGCGCATCTAATAACAGTTTGTATGCCATATGACCCCACTGCTTGGAACCCCTACCACTTAAAATCAGGGCCTTCAATGAGTTTCATCTAATTTTATATTGATTATGTAGAGAAGTCATCAACAGGTTGGAAGGGTTGAAGATTTGATATCAAGTATCAACCCTACTTCCACTTGCATCCCTAAAATATGAAGGATATTGGATTGCTGTATGTGACTAGTATCAGCGCATGACTGTCAGCATCATTTTTTTGGTAGAATTGATGTTACTGGTTGGACCTCAACCTTGATCCATAAGAATTGAATATTTCACTGATTTTGGATATGTTAAGAGAATAGATGCCCTACCTTACCTGATACGACAAGCTTGAACTATGGCCAAAACTTATCGGTAATGATGAATTTTGTTGGTAAAAACCATATGTAGTGGTAGTCCAGTAGCATATGGTTCTTTTAGTAATCATAACAATATCTTTTATGAATATTCCGAAGACTGATTAAAATTCTGTAGTACCGCTGACCGCTGTTACTTTTCTCTGTCCTTGAGGCCTTAATGGTTTCATTTTTTCTTTCTCCATTTGAAAACAGGCATCAAGTCCATTGCAAGTAAAATATGCCGATGGAGAGTTGGAAAGATTGGGTATGAGGCTCTCTAAAATTATTTAAATCACAATAAATTTGTGTATTGATCATTTCTCAAATATTATTTAGATCCTTATTCGACCGACATGTTTACGCTGTTACTTCCAGAGCACAAACTTTTCATTGGAATGCTCCCAAAAAATGTCACAGATGTTGAGATGACTGATTTATTTTCAAAATATGGGAATATCAAGGATTTGCAAATTTTGAGAGGCTCGCAACAGATGAGCAAAGGTAAAATCTTCTTATTGAAAGAGCTGATTTTCTTATTGGTTCAGAAGAAATTATTTTTTCTTCTAAACTTATGCACATTTAGCTTAATAGCTATGGATGTTGCAGCTGGCTGTGCCTTCCTGAAGTATGAAACAAAAGAGCAAGCTGTGGCAGCTATTGAAGCTCTAAATGGGAAGCACAAAATAGAGGTTTGTGAATAATTGAAGGTTCTGAAATAATTTTTACTCACATGTGGGGATAGTCTTTTGCTTTAATTCTGTTATGGGCTACATACCCCAACATAATTGGATTATGCATTCCAATTTATTTTGGTGTAAATCATAACCAAGTGTTATACTGCAACCATCTCAAAAAAAAAGAAGAGGAGAGTAGTACTGCAAGCCTGGTCCAAATACTATGGCAAGCTGCCAAGCTGGCCCAAGCACCACATTGTTAACTAGACTCCTGTATTGCTGTTTCGTGGCAGTTTTAATTATTAAAAGCAAAAGTACACAAAGCATGGTACAACTGTATGTCCAGATCAGATTAACCATAGGTGAGTTGAAAAATAGCTTTGTTGGGTTCTGCTGTCCTATTGGAGCTGAACATTCTTGATTTTACATGAGTGACAGCAACGGTTTCAGGGACTAGAAGCTCCCTTGGTCTGGCTTTCACATGATTTTGGACAGTTTTTTTTTTTGGTGGTGGGGGGGGGATGCTTCCTGTTTATTTGCTGCATTTTGTATTTGTGAATTTTGAATTTTCAAATATAATGATCGGAAGATGGAGATCAACACACTACTATACACATTTGTATTAGCCATTTCCTTTTCTTCTGCAACTTTATGATTGGAAATCCTGACATGCCCTGATCTTTTTGTTAGGGTTCAAGTGTACCTTTGGTTGTAAAATGGGCTGACACAGAAAAAGAAAGGCAAGCTCGAAAAGCACAAAAGGCTCAATTGCAATCGTCTAATATGTCAAATGCAAATGCCATGCAGCAGACTTCATTATTTGGAGCTTTACAAATGGGATACATGCCTCAGTATAATGGATTTGGATACCAGGTGATGTAAGGAAGAAAAAGCTTGAGATAGTAGTGCATTATACATCAAAGGCCAATCCTAGAATAGCATTAATCCTAACTTAAGATAGATTTCCAGGTGCTGAAACAAATTCTTGACAAGGCATGCTCTCTGTGAATTTTTTTTGTTCTGCATCTTTCACTCTTTCATTTTGTTATATGACTTAGATTTCATATAGCTACCCAGTATTTACTATTGCGAACCACCACACAAAATCTCACTATTGTCATACATTCTTTTGAACTACTGCAGTTTTCCATCTTAATGTGCTGGTAGTATTTAGCAAAAAAAAAAAGTGTTATAAGCTTGGATTCAATTGTATCTTATGGTGCCTGTAACTTTTAAAATAAAATAAAAAGGTGCTTTATGAACTTGAATTGAGTGCAATATGCGTGTAGGTAAAAATCAAGCTCCTGATTCCTGAATTCAATCTATCTTGCATCCTTGCTAATTACTCTACTTCTGTTGATCTGTGTAGCCTCAAGGAACCTATGGACTTATGCAATACCCTTTATCTCCTATGCAAAATCAAGCTGCCTTTCAGAATATGGTTCCGCCTGTTAATCAAGGAAGCTCGATCCGTGGCGTTAATTCTGAACTTTCCCCTAATTCGGTTCTTAGATCATTCAATTCAGTGCAGTTAGGCAGCCCTTATCCGGCTGTGCCTGGTATGCAGTATCCTGGATCATATCCTGGTGGGGCCATCAATAGCCGTCCTTACATGAATTCTCACAATTCAATTAAAGTTCCAAATGCAAATTCTACTTCCCCTACATCTTCAAGTACCAGTAGCAACCCAGGTCCCCAGATAGAGGGTTTGTCTCCTTTAACACTTTATGAAAATTAGTTATTTCACCTTTTAGCTAAACATTTGCAGTGATACTTATCATATATGCAGGTCCTACTGGAGCCAATATATTTATATATCACGTTCCACAAGAATTTGGTGACCAAGACCTTGCGAATGCATTTAAGAGTTTTGGTCGGGTATTGAGTGCTAAAGTTTTTGTAGACAAGGCAACTGGTGCTAGTAAATGCTTTGGTAACTACTCTTTCTATCTGTAGTTTCAAGAAGTCGTTGAATAAGCATTATTTGTTAATTTGTTCCTGACTCAATGCAGGTTTTGTAAGCTACGACTCCCCTGCTTCTGCACAGGCAGCCATTAATAGGATGAATGGATTCCAGTTAGGCAGTAAGAAATTGAAAGTACAACTCAAGAGAGACAACAGCAAGCACAGTAAACCTTATTGACAGCGTGATACCTTTGTATGCCCCACACGATCAGGAAAATCAGTACATATGTGTCACACAATTGATCGTCACATTGTTTCCTCTGGCTTGCACCATGCATCATTCATGGTGGGGGCTTGTGTATCTTTGTTCAATTCACATTCTTGAGAATTGTTGCATTGTGTATTTTGTTGCAGCATAGTTGTAGCATCTGTATCATCAGATCCATTGTACATCAGACATTAATTCATTCAATTGTTTACTTTTTCTCCTCATGAATCTCTGTGTGAATATCATACAGTTTAGATTTTGATGTGCTCCAAAGTTTTGCTATATGTATGGTGCTTTACCTTGTTGGAAATCTGGAAATACTTGATGCTTATAACAGCAGTCGTCGATTGGGTAAGAAACCAAGCACACCCAAACTCGCAGCTGTTGGTTGTGTTTGGGTAAGCCACTCTTCTACTGTACCTCAGTTGAAGCGTGCAGCCGATTATTTCAGGCACTTGACTACTTGAGGTTGCTTGTGGTATAAATGTTCGTTGATAATATGCTTTTTACATGACTGGCGATGCCGGAAATAATGCTCAAAAAATACTTTACTGTCTGAAGTAGCAGGGTTTTACTTGAACCTGAGCAAACTCTTGCAGTTTCTAATAAATTCCGGCATTTCCCCCTTTCCTTCCTTGCATTCCTTTTTTAGTTTTTTTTTGTGTGTGTGTTTCTCGTACACGAGAACAACATTAATTCTTGAATTCTTTTGAAACAGCACCAAGTCCCTTAAAACAGGCGGGAGCTATAACAACCGGCATGTTCATTTCTCAGTAACTGGCTGTCTACCGCTGGCATCTGGAACCCTGGATATAGTGATAAATAATTTCGTAGGACTAAAATTGAGGCACATTTATGCATCAAAACACGTGACCATGCCATAAAAAAAACGCATGAGTAGATTGTGAATAGGGATGGCAATGGGGACCCGATCCCCGATCCCCGGTGGGGAATTCCCCCATTAGGGGACGGGGATGGGGAGAAATTAGTCCCCGCAGGGATGAATCTGGGGAAAAACCTATCCCCATCGTGGATCACGGGGACGGGGACGGGGAAAAATATTCCCCGCGGGGATGCATATGGGCCCCCGAAATCTTAAAGCCCAAGTATATTTTATACTAACCTAGTCCATTTTCTCACATTTTAGCCTATTATGCCCACTGGGCCTTAGCCTATCCAGCAAGTTTAAAATACGTAGCCCATGCCCAGCCAACTTAATCCATGTAGCCCACATCCAGCAAGTTTAATCCACTCAGCCCATTGCCTCAGTCTTCGCCTGGTCTTCATTCACCGTGAGTCCGTGACCTAGCTTCGCTCCTCCCTCCCGATGGCGGCTTGCAGCAACAACCCATCTCCTCTCCTTTACTCGTCACCTGGGCTCTGTGGTGGGCTTCGCCGTACGCGCCGACGGGTCGGCGGCACAACTGCGCAGGGCGTGTGGTACGGCGACGGCAAAGCATGTGAGTCCCTGTATATCCCTCTACTCGATCAATCCATTAATTTTTCTCCAATCCAAGTGGATAAAGCAAAGAACGAGTTTGTGGGGAGCTGAAAGAAGACCTCGATTCCTCAATCCATGGCAGGATGTGTCGATGCATATGAGGAGCAAGGAAATTTTGGCGGGGATGGGGATTCATCGGGTTCCCCGTTACCCAAACGGGGAAGGGGATGGGAGGATTTTACCCCCGAGACCGGGGACGGGGACGGGGAACGGGAAAGTTTTGTGCTGACGGGGACGGGGACGGGGAGGCCATCCTGGCGGGGACCCGCCCCGTTGCCACCCCTAATTGTGAAGGTTGTATGGGTCGATGCAAGTCCTCATGCATGATGGACGTCTATAGTGCTGTAAACCGTCATCTTTTGAGCACCATTACACAACACAGCCAGAACATGTGCACTGCAACATCACACGGGCCTGCCACCTCTGTGACTTTGACCACCATACATATGCCTATTGACTATTAGCGTATTACTTTCTATTATCCACCCAATATACATGCTGTTAGTGTATAGCATCACCTCCTTCCTGCTAGGATGCCTTATTTTTGCGTCTATCTGACCAGCTGAACATAACAGGTTCAGCTCTTGATAGGCAGACGGTGAGGCTGGCAACCAGTGGAGTTGCTTGTGTTGGACTATCTTCAGTTTAGACCATCCGGTGTCCTCGTCACGGCAGACCAATTAGCATACATAACTGGAATGCAAGGGCCCTTTGACAAGAATGTCTTCGGTTGGCAAATGCTGCAAGAGAAGGGGTATGCTAATTAAATTTACATTTAGCAAGAAGTAACAAGCAAAAAATCAAATTACATATATCTAGAAATGTGGTCGGAGTGATGCAGTGAATAAGATGTGATGTATTTATGCAACTATTAGCGTAGGAAAAAAAATAGAAACAACTGTGGTATTAACCAGATAATACTTATTACAGTCAAATTTCTCGACTATATTACATTATTATAGTTCCATTTAATAATGTGGCATAGCAATTGCATTTTTCAGGTACTAATATAGCATCACCATCTGATTTCATTAAATCGCTATATCACAGTCGCAAGCATCAAGTTCCAATTAATACAGTGGTGTCTAATTAGTAACGAACTAAAAATATAGAAAATTCTACCAACACCAAGCCTTCGAGTGCGAAAAGCACAAGCATACATAATCCTTGCAATCAACCAAATATTTACTTGAAGTCTTAAATATAACAATAATGGCAGGTGTGGAAAAGTAAAACAGGAGAAAAGACTCACATGATTGAGGGGCAGGCACCACAACTGGCATTTGAGCAGGATGATGTACATGAGCGAGAGATACTGCAGATGATGGGGATTTCACAAGTACTGCAGATGGAGCAGAGGAGCTATGGTGCCTATTAGAATTATCTGGAGAATGATGAACATATGGTGATGGACTAATAGATGACGGTGACATTACATGAGGAATGGTGGCAGGTGTAGCATAGTGATGATTATAAGGTCCTGGCTCAGTTGCTGGGACTACAGGATCTATGGGCAACCAGATTGTAGAAGAGATCTATACTTGGGCTGTTCAACAGGATAATGTACAGGTGCAGGTAATGGAGTCAGATGCTTCTTTTCTTCATGACTATGGTGACGATGGTGGTGGGGTGATGATGACAACCTTGATGGGGCATGGGTGCTGGAGTAGGTGCATCATTACCACCCTTACTGTGCAAAGAATGTGCAAGATAGGATGAAAGGCTTATCTGCTTTACTCTGCCAAACACAGTGTGATTCAGTCCCAGGTTTCCTGAAGATGAATTTGCGATTGTTTGAGCCAACTGCTTCATCCTTGGAAGGGAGGGCTGGTGATTCCCAACTTCAAGAACAACAGAGGACTGAACAATTGTTGGAGGGGCAACCGTTGTGATGAGAACACTATTAGTACACATACATCACGAATTTCGTCGCAAACACCACCAGCACCAATAGGAGCAATTACACGAGTTAGAGCAAAACAAATACAACAACAAGTGTATCTTTTCCTTAGAAAGCAAAACATTGATACAAATGAGAATGTATTACCACCTATGTCTACTCTATTCATGATCAGATATCATGAATGAGATTTTTGGATGAAACTAGAGTAACATGAAAAGTCCAATTTTCATTACTACCATGTGAGGTCATTCCTTAGGTCATATAGAAGTAATTACATCATCGCATATGTCACAAGAAGAGAATTCCAATTCAACTTCATGCTCTTCAAAATATTGTTGCTACCATATAGTTTCTTGCAAGCAAAGTAAAGAAGACACATCTAGAATGCCAACTAGCATGATATGGGTGTTCTTGCTCGAACGCCCGAGTGCCCGGCCTAAGACCGGATCTAGAAGTGGAGGGCGTCGCCGGGAATCGCCGGCGCCCTATTTTGATAGTTGGCTGTACGGAGCCACCGACCGGATTTCGACGGTGCGCCTGAATCTCAATTGGTGGCAACAAAGCGTGCCCTTTTCTTTCTTCTCTCCTCTATTTATCATCCTTCCAACACCTAAACATGGAAACTACTAATCATAGAAAGATAGGAAACTACTAAATAAGGTAACTAGGATAACAATAGGGTTCCTTCTCCTGCAAGACAGCCACAGCCCTAATTAAGCCCCACGGCCAGATCAGCCGCAGCAACACCCTGGCCGCCGACCTCCAATCCTCTGCGTTTCTTCCTGAAATAGACGCAATTAGGCTTGGACATATCAATGCATCAATTAGGTTGTCTTGCATCATAAGAATGCAATGTATGTGAACATGTATGCTGTAGCAGTACTGTAGCACCGACCTACTGTAGCATGTCGGTTTAACTGTAGCAAACCAGCCTATGCACCTATATATAGAGGGTAACACCCTTTGTTATCAAGTCGTTCGTCGACTAGTCGCCGACTAGTCGTCCAGTTGGTCCGAAGCAGGCGACTCACACTGGCGGCTCGACTTAGTGAGCAAGTCGGGCGACTTGCCATCGACTTGAGTCGACTAGGCGGGCGACTTGACTTATGAGTGTCTTTAGCTTCTTTATGTTTAATTATTATTCATGTGACTAAGTTTGGAGCTAGATGGTAGCTGTTGTTGCCTGTTTGTGAAGTTTATGAAGGTTGTTTGTGAACATTAGCTACGCTTTATATATGAAGATGTACACATACAACCCTGTAAAAGTTATATTTATTTATTGGCAAGTCGACGACTAGTCGGTCCCTTCTCGACTCGACTTACCGACTTAATAACCTTGGTAACACCTCATATGTAAGGCAGCTTTGAGAAAATTTCAGCTATACATGTTCTTGTTCTAAGGCTTATGTGAGAGACTCTACCCCTCTAGAATTAGGAATTAGCTGAGTGTTCTTGACTCCGTTGCTCTTGTGGTTGCTGTCGTGATTGTAAAAACGTGTTTACTCCACGTTAGCGAGTAGACAATCGGATTGAAGCGTGTGGTTGGGTGAATCGAGTGTCGTAGGTTGCCGTAATTGAGACGGTGGTTGGCGGTGTCATTCATCAGGTTGCACGGATCCATTATCTCCAATCCTACGCCGTCAAGATCGGGCCACAGCCGTGTCAACCTTAAGCTCTAATACCAACTGACACGGATCAACGTCCGCGGCTGTGGCCCGATCTTCACGGCATAGGATTGGAGATAATGGATCCGTGCAACTTGATGAATGACACCGCCAACCACCGTCTCAATTACGGCAACCTGCGACACTCGATTCACCCAACCACACGCTTCAATCCGATTGTCTACTCGCTAACGTGGAGTAAACACGTTCTTGCAATCACGACAGCAACCACAAGAGCAACGGAGTCAAGAACACTTATCTAATTCCTAACTCTAAAGGGGTGGTCTCTCACACAAGCCATAGAACAAGAACATGTATGGCTGAAATTTTCTCAAAGCTGTCTTACATATAAGGTGTTACCCTCTATATATAGGTGCATAGGCTGGTTTGCTACAATTACACCGCCATGTTACAGTAGGTCGGTGCTACAGTACTGCTACAGTACACATATTCACATACATTGCATTCTTATGATACAAGACAACTTAGTTGGTGCTAGTTGGCATTCTAAATGTGTCTTCTTTACTTTGCTTGCAAAAAACCATGTGGTAGCAACAATATTTTGAAGAGTATGAAGTTGAATTGGAATTCCTCTTCTTGTGACATATGCGATAATGTAATACTTCTATATGACCTAAGAGATAACCTCACATAACAGTAATGAAAATTGGACTTCCCATGTTACTATAGTTTCATCCAAAAATCTCATTCATGGTATCTGATCATGAGTAGAGTAGATATATTATGTAGTAATACATTTTTATTTGTATCAATGTTTTGCTTTCTAAGAAAAAGATACACCTGTTGTTGTATTTGTTTTGCTCTAACTCGTGTAATTGCTCTTATTGGTGCTGGTGGTGTTTGCGACGAAGTTCGTGATGTATGTGTACTAGACTACTAGTAGTGTCCTCATCACGTTGACCCTTGCAAATTCGTCAATTTGATGCAAAGGTTCTGCAAAGCATAGGATCGAGGATCCATTGAACAAATAAAAACAATATCTAATGGACTGTATGATTCAGCTATCATGACCTTTGTAATTCATGATTCCCACCAATTTTCTAGGGTTTTTTTATAGATGCCACTGCAAAGTTGCCTTATTCGATAAATGCCATAGCAGAGTCACTCCTCCCATAATTGCCATCATAAAACTAGGGTAATAGAAAGATTGCCACTTTCCAAATCTCAAAGCACCTTTTTTGGTAGACTCGTCCGGTATTTTTGTATAAGGACAACTTTGCTCTCGTCTTCTACCTCCTTCACTCTCTCTTGTCTCCTTCCTCTGTCCTTTGCCATCAGCACCCAACGCCACCGCCTTCCTCTCCATTGGCACACTGGCGCCGCTGCCTTCCTCTCCCTCTGCACGCCAGCACCCCCTCCCCTTCCTCGGCATGCCAGCGCTGCCGCCTTCCTCTCCCCTAGATAGCTTGCTTGCTCGATTTGAGCTCGCTGGAGCTCACTTGCTCGACGCCGGTAGACTCAAACTCAGCCCCGGATTAACTTGAATCAGTAATGAGCTTAGGGTCAGGCTCGAGATCGAGCTCGATGGAAGCTCGGTTAGGCTCGAGCTCGGCTTGGTTGAGCTCGAATAAAGGGAATAATGCTGTTATAAGGGAGAATATGGGGCCATATGAGCTTGGTTAGGCTTGATTTCGAGCTCGAGTTTGGCTCAAATTATTTGGACTAATTGGTTTATAGAGAGGGGTAGTTGGTGTACAGGCTCGATAAGGGCTCGAGATCAAACTCGGGCTCAACTCGATTAGTCTCGAGGTCGACTCATTTAGTTTTTGAGCTCAATTCGATCTCAAATAGCTCATCGAGCCCGAGCTTTTGGTCCAGCCCTAGACGTTGGCGTTGTAATGGAGGGAGAGAGTGTGTTGAGTGGAAGAAGATGGAGTGGCAATTTGAGGTAAATAGAGGATAGAGACAAGGGAAAGATTGTCTGAAAATACAAGGTCAAAAGGTGCCATCTGTCAAACATAGTGGCATTTTTCCTATTACAGTGGTTTTGTAATGACAACTATAGGACGAGTGATTGTGCGGAAGCATTTATCGGATAAGGCAACTTAGCAGTGGCATCTGTTAAGGATATATATCTAGGCTATCTAAGCCCATAGAGGTCCAGGCCCATATATGGAGTGTATATAAACACCCAAAGCTACTGTACAGTTGTGCTTTTCAGCTATTCTACTCTCAAAGGTAACATAGTTTCAGAGCCAGGCTCTAGCATTAGGGTTAGGGTTTTGCTAATCCTAATCGCTAATCACCATCTCATTCCGCCGCCATCTCCACGCTGCTGCCGTCGTGGTCCATCTCCACGCTGCCGCCGTCTCGCCGTCTCCAGGTCGCCGTCGCGGCCTCCAGACCGCCTTCTCCAGGTCGCCGTCGCGGCCATATCTCCAGTCCAAGTCGTCGCCGTCTCCAGGTCGCAAGTCGTCGAGGCCATATCTCCAGGTCGCCGCCGTCGGCCGGATTTCGTCTCCAGGTCGCCGCCGCCGCAAGTCTGGTCGTCGTTGTGGCCTCTTGTAGCTCGTCGCTGCCCCGCTGTTCTCCTGCATCGTTGCTGCTGCTGGTCCTCTGCTCTGCTGTTTTGTTGCCGGCTAGATCTGGGAATCAGCTCCACAGAGGCGGCCGCTCCTCTGTTCCTTCTCTGTTGCGTCCTTTCTTTTGTTGAAGGCAAACACAGATCAGAACAGTGGACAACATTCTGTTTCTTTTCTTTGGCCATTGAGGAAAATAGAGGATAGAGACAAGGGCAAAATTATCTGAAAATACAAGGTCAAAAGGTGCCATCTGTCAAACATAGTGGCATTTTTCCTATTACAGTGGTTTTGTAATGACAACTATAGGAGGAGTGATTAAAAGGCAACTTAGCAGTGGCATATATCCAAAAAAACCCAATTTTTTAAGGTTCAACAATACAAGTCACCATTCACTATTCTTTCATGAAAGACAAGTGTGGAATTACAAAAGCACAGAGCTCTCTACTGTTGTGCTACACTGCTGTACAATACTGTATTGCAAAAAATTATCTGTATTTCCCCTTTTAATATTTAATTCACACAAAAGAATGAATACCATATCATAAACCATATGTTTGCTTGAATATTCCCCAATGGTGAACACTATTATACACTAATGCACCAGCAAAGACTATTAATTGAGAGGGGTATGTGATCAATGGTAACTCCTTGTATAGATTGCCCCCTAAAGGGAAACTACTCACAAGAAGATGTAAAACACAATGCATGCCTGTCCATAATAATTGCATGTCAACTAGAACACACAACTAATCATATGTTGGCATGTACATTGTTGTGCATACACATGCAAGCTCAGAAAGTCAACCAAAAATAGTTGACAAGAAGCAACCATCCAAATATTTCAGATATGATCTAACAGAAATTTGGTGTCAAGAAGCGGACAGAACTAAATGCCATCACATGACAACCATTATGATAAGAACTATGAAAACCGAAACTGAACTAGAAGCTATGCCAACCTCATAAGGATTAAGAAGTAGCCATGTCTTCATTTGGTTTTTCAACTCATTTGTTTTGACCTGCACTTTGTAGATTGGGAAATTCAGAGTGAAGTTGAAAGATGCATAAGGCTTCTGTGCAAGAAAAGCAGCTTGTGGAGGGATAATGGTTATTCCTCCAGGGAAATTAATCACCTCAAAGAATGACGAGTTCCCAAACAGAAACTCTGTCAAGTGAAGTGTTGACTGCTGTACAACCAAGGACATAAGGGAAGACCTAAGAATGCTCAACCATGTTGATGATATAGTTGAGTATCTTGGATAAGGCACGATACTGAAGATGACATTTGTCCCATTTGATGCACTAGGTTGTAGAAGATTTACAGCAACCTGTACGGTCATTTAGGAATTGAGATGACAGAACATTGTCACTATACATTACAAGAAGCAGATAAGGTGCAGAGTTGGCGAGGTGCTGACTTACAGTAGAGTTAGGGATGCCATTTTCCTCATAGATGTCAAATTCAAGCTTAGTCATACTTCTACTCAACTCAGAAACTGTCCTTTGTAGCATAAAGTTTGCCACTATATCAGCTGCAAAAAAAATACTTAAGCAGTCAACAACGCTGCAGTAAAAGTTCTCAACAGAATAACAGATAAATTAAAATCTATATTGAAACAAGAATCACTACTAACAGCATATGTAAAGGGCCGATGCTAAAAGCAGAATTAGAATAATTCAAGTAAAACACCTGGAAATTACAGGGAAAAAAAACTATTCCATCAACTATAAAAATATTTACCTATATTGGAAGGACAAGAGTACTAGTGATTGTTAAAGGTAGTACTTCTACTTCAGGGTGTTTTGACTCCTAACCAAGCCATCCATAACACTAAGCAATGTCCAATTAAGACTATGCTACTTTTTCAGCATTAATTTTCAACTACTTATGATAAAGCATACTTTCATAGGTTTCACACAGTATCCAATATCAAAATTAAGACTTGATAATTATTGCATTCCCCAGATGTTGGTCTCGATGATGATAGAGAGCTGGGGAATCCCCATGAAAGTGAGACTACACATTCGTCATTTGTATTCTTGAGACAGGCCATTCACTTTCTTGAACATACCATATTACCTAGGGGTGTCAAAAGCATCCGAAATATCAAAATCATCGGGCATCCGAATTCGTATCCGAATCTAATTATCCAAATTCGTATCCATACGTATATCCAACTATCCGATATCCGCATCTGAAACAATTGTCCAAATTATCTGAGATATAAATATAGTATGTGTTTATGTCATCTGAAATGCTATTTTGTATGTACTATTTGTGAGAACATAGAAATTAGTTGGATGGATATTTATAGTATAATGTGAATAGTTCTTTAGGTGAAATTTTATTTTATAATGATTAAATACAGTGTGCAAGGGTGATATCCGTATCTGAATCTGTATTCATATATGATAATATCCGAATCCAATTTGCATCCGAAAACAGGAATATCCGATCCGATCCACATCTGATTTATAAATACACACAGATATGGTTTGACCACTATCTGATCCATTGACACGCCTAATATTATCATCACAATCGTTTCAATCTATTGCCCTGATTCCACAAAGATCATAGATCACTTTAAACGAAATTACAAGGTGCAGTTACATTCTGAACTCATGCTTGTATATCCATTGACCACTCTTTCAAGTTTCAAAGATTCATTACACCAGAATCTTCAAATGCAAAATTCTATAGCTCCAAGAATATAATCACTTCAGTCGGTACAACTACACAAATCATCATTCAATGCAGTTTTTTTTTCCTGCGAAAGGTTTTCTCCAGCAATTTCTAAAACCACATTTAATGTAGTGTGCCTTGTTCTATCTATCAGAACTTGTGTCAGGAACACTGAACATCATCATTCTTCAGCACCTTATTTCTATCGCAGCAATTTTGTCGAGAAATTCTAAAATCATCATTCTAGTCTCGCAATTTTTCATGGAACCTCCAACCATCACCGCTCAATGAAGCATTGTCAGGGCCTTCTAACATCGTCCGTCAATAAAGCATTGCCTTCTCAATCATGGCACCTTTTGTCAGCTTCTAACATCTTTGACCATTGTTCAATAACACATTACCTTTTTCATGGCATCTTTTTTGTCACGATCTTGTAAGTCTAACATTGTCTAGTTTACAAAATGTTGCCTTTTCTTTTGTTGGCATTTTTTTCCCATGATATTCTATCATCACCTACACATAAAACATTTTATTTTCTTCAATGGAAATTTTGTCCGGATCTTCTAATATAGCTATATTACCATTCAATGAATTATTGCAGTTTCCTTTGAGGTATTTATTTTCGGGGTCACCTAACAGGCTAAAATGATCAGTCAAATAATTACAACTCGCAAACTAACATATCTGAAGCAACTTTATTATGTACAATAAATAATATGGGGAACTAAGCTTCATTGTTGTATTTTCCTACGTGCAGCCAGAATAGAGTATAGACATCAACATCTGTAGCTTCAGAGAGAGAGCACGAGAGAGAAAAATGCTCATTTGCTCCCATCACATACACTGCCTAAAAAAGTAAATAACCTTTAATTTTCAAAAAAGAGTTTTTTTCTCCACTAGAATTTTAGAGAATTCAAAAGGAGAATACACCATGACTCATTGTTTCAATCCTTCTTTGCCTAGCAACATACTGAACTCCACCAATTTTTCAACAGCCCACATAAAGTCAGACACCAGAAACATCAACAAGAGC
This sequence comes from Raddia distichophylla, assembly GCA_005191435.1. NCBI lineage: Eukaryota > Viridiplantae > Streptophyta > Magnoliopsida > Poales > Poaceae > Raddia > Raddia distichophylla. The sequence goes on from SPJY01031644.1 coordinate 799,122, forward strand.
ACATCATCAAAATGGGATGTGCAGCCGAAATAGGCAATCCATGCAAGATCACCGACCAGCACCATATGAGGAACTGCTGATTGAATTAGTTATGGCAACGAAAAAACCATGCAAAAATAAAAGCATGGGCAGCAATTGCACAAATAAAGACAGGCTCTAAATTTCCTACCGTTTTCACTAGCAAGACGAACACACTAAATATAGATAAATGAGACCGATCAAAATGTAAACACGTGATAGCACCAAATTGATGAATGAGACATGGAGCTTAGAAAGTGAAAGGAAGGGTGAACTTGCTCCAAAAAAGAAAAAGAAAAGAAAACTGATGAATTTGTCTAACTTATTTAACCTTCCACCCAAAGATGCAACCTTTGCTGCAGATCTGAAACAAGCAGCTATCCCAAACTGAGCTAACAACTCACAAAACCACTAAAGAGAAGAGAAGCAGGACGGAGTTGAGATCTCTCAATGCTGCCGGCTCACCTGCGAAGGCGTCGCCCGGCGATCCGCCGGCCCAGCGCCGCGGCCGGAGCGCGGCAACCAGAACACGGCGGAGAACATGACAGCGGCGCCGAGCAGAAGCGCGGCCACGCATTGCGGCCGCACGGCCCCGCGGCACCCGCCATTACTACACCACCCTCCTCCTCCTCTTCCTCCTCCGCCTCCGTCCCATCCGCTTCCTCCTGCCTGCGCCGGCTCCGCCGCCCCTCCCGGCGGCTGCTCCCGCTGCCATTGCCGCCGGCTGGAGCAGAGCAGGGGCGAGGGTGGCAGCAAAGGGTTTGAGCTTCGGTGGGAGCGCTCTGCCGAAGAGGTAAAATTTGGTTATTTGCCACTCTTAACATACGTAGTTTGCTAAGTATGCCACTTATGTGTATGACATATGGGACTATGTGTGTCTATGACAGTGGAGTAAAGTGGCATTTTTGCGAAGCCATTTGTTGAAAATGGCAAATAACCAAATCTCTCGCTGAAGCCTGCGCGAGCGCACGGGCTTAAATTTTGGAATTTTTTTGTAAACTAAACGATGTACTACCTCGGTTTTTTAAGTTTTTAACTTTTCACCCATATTTGACCATTTGTCTTATTCAATTTTTTAGTGCAAACATAAAAAATTATAAGTCATACTTAAAATACCTTTAATGATAAAACAAATCACTACCAAACAAATGATATTTACATATTGGATAAGACGAATGGTCAAATACATGTTCAAAAGTCAAAATCGTCAAATAAAAAAAATAAATAGAGTAGTATCTTATAGTTATTTTTATGAGTTTAAATAGTTCTTCTTATAATTACTAAAATGTTTTTTTATACTCTTTAAGTCCTTGAGAAAGGAGTCACAAATTTTTCAGATTAAGGTTCTGTTCATTTGAACTGGTCTAAAAGGCTGAACACAAAACAATTGAAATGATTGAATTTTGTGACATCTCAAAATAGTCTCGAGTTTCGAATCCATTTCGTTTGACTTGTTTTTGTCCCACCTTCGAAACAACCAAAATAGATTTAAAAAAACGCAAAGAATATAACTCCTTTGCTCAAGAGAATGTTTTTTTCATTTTCATATCTTCCCATCATTTTCAAGCCGATATCACTTTGCTCGTTTTGAAGACAGAATGGACTCTTTAATTTCGTTTCTCTCTCCTATATGGTCAGAAATGATATTCTATTGAAAAGAGTGTTTTCTAATGAACAACAATAAATTTAGAGTCCTACAACCAATTCTACTTTATATAAAGGGATGGATAGATTTTGCAACCGTTTTTTATGGGTGTAGAGCAGGGGGCGGCCCTAGGTGGGAGCAGGGGCGTACACCCAAAATATTTTTGAAAAAACAAAAGAGCTCAAATACAACTGCATAACTAGGATTATTGGATTTTAGTTTTAGTTCCCCAATCCTAAATTGATCTAGTTCTAGTTTAATTTTAGAATTTAATTTTTTTATGACAACAGAAATATAGAATCTTACGATTGGTATTAACTTTTTTCTTTTTTATTTGAAGAGATAGTAGTTAAATTAGCTAGATTAGATAGTTCATATAATCAGTTCATCGTATAGCGGCGGAATTGTACTATAATTTTTATTTTATTTTAAAATTTTTTATACTACTTGAGTCTAGAGATGCAAGTAGGTTGCTTCGCAGGTACCCGCGAGACCGCTTACTTCATTAAAATATACTAAGCCTTACAGTGCTTAGTGTATTTTATTGAAGCAAACAGGCTCGTAGGTACCCACGAAACATTTCAATTGCATCCCTACTTGAGTCATTGCTAAGAACAATTTGTCCGCTGCCACTGGCGTAGAGTTCAATGAAATTCGGCTAGGAGAGGGAGTTGTTAGAAGCTTGGCATAGGATCACGGCCAGGCAAGGAAAAAAGACACGGAGGAAGGGAACGAAAATTTTTTTGGGGCAAGTTCAGAATTTGGATGTGAAATAAAAATGAAACTGAATGCCGGTTTGAACTCTTGAATGTCGACTTTAACTGAAGAATTTAGGACGTTACATTGATCCGACGACTAATACGATAAATGTATTGCGTTTTGCGGATCGCAACAGGAACAATGCTTACACGGTAGTAATGCGCCATAACCAATCTCTCGATTTTGTTTGTAACAATCCTACAATTCAAACATCCGTATATCTTTTTTATATGGCTTGAATTCTTTGTGTCATTTGAAGTTTATTTTAATCAAAGAGGCCTAAATTGTTTCAGAGATGAGTTGGACGGTCTCTCAGGGAAAAAACAATAATTTTAAGATTAATGCTAGATTGAGCAGATATAGAATGGCAAAAAAGTGCATTCGAATTTGAAAGAAATTTATGCAGAAAATGAGTTTACAACTCATGCCATGGCACCCCCGATGCATTGCTTTTGCGATATTTTTATATGCAACATCGATTCCAACTAGGGGTGGACCAAAAGCTTGGGCTCGATGAGCTATTCGAAATCGGATCGAGCTCGGATCGAGCTCGGATCGAGCTCGAGCCTGAAACGAGCCGATCTCGAGCCTAAGGCAAAACTCGGTTGTGTTTCGGGCCGATCTCGAATAGCTCGTTGCAAGCTCGAATGCAAGGCAATTCTCGTCAGCACAACTCTCTTGCCTACGGCCCACAGGCCACATTCCACCACGCCCACTCGCCTTGTCCCGGCCAACCCAGCCCAGACCCTCACGGTCACGGGTCACGGCCTCGGCGGCTCGGCCTCACCTCACGGTCCCTCACGCTCCTCCAGTGAACCAGTCAACCAGTCCTCCTCCTCTCAAGTCCCAAACCCTAGCCTCCGCCCGACCGCCGCCCGTCGCCATGCCCTACCGGCTACCCCTAAGACGAAGACGACGGTCGATCTACTCCCTACGCGGCTGCGCCGACCCACGGGCCACAGCGACGGCGATTCATCACTCCGCCCCCTCGCCGGCAACGGCTCTTCGCCGCCGGCACCGCCCCCAGATCTTGCTGTTCGCCACCGTCTCCAAGTCGAAGGACTCGGGCACTCGGCCACTCCTCCTCCAGTTCGCCATCTCCTGTTTCACTAGGTGAGCTTGCCTCCTGCTCCAGTCCTGGGCTCCTGGCTCCTCTCCTCTTTGAAACCTCCTTTCCCGACGTGATTGTGAATACGTGATGAACTGATGATGTCCTCCATCCATAGTTGGATCTATTTCTCCTTGCAAAACCATATAAATCAAGGTATTATGTGCTTCCTGAGCTGAAAACGATTCGATCTCGAGCTCAACCGAGCTTTTGTCGATCCCGATCTCGATCCCTAGTTGAAACTCGAACCTATTCGATCCGAGCTCGATTCGATCCCGAGCCCAACCGATCTCGAGCTTTGGCAGGGTAAGCTCGCTCAGGATCGGATCGAATCCAGCCCTAATTCCAACACATGTTTGTAGGAAAAAAAAATTTCATTTCCTTTATTCCTATACATTCTCTTGTTTTTAAGATCACAGACCCTTCATGTAACAATTAAGAAATGATTGACTAGTATGCATTGTGAACGAACGACTAGTATGCATTGTGGTGCCCTAAGAGATAAAAAAACTAAGAAAAAATACTCTTTCTTCTACTCAAAATGTTTGTTACTTTTGACTTTTGAACAAACGTTTGACCATTCGTCTTATTCAAAAAGAATCGCTCGGCTCTCTTCTGTTTGTCTGGGAAGCTATCCGTGCGGGTGATAATGGGTGAGAGCGATGCGGGTGAGAGTGATGGCGGCGGGGCTTATATACGGCGGTCCCCCCCTTGGCGCCCTCGCGGAGAGCGCCGAGCCCTTGGCGCCCTCGCCGACAGCGCCGAGCCCCGCGTGCACCGGGCCACGCCTGTCCTCGCCAGCAGCAGCGCCGAGCAACGCGTGCGCCGGGCCCACCTGTCCCTAGGCGCTCTCGCCGGTGGCGCCTAGACCGTTGGCGCTCTGGGCGGTGGCGCCAAGCCCTTGGCGCCCTGGGCGGTGGCGCCTAGGCCCTTGGCGCCCTGCGCTGGGGCGCCCTCGCTTGCTTGGCGCCCTGAGCGAGGGCGCCTAGAGGCATTTTTGCATTTGCGTCGTAACCTTGGGCATTTTTTCGTTTGCGCGATTTTTTATGGGCAAACAGTAAAAATTTTCCCTGGAACGGGTCATGCTGCGTGGCTGCGTGTTTCTTGGGCAGGGAGAGGGAGGAGAATGAAAGCATTTGCATTAGCCGCCGGGGTGCCACGTTGCGAAAGTGCCGTACAAATAATATCCTTGGCATGCGCGTACGTGCCGGCTCTCACCACAGAAAAGTCCAGCGCAGTGGAAAGCTTGTCAAGCTCGCAAGTGGTTCCCGAAAGTGAAATTAGATTTTTTACATGCTCTAGACAGCGGGATAAAGCGTTGCTATAGCATTTTGTGCCTGCAGACGATACACTACTACACGTGTCCGCTATCATAGCAAAGAGCGTAATTGCGCGATTTAGTAGCGTTAAAATGCGTAGCGGGCTATAGCGTTTAGCCGCGCTATCCAGAGCTCAATGCTCGCAGGCCGAAATTGAAGTTCACTCAAATTTCAGCGTGGGTCTTGACCCAAAATAGATACTCTGTTGTTATGTACTTGTCAGCTGTCAGTTACTTCGTTGTTATGTTTGTGTTAACGATAGATTTCTTTTTGTGATGTAGTGTACTTATAAATAGTAACTTCTATTATAATGCCTTAATCTTATGCTGCTTATGACTTGGACTGAAACCAACTCAAATCCATTTTTTTGACTTTTGACTGTCACTTTGAGACATATATGCCATGTTTTTTTAAAAAAAACCCGCTAACCTGCTTAGCGGCCGCTATAGCTATTTTAGCGGTTTGACGAGAGTTCCGCTAAAACCTATATCCCGTTATTTAAAACATTGATTATATACCTAATTATGCATTGTTCTCCTTGATTTTTTTTTTACCAAATCTTAGTTAGCACGGGAAACTTAAAAATCACTTTTTTTGTTCCTTAAAGTTGTATCTGTTTGCACGACAGATTCCATGCCATGATGTTTGCTGTGAAGCGCAGACATGGAAGCTGACATGAAAAATTTAAGTCCGACTTAGAACTTGAGCACGATCATCTTCTCATTCATCACCATCTACGACATCTTGCTCCATCAGTTTGCTACTCCTTATGGGGCAACAAAATTTTGGATAATTTTTCTTCCGTTCTATTTAATCTAGAGCATCTATCAAACCAGATGCCCTAATTATCGATATACCTTTTCATTGGTTTCCTACAAAATATCCTCCGCTCATTACTGTCATCTATAATTTGATAAGAATAAAACATCAACGGCTAAAATCACAACAACGAATAAAAAAAAAGGAGAAAACACTTAACCCTAGTTGACCAAAAAATAAAAAATAAATTAATGCATCAATCCGTCACTACGAATTTTGACGATTCTTCCGATGTGATTGTATGAACCAATCCCAGTCCCAGGTATATCGCGAGCTGTAGGTAAGAGCCGCATCTCCATCTTTGCATTGCGAGCGTGAAACTTGTACAGCTTGAGAGAGACAGTGTTCTTTTCTCAAAAAATATCCAAGTCAGTGTTCAGCTCAACACTTAACGTTATAAATGACGACGCAAGACTTATTTTGCAAACTTAACCAACTCTAAAGGGCTAAAAAATAATTATGAAGTTTTGAAGGCCAAGCACAATTCTCATACAACCATAGATGACAATAGTGTATTTTTATTTAATTACCCTTAAGAAAAAAGGCAACATATCCGATGCAAATGTTTATGGATCCAGTGCTAAGAAGTATCCATGACATGGAAAGACGATTAAAAACGCTGTTAATTAAATAATTAAATAAAACGTTTAAAAGCATAGACAAACTCGGCGGCGTGATTCCCTCCTCTTCCTCTCGAGTCTCGACGCGACGGCACGGGCCATCCCGGAAGGAATCGCGCGTTCTGGAAGAGTTGGCAACCACCACCTCCTCCTCCTCCTCCTCCTCCCTCTCGCCGCCGCGTGTCCCGCGATCGCACCCAATCCCTATAAGCCCCAGCCACCGTCTCCGCAAGCGGCGCACCCCACCACAACACCACACCAGCTCGCCCAAGAGGGAGACGCGCTCGCCTTGCCCGCCCGCCCGCCCGCCGGCCGGGCACCCGCCGGCTGCTCGCTCGCGCAGGTGCCTCCTCCTCCTCCTCCTCCCACTCCGTCTCTTCCACCCTTCAGGGCGTGGGTTTTGTCGCTGTCGCACGACGCCGTCGTCGGGGTCGCACCGCGCCGTCGTCTGGGCGGGGACGAGGCGCCGGGGTTGCGATCGGGGCGTCGCGCCGTCGCTCGGTCGTCGCCGGCGCTCCAGGGGCGCGGCCTGGACGGTTGGATCTATGTTTAGAGGCCGATCGGACGGCGGTAAAACTAACGAGTACCAAAGCGCTTCAGTACTCCTAGGTTTCGGTGTATATAATCTTACTGTTATTTCTTGTTGAAGTTTATTTAACGATTAATTCCCTGGCAAACATGCAGCTTTGAATAAGAACCGTCTGTGGTGCGAAAGAACCTCCTACCTTTATCTTAATAAAAAACAAGAGAACATTTCTCGCTGCAGATTATTGTTGTTTCTTTTACTATATGAAAGGTCTTATTTTCTTGCCATTTCTTTCTTGACAATAAGGAACCTAAAACAACTTGGTTACGACATAGCAGTGCTATCTTTGAACATAATAATATATTCTTACGTTTTGTTACTCTGACTAGTGTGTTCTTGTTTTTGTGTTGGCTGGATTGACCTATATGTGCTCTTGATTTGCCTTTAAAAAATATATGCGCTTCTTGATTGGCTTTCCGTTGTACTATGGTTGACAGTTTTTTACATTTGTCCTAAGTTTTTACTTCATTTTAAATCATATGTTATTTGTCAATTTGTCAAACAATACATTAGATCTCATGTCCTCCACGGGCTAGTTTGTCATGATCAGTTGTACTTGCCCCTACGTATGTACGTCAGTACGTCAACTGTCACATTCCTAATATTGTTCCGCATGCGTCCTATAATTACTGAAACATTTTGAAACACCATTGACATGCAACTTCCTCAATGTAACATGGAACCTCTGCTTGCTCATCAGTGTTGGTCCTACCATTTTGAGGCCCTTGTGCAAAATTATAGTAAAATTTAAAAATAGTGCTAAATACATAACATTATAAGATACACAAGAGTTAAATAGACCACAGAATGGTGCAAAAGTCAAATAAAGTATGAAATGCTATCCAATTGAAATATTAGCTTAATAACTTGTATTAGACGGTAGGAAATGTATCAAAAGACATTATGTCATGCCTGTGTGATATGTTTAATGGGTCCTCCTAGTTTAAGGGCCCTGTGCGGTCGTACATCCCGCACACCCCTTTGGGCCGTCCCTGTGGCTCATGCTGATTTTTAGTTAAAAATGTTACAAAGTGTGTTTCTTCCTTTTCTCCATAGATCCTCACAACCATAGCTTTACTGTCCTGATTGAAGGCTTGGTAATGTTAGCAACTTAGCATGATTAATTCTGTATGCATGTTAGGACAATGTGAAGCATCATTGGTATAGATGTATTTCCCCTCACTAGATATTCTTCTCTGTAGGCCCCTGTATGTGTCCTAAGTTCTCACTTGTTCAAGCTATTGGTATCTTTCTTTTCTGACTGTGAACCATCTCTTCTGTGGGTGCAGGCTGATCTGTAAACACCAGCCAAGATGGGCGAGGGACATGAAACTGACAAGAACATTGAAATATGGAAGGTCAAGAAGTTAATCAAGGCCCTCGATGCTGCCAGGGGCAATGGCACAAGCATGATTTCTCTCATAATGCCACCTCGTGATCAGGTCTCTCGAGTCACTAAGATGTTGGGTGATGAGTACGGCACTGCCTCTAACATCAAGAGCAGAGTCAACCGGCAGTCTGTATTGGCTGCCATAACCTCTGCTCAACAAAGGTTGAAGCTATACAGTCGGGTTCCCTCTAATGGATTGGTGCTTTATACTGGGACCGTTGTCACAGATGATGGAAAAGAAAAGAAGGTCACCTTTGACTTTGAGCCATTCAGGCCTATAAATGCTTCACTCTATCTATGTGACAACAAGTTCCACACTGAGCCACTAAATGAGCTTCTGGAGTCTGACGACAAGTTTGGTTTTATAATCATGGATGGCAATGGAACACTCTATGGTACACTGAGCGGCAATAGTAGGGAGGTTCTTTACAGATTCAGCGTTGATCTGCCAAAGAAGCATGGACGGGGAGGGCAATCTGCAGTTCGCTTTGCCCGCCTGCGCATGGAGAGGAGGCACAACTACTTGCGTAAAGCGGCTGAGCTTGCTACGCAGTTCTTCATCAATTCTGCCACCAACCAGCCTAACGTTGTTGGGCTCATCCTAGCTGGTTCTGCTGATTTCAAGACTGAACTGGCAAAATCTGAGATGTTTGATCCGCGTCTGCAGGCCAAGGTAATCAAGACTCTTGATGTCTCATATGGCGGGGACAGTGGCTTCAACCAAGCCATCGAGATGTCAGCCGAGGTCCTGTCTGATGTCAAGTTTGTTCAAGAAAAGAAGCTGATTGGGAGGTACTTTGAGGAGATTAGCCAAGACACTGGGAAGTATGTCCTCGGTGTGCAGGACACCATGACAGCCCTTGAATTGGGTGCAGTGGACACCCTGATCGTGTGGGAAAACCTTGATGTCAGGCGATACGAGCTGAAGAACTCAACAACGGGAGAAACAGTGATAAAGTACCTCCGTAGTGACCAGGAAGCAGACCAGAGGAACTTTATAGACGAGGGAACGTCTGCAGAGCTAGATGTCATTGACAGGGAACTGCTGCTGGAGTGGTTTGCTGAGAATTACCAGCAGTATGGTTGCACGCTGGAGTTTGTCACCAACAAGTCGCAGGAAGGATCGCAGTTCTGTCGGGGCTTCGGCGGCATAGGAGGCATCCTTCGCTACCCGGCGGACGTTACTGCCTACGACGAAGATGACATGTTGGGTGAGGATGACTATGAAGACTTCGAATAGCAATCAACTGAAACTCCATTGAAGCCGGTCCGGGAGGAGCCTGTGCTGGCCCTGACCGCGCCGGGACTAGATCCTGAAACATCCAAATTATCAGCGCAAGAAAACTAAGGTTTGTACCTGAAAGAAAGTGGATGTTTCATGCGTGTGTTGTTTGACTGATCTTAGCAAATCTTCTGCTTGCAGGAAATGGAGAGAGAGAAGAAGAGCATCTGAGCAATTACAGTCTAGATCTTGTTTAGAGCATGGTGATGTTGATGCTTTCAACGTAGGCCTCTTCCTCTTTTTAACCGAGCTTGGAATATGGTGAAGCTACTAAGCAGCCAGGCTGCCCCTTTCTGATGCACCATCTAGAAATCTTTAGTAAATGTCGTAATTTATATTTATATTATATACTGAGTCTAGTGTGAGCGTGTTTTGTATGGTCTAGTTGTGCGACCTAAGCTCGTAAGTCTATTTATGGTGTTCGTGTGTTTTACTTCCTGAAATAAGCTGCATCAACTCGTTGTGTGGCATGTATGGGCCAGGCGTCTGTGGTTTTTGTGAACCTACATCTTACTATCTATATGATTATTACGTCTGTGGTTTTCGTGAACTTACATTGTCTGTGGTTTATGTGAATGTACACCTTGCTATCTATATGATTGTTATGTCCATGCCTGTGTTATGTTGCTTCGAATCCGATCCTGCAACACTTTTGCCTAAGATTTGCATATCCCCCTTCCTTTTGTGATGAACTGATGATTTGCGGTGATGTTTTTTTTTCTTTGACAAAGCCTGATTTGCTATGACCGAGCACTCCTAAGTTTTCGCATTAGACAAAGTATACATGACAACCCTCAAGAGTCAAGTCTCTCTTTAAGTGCAAAAACAATTTCGAAGAGGGCAAAAACAACCCGATCTTGTAATCTCTTCCGTGACACCCTAATTTTCATCCACTTCGCATTACCATTTTCCCTCTAGCTCGTGAAAGTTCAACCAGTGTACTTTCAGGTACTGTGATTCACTATTGAATTGGTCCAGAAGTGCCCATGAATGTGGGCGATCCCCTAAAATTTCAATTAGAATGTCACGGTGCTGCAGTAACTAACATTCGATTGATCTCAGTTGTTAGATACTCAAAAGAATGAGCGAGATGAAGTGAGGTACCAATAACAATAACAAGAAACAGCAGATGCTACAGTGTTTGCATGCTACAGAATGGCCAACAAAATGTCATGGAACTGTAGCACCACGACATTGCCACAAAATGGCCTTGTTTGTTTTAGATTAATGTTGAGTTGTGTTTTACTATAGCAAATTTGTGACCCGCTCGAAATACATTTTAAAATTTTCAAAAAATTATGAAAAAATATTTTGCGAACTATTGTTGCGTTGACGTTCGACACGTTGGTGAGATGCTCCTATTTTTTATAATTTTTTTTGGGGCTAGCGTGTCAGTTTTCCCTGAAATAAGCTACGTGCTGTCGTGTTGACGTGAGGCATGCATGCACACGTTTGTGAATGCTTCGATTTGGTTTTTTTCCCTCCCGATTCCTAGCGTTGATCTCGTGCTATTGGCCCTCTTTGATAGCTTGTTTAATTTTGTTTTAGTTTTTGTTGGGAAAATTTGACCACCTTTGAAAGTGGTATGAAAAGGCTAAATAAATTATTAAAAAAAATTTGAGAAAAACTCTACAAAGTTCTAAAAAATTATTTTTAGAAAATAAAGTGAATGGTGTATATAAAAATAACAAAAGTTGCAATCCCAACAAAAACTAGAACTAAACAAGATATCAAAGAGGGCCCCAGCGCGCCCAATGCCCAGCAAAAAAAAGGGAAAAACGAGGGTACGTGGGATTCGAACCCGCGGCTCCGAGGTGAGTATCTGGCTGAGCTAACCAACCCGCCAAAGCACCCACGCTGTTGAGATTTGCGCCAAAAAAAATCGTTTTATACGTAAAAAAAACGGACGACCGGATCTGCCTAACGCGCGCGATCGGACGGCTGCGAGCGAACGGGGCGACGTGGCACACCGCCAGTGACGCGTGGCAGCGAGCTGAAGCCGAATGTTCGGCTTTGTACTATTTATAGATAAGTAGGTTATGTTGACACTGAGTTATACTCCCTCCATCAAAAAATAAGGCGTGCATGGATTTAAAAAAAAAATCAACAATTGTAACTTTTAACCGACAATTAAGTTAAAAATTTATATTTTTCGTGTTATGCATGTAATATGATTGGATTGGTATCTTAAAGTTCTTTAACATGATGTTATTTTTATATTTGTTAATAATATGGCGAGCGCCAGGCGTCGGACGTCCGACGCCTGGCGCTCGCCATATTATTAAACTTAGCCGTGTGCTAATGAAATTTGGCCGTGTGCTGATGAAACCTGATGAAACTTGGATGAAACTTCGATGTAACCTGATGAAACTTCGATGAAACCTGTTGAAACTTGAATTGACCTGATGAAACTTGAAGAAACTTGTATGAGACCTGTTGAAACTTGATGAAACTTGCAATAAACCTGATGAAACTTGACAGTTCGGCAAGTTTAACGAGTAAGAAAGCCAAGCTTCAGTAGACGAAACCCAAGTTTCAGTAGGTGAAATCAGGTAAGTTTGAAGAGTTATATGGTAACATATATCTTGTTTTGTTCGAAAAAATAACGGTTTGTGGATTGAAGCACTCAGTCAAAAATTATGGTCGCCGAAAGAAAAAATGCCCCGTGGGCCCCACCTCCACCCTGCATGCGCACAGTGCCCTCCCCCCCGCGTTACGCGAGCGCTGCGCGGGAGTCCGGAGGCGCCGGACTCCCGCACTGTAGCGTTTCCCTAATAATATGTCATGAAAGAAATTAATAGTCAAAGTTGTACTTTAAAGACCGTGCAAAAAATTTATATGTCTTATATTTTGGGATGGAGGGAGTATAGGCAGTGGGGTTGTGGTAGGGTCATGTTTTCTAACACTTAGTGTCAGCAACATTTGTTGATTAGTTAGCTGGCTCACGGTAACCACTGGATAGACATATATTAGGATTTTTTTAGCATAAGATCTTTATGAGAATATGAGCTCAGCCAAGGATCTAACGGCATGTTTAATGGATACTACGTTATGACAGGACGTTCTAGTACTACAGTGCACAAAATATAAAAAAAGAATAGTCAAAAGACGATGTGAATAGTGACCGAGCCATTATTTGTTAGGATGACATTGCCGATGGCCTATAGGTGCCGACTGCCGTGCGTCGTATCCCCCACATTTCTCCATCATGTTACAGCGTTGCTCAAAGCTTCAATTAAACAAGAACATAATGTGTTATTTCATTATTCTTTCCTAGCTTGCTAGCTACCAAGCTGGAATATCAAACACTCTAGCTTCTAGTCATCCGATCGAATATTATCCCAATAATAACCCGTCGTCACGTCATAATTAACTATGATGTTTGTGTTGAATTGATCCAATATCTAACACAGAATAAATACGAGATCTTAATTAGTATCTTTGATCATATCCTGTTACTTACAATAGGGACAGCATATATGCAAGAAGCCATATAGCATATGAACTATAAGTTCCATGCTTGTACCTTAGTCAAGTCATATATCTTCCTTTATGATAAGATCACAGCATTAATTGAGTTGTATATATAGATTGTGGAGTAAAGAACAGCAGTTAGGATCTAATTCGTTGCCACCTAGCTACTCCCTCCGTTATAAAATAGTTGTCGCTTTGGACATTGACACGGTCTTCAAAATACAACTTTGATCACTAAAAACTATTGTAATTTAATTTTAACATGCTTTAAAATTATACTTTTATGAAAGTTCTATTCAAAACGAATTCATCTATATGAATTTTATGCTTCAAATCTAAATGGTTTAGAAGTATTTTATAGATAAAATTTCAAAACATTGACTTAGGACATGTCTAAAACGACAACTATTTCAGGATGGAGTACTTCTCTACTACGTACTACTCCCTCCAGTTACATTATACTTGTCGTTTTAGATTTGTCCTAAGTCAAAGTTTTAAAACTTAATATATTAAAATCTCTTCATTTCCATAATATTTATCGTTTTAGGTTTGTCCTAAGTCAAAGTTTTAAAACTTTATCCATAAAATCTTTTAAACTATTTGGATTGTGTATATAAAAACCATACATATAAATTTGTTTTGAAAAATACTTTCACAATATCATATTTTCATATATTTCACACATAAATTTTGTTAGTAATTGATGGTCAAAGTTGCATTTTGAATATCGTATCGATGTCCAAAACGACAAGTATTATGAAACTGGAGGGAGTAACAATATATATCTATCTATAGTATAATATGTGCAATTCGCTGCTTATCTGGTAATTACGTACATGGGTCATTCTTCCGAGATAATTTCAGTCAACTCCCTACAATTTCAATATGTATACTACCCTTCATCTAAATTTGGAATTATATTTAGTAAAGCAGTTTGCAATGCTCAACATTTTATTTCCAGGCAACTTGTCCCTCCAAACTAGATTGACCAAATACGAAAAAAGAGAAAAATAGATGAGATGCCGTAAAGTTGATATGACAATATTGTCCTCCAACGTATTGACATTGATTATATGTCTAAAGTTGAGCGCAATAGATTACATGCCCTTTCTAAGTTTCTAAGTAAATTTTGTCATACCTTTCTATTCCCATTTCTTCATGAGTATGTACGCCTTTGCAGATTCTCTCTCCTCTTTAATTTAGAACGGATCGCTTCGTATTTTTAAAGTTTTATGTTAAATTTTAATATAACACTGCATGCTTAGCTTTGTGGATAGAAATTAAAGTGGTTCTTCCATAATCTACGAAGGATTTTGAATATAATAACAGCGCATGCTATTGCTAGCTTTTGGCACACCGAATCCCTCTCTCCAGACGACACATTACCAGCCTACATATGGATAGGGCATCTACAAAGACCGACCAACGGTACTGGGTACAATGCAAACGACCAAAAGCTGCAACCGTTGCAGCACACCATTGCAGACTTCCGATATGGACTATTAAGAAAGATTATATGCATGCATCATGTCAACATGCGAGATCCGATATGGACTATTAAGAAAGATTATATTATATGCATGCATGCATGTCCTGTTGACTTGCTTTCGAGTCGGGAATTCGGAATCTTTATGGATGGACGGATGATACATGTGTTATATTTATTTATTTTTTTTGAGAAACATGTGTTATATTAGCAGTGGCGGATCCAGCCCAGCAGTGCTCCTGCTCCACTCCTTCAAACCCTCGTTGCTTTGAGCCTTGGGTTTTGGATGGAACAGAGTCAACAGACTTAGCCTTAGGATTGGGCAGGAGCAGCCCAGGCGGCTGCCTGGCTTGCATGGGTGTTGGATCCGCTCCTGTGTTATAGTATATAGATTCACAGTGGAAATGTTGCCTTACAAGACACACAGTCCAGCACAATTTCGCAGTGAGGCGGGGTGATGAACAGGTCGTTGTAGTGATGCACGATCAATCTAGATTATAAAGACGTGTACATAAAAATAAACTCATCAAATACCTCAGGAGACGAAATGTTATATGTTCTGGTTGTAATTACCAACCAATACTTGTGAATACGTTGTCACATAATCCTATTCGATTGAAATGTGGAAAACTTTTGTATGTGTCAGCCGTAATTACCAACTGCCATATACATATAGATTACATGTTGTAGATCCTTATACGAACCGACATATGTATAATTAGTAATTTATGTCGATGGCAATTACCATCCAAACATCAAAGTTTGCCACATGTCCTTTAAAGATCAGGCACTACTAATCATATTTGTACCGATTCTAACTAAACGGTATTGATGCACCAAAATAGTATAAAATGGCACGTTTTAGCGAAGAGACCATGACAAATAGAATAATTGGCAACCACATAAGGCGTCACAACTACTTGCCACCATTGCATCGACCACCTCCCTTAGCAACAAACTGGCCCCTGCCACCCATGATTCATTTGGAATTAAAGTTTTTTTTATAAAAAAATTATGGGTCGCCAAAATTTTCGAGCCAAAAAACTGCCTGAATTCGGGTTAATTAAAACGTTGTTGTAGCTAGCTTTGCTTGCGTTTAAAGTAGGAGATTTGGGGATAGACGTCGACGGAGGTGGCATATATCCACAACATTTACGCAGCTATATGTGTCCACAAAATAGAGCTCTCTGTAAATTTGGTGCATGCCCACTCTTCCACTCTTCTGTTCCAAGATGCCTGATCCCTCCCTCTCCTATCACCGGCTGGCCCCAGGGACATCAGGCATGAGCTCTAGGTCACTGATGGTCACATCGCCAGTCGGCGTCTATCATCCGGGCTCCGGCTAGCATTGTAGCAAGCGTGGTTCATTCGTTATGCTAGTTATATCACGTGATTATTATCTTTTTGGTTGGTGGAAGAGGTGACATGAAACATCACGAAAGTTGTACAGAATTGTTCAATTTTTAAACCACTCCATGCAACCATACAACACAAATAAAGAATACTCCCACCGTCATGAAGTAATAGTCGTTCTGAAGATTGACACGGTCTCCGAAGCACAACTTTGCCCATAAATTTTTTCAACCTAAATAGTTTAAAAGTTCTCTATAGATAAAATTTTTATTTTCCAGATACACGGTCTCCAAATTCTATATTCTCAACCTAAATAGTTTAAAAGTTCTCTATAGATAAAATTTTTAGAACTTTGATTTAGGATAAATTTAAAACGACTACCATTCATTACGGAGGGAAAATTTTTTTACAAACCATTTCACCCTCATCTCATCCTATCAACCACACACACCAACCATACAAATGAATTATAAACCATCCTATCCTATGTATACCACTTTATCACACCAATTAAACATAGTTTTTCACAATAGAATATATTTTCAATCTAAATAAAAGGTTGGTAAAATAAACTCAAAAGCTAAGAAAGCGTACAACAAAAATATCAACTTGATGTTATAAGAATGCAATATAAAATTTACTCTTATTTTCCAGGAGTGAAAAGGCTAAAGTAAACACTCAAGACCCAGGGCCGGCCCTACAATTTGGACGCCCCGGTGCTAAAATATAACAAAGTTGCCAGTAGGTCTCAAAATACAGTATTATAAGAGAGAAAATTCAAAATTATGCACTTATATTTTAACATATAATTTTTTTATCAAAATTTAGAAAATCTTAATTTGCGCGCTCAAATTAAAAATTACTTCCCCCCTTTATCTCATCTTAATTTGCATTCGAGCCTGAGGGCCATAAAAGACCCACTTAAGTGTTTGACATATATCAATTAATTAAAATTGGATCTTTAAATAGCAAAAAAAAGAATATTAAAATACTGTAGAAAATTCTATTGAGTAAGAAAAAAACGACGGTCCCGACCATTATTATGCTAGGAAAAAAGGATGTTACTAGTGTGTCACAAAACCCTCTATTTTGCAAAAAAAAAAAAAAGTTTCACGGGATACAAATTTAGATAGCATATTCGCGGTCATAATTTTATAAACTCATAGAAATTTCTCTCTTTTTTTCCTTTCTACAACTTTCTAATTATTATTTTATTTTTTCTAATTAATCGAGGTGCATGTTAGTGTCCACAGGAGCATTTAACATGTCTCTGACTGTGTTAGGACAGTTGCAATGCAAGGTTTTCAAATATCATTTCTATAGATGTCATGTTACCTAGAAACTAAGAATAAATGGTGGCTCCATTGCATTATATATTAACATTGTTTCCATCGTTAATACTTTTTTCTTCTCCAAAGTCACCTTCTCTCTGCGCATTAATTTTAAAGCTTTGGGTTGAGCATACAAATGGTTTCTTAAGGTTCTCTCTCCTTATTAAGGCCTTGTTCTTTTCAGCGTTGAGTAAAGTTTAGTTTTACTGTAGGAAAAAAATAAAAATCCTCAAAAAGTGTTCTAATAATTAAAAAAATAATTAAAAATAGTTTTGCAATCTTGAGAAAAAGTACTAAAAGACTCGAAAAAATCATTACAAATTACTACAACATGTAGGCTATATAAAAATAACAAAAATTGCTACAGTAAAACTCATCTCAACTTTACGCTGAAAAGAACATGAGCCAATTATGCTCCACGTTAGCTTTCCGTCTTATGTGGCATACGAAAAAATGCTGATAGAAACCCCATTGTAAGTGCCCTTAAGGATCAGATGCATGCAAAGATAAGTTAAAATGCCGAGAGCCTGAGGGCCATAAAAGACCCACTTAAGTGTTTGACATGTATCAATTAATTAAAATTGGATCTTTAGATAGCGAAAAAAAACGAATGATAAAATACTGTAGAAAATTCTATTGAGTAAGAAAAATAGCGACGGTCCCAACCATTATTATGCTAGGAAAAAAGGATGCACTAGTGTTGTAGCATCCCAAATTTTTAAAACCAATTTGGCACGTTAATAAATTTCAACGGCATGATTTAAAAACATTAAAATATTTAACCATCATGGCATCATCATTGCATGCATTATCTTTAAATTAGGAATATGTTTTAAACTTTCCAGGTTTATGCCTTTGGTGGAAAATATGGTATTTGGTTTAATTTATAATATTTTATTAAAGCCAAAAGCCTAAAATTATTAATTTAATCTGGGATAGCTATTTCTAAAAGCTAAAGTATTTCACAAGATATTGCTTATTCAAAAGTAAATCCCGGGGTAAACTGAAAATTTAAAAATGTCTTTCTCAGCCCAAGCCGGCCCATTTCCTCTCCTTCCCTTTTCCTTCCTCCTCCCCTCCCTTCCTCTGTTTGGGCCGTCAGTGCCGCGCCGGCCCGTTTCCGTCGCAGCCCACCTCCCTGGCCCCTGCGCGACGGGGCTCCGCTGACAGGTGGGTCCCTCCGTCAGCCTCTCCTCCTCCTTCTTCCCTGGTGCTCTCCTCCCCTGTTCGTCGGTCGCCTCCTCTGTTCTTTCTCTCTCCCGAAGGCTCGTTGGCTCGTTCCTCCACGCGATCGTTCGTCCCTATCGTCTCCCTCCATACCCGCTACTCTCATTGCCTCTCTGGTCTTGTCGCCGGCCAATCGGACGTGGTGCCATCACGTCCAGCGTTCCTCTCCACGCCATCGGCCGGAATTCGCGCCGACGCCGCCAACCTTGCGCGCCGCGTTAAAACCTCCCGGGCGAAGCGTGCCTATAAAAAGGGTACTGCTACCCCCTTTGCCTCTGCTTCGCGCCACTGCCTTGTTGATCACCCGAGCCGGTGCGCCGCTGCCCCCTTTCCACCGCAACCTTCTTTTCTGTCTCCTACCTCACCTGCGTTTCCTTCGACCCAACCTCACCTTGGGATTGGCATGCACGTCGTCCCAGTGGAGCTCGTGCCGGTGGATTGGAGCCGTGTGGTCCGCGCGCGTGTCTCGGAACCCACGCCGTCGCAGCCGCCGTGGTCCCATCGCCCTGTTACCTCCTTCGTCCCGGCGAGCTCGAAGGTAGCCTTCCTCATCTATCTCTGTTCCTTTCGGCCCAAGGTGAAATGCTCGGGGTGAGAGCCTCGCCGGAGCCGTGTGGCCCGTGAGTCGCCGCCGCCACGGACTGCCACGCCGCCTGCCCCGTCCACCCCCTCGGGAAGCTAAAATCCCCATCCTGTTCGCCTCGCTTGTATTTCGCTCCCCGCGCGTCCAATCGACCCCCAGTGGCCGGAGTCGTCGCCGCTGTGGGCATCGCCGCCGCCGCCGGAGCCTCCCCTGTTTTTCCCCCTTTATCGTTGCGGGAGGTGCTGACATGTGGGACCAGGGAAGAGCCCACCAACCAGCTCGCGCAAGCCGCCGCGCCCTCGCCCGCGCGGTGCCGAGCCGCGCCTCGGTTTGGGCCGTCCGGCCGAGCCGGCCCAGCGCCTGGTGCCCCCTTTTCTTTTTCTTTCTTTTACAATTTCTGCTTTTAGGTCATTTTTTGTATCCTAAAAGTATTTGTTAAAAATAGCTTCCGTATTGTAAAAATTCTGTAAAAATTTGGGAAAATACCTTAAAAGTTTCTGGACCTAAGAAAAATATATATTAGCATGTCATGCATGTAGCATTCATTGTTGGTTAAATAAGATGGCTTAGGGTTGCATCATTTCATGTGCATAAACAATTTCCACAATTTTCCCTTAAATAAAAATACAGTGAAAGCAGGATTTGCTACATTATTTTCATAAACAGCAGGGCATTAAATATTTTGCTTATGAATAATTGTATTGCTTTGCATCGGTGTTCGTGGGATTTGGAGGCCAAGGCCCCGAAGACCCAATCGACGACGTCCCCTTCGTTTTCCCTGGAACCGATCAAGGCAAGTCCCCTTTGAACATATCGTGAAGCCATTTTTGTTTGTTTAGAAACTATTTGTTAGGATTGAAAACATGCAAGCTACTTTAAAATGACAAACGCCGTATTTACTAGCTTTAGATATCATGCCAAATAGAAAAGGTAAGAAATATGGTAGGACTAAACCTAAGTCTAAAATATAAGTTGCTCATATTTAGATACTCCGTTGTGGTAGGATAAATGCTTAAAAATCTTTTTGTGCGAAGTGGTATAATCATTTGTGTGAAATGAGATTATTGTTGAGAAATGTTTGGGAAAAATGTGGTTTAAAGATAGTGAAAGCTCGAGCTCCCAGGGCTTAATTGATTTTGGTAATTGATGACAACTGGGTCGTCTGGAACGCCAAGGATAAGGACTCCTTTGTTTCGTAGTTTCTTTGATTTCCTTGTGTGCGTTTTTGGCCCAACCCAGCTACCAGCAAGACTCTAACTCTCTGGCTGCAAGGTCCCGATGAGCACAGGTCCAGAAACATGAACCGTGGGTTTCATGGGGGTTCCGAGAGTGCCAGGTGTTAGTCTTGAGCGAACCATCTAGAGCGAGTACACCTGTCCCAGGGTCGAGAAGGTTCGGGGGTCCAGCTGTCCAGGGTTTCGTAGCCTCTAAGCAACCCAAGCCAGATATTTTGTTTTTAGGCGCGAAACTTCCTGCCCAAGTGATCCAAACCTCCCGCCGATCTCACAAGTCGATAAAGTAGGGTCATAACCCTAGGTGTGATGTCGGGCGAAGTCGGTAGAGTCAAAATCCAAGTGGGGGCGAAAATTTCAGCCCCACCGGACGGCGTCTGACCACCGTCGGACGGCGTCCGATGAGCCCAAGACAAAATTTGGCTAAGTCCCAATTGCGGCGTCCGACCACCGTCGGACGGCGTCCGATGAGCCCAAGACAAAATTTGGCTAAGTCCCAATTGCAACCTTACTGCCGGACGGCGTCCGGCAAATCTTCGGACAGGGTCCGACAGCGCCGAAATCTTAGCAAGTGAACTCAAAACGACTAAGTCCCAATCGACACCGCCCCTGCCGGACGGCGTCCGGAGACTATCGGACGGCGTCCGACCAAGTTCAAAATTGGCCACCAGACGGCGTCCGACGATCTCCGGACGGTGTCTGATCGACAGGAGGCGCGACAGTGGTCACTGTCGGACGGCGTCCGATCAGGACCGGACAGCGTCCGACGGCGGCTAGGCGAGCGACCAAACACCTGGCGGGCACTTCTTAAGCGTACACCAGCACCCCATCGGACGCGTCCGATGAATCTACCGGACGACATCCGATGAAGTGAAAATCCACCAAGTTCGCCCATCGGACTGCGTCCGATGGGAATCGGACGGCATCCGATAGATCATGCGGCCGGTGACCGTGTGTCGGTGCCATGGAGAAACCCTCCTTGCGGGGAGGTCGGTGACCCTTCGTAGGTGCCGCGGTGAAATCCGTCTTGCGAGGCGGTCAGTGGTCCTTCGTTGACGCCGGGGTGAAATCCGTTCTTGCTGGAGAGGTCGGCGACCTTGTGCGGGTGCCGGTGGGGTGTGAGAGCTTTCGCTTGTGGAAGTTCTCGCCACTCTGTACGGGTTCGGTGCTCACCCAACATTCGTTGTTGAAGAGCCCACGAGTGGATTGAGGACATAGGACGAGAGGGTCTTGGCTTCCATTTGGAAGTTCCTCACCGTGGAGTAGGAGTTCGCTCCGAATCACGTAAAAACTCGGTTTGCACCCTTCCTGTCATCCCTTTTACATTGTGCACCTTGAACTCGATTGCATGGACTTGTGCCTTCGTACCAAGAGTAGTTGCTTCCGCTTAAGACTTGCTTGATACTTGACTGCCGTCGCTTCCTATCACTGGTATTGCTAGGTCCAGACGATAGTTGGTTTCCAAATTTGCTAAGGCTCCAAGTAAAATCAAAAGACGTAAAAATTGAAAAGAAGCCGATTCACCCCCCTCTCGGCCAGAGATCCTTTCAGATAGTGCATCAAGGGTGATGCTTAGTAGGAAATGATTTTTCTCTTACCCTAAAAATCTTTCGACTAGGGGGAGATATTTTTGTCGGGTGGTGCAGTGCAGCACCGTTTTGAGAAAACTGGGCTAAAATATCGTCTTTTCCCTAGTCTAAGGACTATTCGTCCTATGATCCTACGAACTAAGCCATAACAGTACGACATCGAGCCCCGTTATGGGACGGGCCCAGTCGTTAGCCCTCGTGGTTGGCGATCTTGTGGCGAAACACTCCTCGTGTGTAGCCTCTCGAGGGCAAAGTATACCCACTCTGCAGAGTTAAAACTATCATGATAGCCGTGCTCGCGGTTATGAGCGTGCGAAGGGACTATTTATATGGTAGCTCTTCTTTTCTAAAACCAGTTATAAGAAAAGGGTTTTAAGAGAAAGTTTGGAGGTGAGTAAAGTGTTTAAGAAAGTTTTCGTTTGAGTTAGGTGCCACCGGCTACATTTTGGATTGGGGGTCGGCCTACCGGAAATTGTTCGCGCGGAATGAACCTAGCCGTTTTGAGAAAAGAAATGAGAAAGAATTTTGATCTCGCCATGGCACTGAGGCCAAGTGGCGAGAGGAATTTGAGAAGAGCCCAAAAGAAAATATCATGGTTAAATGTTTCCAAATTGCTTTGCCAAAATTAGGCCAATAAATGCTTTTTCCGCAAAATATCCTAAGGTCTCCTTGTATTGAACCACATCTACATCATTTCCGACTTGCGAGTATAATTTGTACTGATCACCCTCGTTTTTCCCCTCTCTTTTCAAAATTTCAACAGCTGGTCTGTCCGACTACGGCCCGCCGTCCGAGGATGAGGACCCTGATTACGATGAGGAGGCGTTCTCCGATGAAGGCTATGAAGAGTAGGGTTGCGTGTTCCTACAGCCCTCATGCCTGTGGAATAAATAAATTCTAAATGTTGTAATAGGTCTGTATCGTTGTGTACTCTGTATTACGGCATGCGAGCCGTTGCTTGTGTGATGTATGGACTAAGTTCCCCTCTATGTAATAATCAGAACGTTGGTAATGTACCGTTTCTGTATAACTGTATGTACTAGCCATGATCCTTGGGACTAGTATGTCTTTACGCAGGTGGAATCCGATCTTGTAAATCGGGTGCCGTGTGTCACAAAACCCTCTATTTTTCAAAAAAAAAAACACGGGATACAAATTTAGATAGCATATTCGTGGTCATAATTTTATAAACTCATAGAAATTTCTCTATTTTTTTTTCCTTTATACGGCTTTCTAATTATTATTTTATTTTTTCTAGCTATCCACAATATTCAGTTTATAATTAATCGAGGTGCATGTTAGTGACCACAGGAGCATTTAACATGTCTCTAACTGTGCTAACGCAGTTCCAATGCAAGGTTTCCGAACATCATTTCAATAGATGCTAAGTTACCTAGAACTAAGAAGAAATAGTTGCTCCATTGCATTGTATCTTAACATTGTTTCCATCATTAATACCTTTTCCTTCTCCAAAGCCACCTTCTCTCTGCGCATTAATTTTAAAGCTTTGGGTTGAGCGTACAAATGGTTTCTTAAGGTTCTCTCTCCTTATTAAGGCCTTGTTCTTTTCAAAGTTGACTTTTACTATAGCAAAAATTAAAAGTCCTCAAAAAGTGGTCTAATAATTCATAAAAAATAATAATTTTGCAATCTTGAGAAAAACTACTAAAAAGACTCGAAAAAATCATTACAAATTACTGCAACATGTATCCTATATAAAAATAACCAAAATTGATACAGTAAAATTCAACTCAACTTGGAAAATAACAAGAGCTAATTATGCTCCACGTTAGCTTTCCGTCCTATGTGGCATACGAAGAAATGCTTGTAGAAATCCTATTGTAAGTGCCATTAAGGATCAGATGCATGCAAAGATAAGTTAAAAGGCCGAGAAGGTAATTTCAAACATGGGTAGGCAGCAGGGATAAAAACAGGTCAGATAGAGACGGATATTACCCGTTATGTATCCTACCCATTTTTTTTTTCTCAAATACGGATACAATATATTTGAGATACGGATACAGGACGGATGCGGATTGAGCTCGGATTCAATTATGGATAATTGAAAATAGTAAACAACCAAAGAAAATATATAGGATTACAAAAAGTGTTATATTATAGTACCTATTAAAAAACATTTATTATATCTAAAAACATATACATAAGCAAATGTTGTTTCATGTTACATCACAATATCCATTTACAAAGCCATGAAGAATATATATGTTGATCGGATATCTATTTTGTTAAATTATGTGATATTTTTTCGGATATCATCAAAATACGAATATGGGACGATACAGATCAGGTATCGGCTTTTCCATATCCTAAACCATATTTTTGGATATTTTTCGGATACGAAGTACATGTAATAGTGGAAATAAACCAGGACTACAAAATCGGATTTAGGACGGGTTATTTTCGGATACGACATCAGATCATGTGGATATTTCCGTCCTATTTTCATTTCTAGTAGGCAAGATTTTACTATAAAAAGAATTAATTAAAACTTCGATATGAATATGCTAATTAATTAGATCACCTAAATATTTATACAACACGGCGCATGAAAGAAACCTTTAGTCTTTTCTTCGATAAAGACGATGATCGTCAGTGGATTCTACCAATCTAAATTATTTAATCAGTAAAAGAAAACGACGTGCATATGGTCCGGGGTGCCACAACAACTACCACAATTGCATAATCAAACAAAAAAAGTTTAAGAGATGAATGAGACCTGCATGGAACGCCAGTCGAGAAGAAAAAAAAGGCGTGAAAGCATATGACACTTTTTCCTATAAAAATCTCGTAAAATTGCTGCCTTGCGAAGCATTAGATGCAGCAAACAAATAATTCAGAAGGGTGCAGGTGTCTGTAGATATCATCATTCTAAAAACAGTAGGTGCAGTAAACATATACGGAGTACTTCAGACGGGCGCAAGCTGTAGTTATCGTTTGCTTGATGATTATGGCCTCGTTTTCTTTAAAATTAAATTAAATTAAATTATTATTATTTTTATACAAACCAAATGATTAATATTTTGTAGTAATTTTTGTGGGGTGTTAAATAGTTTTTCTATCGTTTTCTTAAAATATATTTTTTATTTTTGAACTCTCTAGACCTCTTTTGAAAGATTATACTTTTTTAGATTAAACTTTTGTTTAATAGGTTTTTAGCTGATTCTATGGTTACCAAGTGAAAAGTGCGAAAGCGGTGTGGGAGCATCCCAACAACCGCTCTGTACCATGCTGTAAAACACTATTAACAGAGATATAAATAGTAGGAGTATTTTATAGGGTGGTTTAAAGAAACTATCTGGAATGCTCTGGCGAATCTCCTATTCTAAAAAAAAAGCATCCTTTAAAGTTCAAATTTTTTTTATATGTATTTTTAATCTTTTATACAAAATTGTATGTCGGATTGAACTTTAAACACAAATAGACGCCGGTCGAGCGTTGAATTAACGACCGCATACCTGTCGCACTTTGAAAGCATGATAGGACGGTGCTCCGAAGCTGCTGCAGGAGTACCGGAGGCCGTCGCTCGCTCAAAGCACGATAGGCTCCCTGTCGCTCGCCCAAAGAACGACAGGCTCACAGCCAGCGATCCATCTGCCTGCTACAGTAAAACCGATTTTGGATCCATTTTTTCGCTAAATCTTCTGATTAGTACCTCCGATTACCGAACTGATTTCAAAAATGGGTTCCTGGCATTTTTTCGAACAAAACTAGGCCAGACTTGCCATATAAATTTCAAAAGATTAAAATTTGAATTTAAACTAATCAGAAGATTTAGCGAAAAAATGGATCCAAAATCCCTTGTGGGGGAATGCCCTTGTTTCCAGGAGCCGACACGTCAGGCGGGGGCCCACATGGGAAAGTCAGAGATTTTTCAAACGGGCCACGTGAAGCGTGGACCTGTCGAAGGCCACTTACCTGCATGCAGGCCGGCCTGGCCCTTTTGGCGTCGCCTCGCTTCCTGATGGGCCCCACGTTGGCACCACAATCACCATGGCCCATGAGTGAAATCTCTGGAAAGAACAACTGCAGCTGCAGATCAATGCCACCTTTGTGAAATTGCATGTCATGGATTTGGGAATCTAATCTCAACCTACCATGTGGGGGTAGTGATCGATGGCCTCCTTTCATCAATGCTTGCTCAGATTTACCATCTATATTTAATTTAAGGTAATAGTTTTTTTTTTCATAAAAAGATTAAAAGGGAAGCAGGCAAGCAGCAATGTTTGAGCAATCGCCCGAGCGTCTTTTGGTCACGTCTTTGACCATTCGTCTTATTCAAAATTTAGTGCAAACATCCATAAATATATGTACTTCTTAAAATACCTTCAATGATAAAACAAATCACAATAAAATAAATGATAACTTATATAATTTTTTAAATAAGACGAATGGTCAAAGACGTGTCCAAAAGTCAACGGCGACTCGTTTTTAAGACCAGAGGTAGTATTTTTTTTATATAAAAAAGGGTCATTTATAAAAATTATTCTGACCATTCAAATTTTACCTTTCGCTTTCTTTAGAAAGATGTACACCACCTGTACAGCCATTACGTGTCCTCTCAAGAAAGAGACGAAAACAAAAGGAAAACCCACTACATGAAATCATTCCCTGGTAATGATATTAGATATTATCACTGGTGGCACCAACCACAAGTCCACAACCTTGGCACCAATCATCAGATGGGATGCCATTTTTGCCATGAACTATGTAGGATGCAAGCAAGATAAAATTGGATTGTCCCCAGTGCTAAATGATTTCTAAATTTCTCGAAATTGCCTAAATGTACTTCATGAAGTGGTATATAATTAGCTTTTCGCACGATGTCACTTTCAATACTATGTGATCCCAAAATGTCAATTCTCAAGTGGCAAACAATATCTAACGTGCCTTTTTCTAGCAAAATGGCAAGAGCTCCGTCCATTCTATTAAATGGGACAAAATCATGAGCTAAAAAAATATTTACAAGCAAACAAGGGCCAAAGACCCGCAACACGAGGGAATTACTGGTGTGTGAGGCTCCACAACTGGATGTCCTCGTAGATCCTAATCGAGATAGCCAAAGGACTGAACTCCACATTTTGCAATGAGTAAATTTCACCGGCGGTCCTTGAACTTGTCCTGAGTTCTCACCTAGGTCTCGGTACTTGCAAATTGCATTTTCGCATGCTTAAACTTGTTTTTCCTGTGCCAGTCCGGTCCAAATTCGAAAACAAAATCACAAAAAATCACAAAACCATTAATAATTTTAAAAAATCAGGAAAAAAATTTTAAAAGGAAAAATACGAAAATATTAAGAAAAATCATGAACAACCATTAAAATTTTTTTAAAAAACATAAAATTCGGAAAATTATGAAAATATTAAAAAAAACATAAAAAATCATAAAAAATCATGAAAATATTAAAAAAATCAGAAAATTCATAATCTGAATGTATAAGTATTTCTGAATTTTCTAAAAATTTCTTAAAAAATTCAGCGGAGGTATGATATAGCTTGGGCGAGTAGTATTACATTCAGAAAATCCACTTCCACGGGGAAAGGACAACGGCCACCACCTGGGCTAGGACCAACAGCAAACGGCAACGGTCTTGGCGGGTGGCCCAGATCGATCGATCAAATTTTATTTTTATTAGTGGTTTTATCTAATGTATAATCTTTTGTAATGAGGTTTTTCTAATTTTTTTAGGATTTTATCAATTTTCTTTTTTAATGAATTTTTAAATTTTTTATGTTTTAATTTTTTTATTGAATTTTCTGAATTTTTCATGCTTTTTCTGAATATTTTCGTGAATTTTTCTGGTATTTTTTTGAATATTTTATGATTTTTTATGTTTTTTAAAAACTTTTAATGTTTTTTGTGATTTTTTTTATGATTTTCTGAATATTTTCTGATTTTTTCCCTTTTTATTTTTTATGAATTTTCTGTTTTTTTGATAAATTTTTCGTATTTTTTTGAATATTTCCTGAATTTTTATGATGTTTTTTAAAAAATTTAGTGGTTTTTATGATTTTCTAATATTTTGTTTTAGAATTTGGACCGGACTGGCACAGAAAATCGAGTTTAAGGATGCAAAAATACAATTTGCAAGTACCGGGATCTTTATGAGAACTCGGGACAAGTTCAAGGACCACCGGTGAAATTTACTCTTTTGGAATATACGTCTATTGCGTTTCTTCTCAATATTTCGAGCCACGTAGACAACGAGACTATAAAGGCCTTCCGGCCGGCACAATCAACCTTTGAACGTGCCCTTTTTTAAAAAAAAAGAAACATACGCACAATAACCGTCCATTTTGAAATGATCGATGTAACAAATGATAGAATAAGTAGATACACCTGAATGCCATGTATGACAAATGAAACAAGGTCAACAAAACCTTGTGTAATAAATCCATTTAACCCCTGAAAACTGTTCACTTCTCTCAACTATGAAAACCGAAGAAAATAACCCTCTAAGGATGTTTTAGGTCTTGTTTATTTCAGCTTATATTAAATTAAATTCAATTAAATGAAGTTTGTTATTTTTGTATAAACCAAATAATGTAATATTTTATAGTTATTTTTGTGGGGTATTAAATAATTCTTCTGTTTGGCCGCTGCCGTCGTCGGAGCACTAGAGAGGGGGTTGGGCAGTGTGCGAGTCGCCCCCTAAGGGCATGTCTAATGCAACCCTTAAAATTTCCCTATCTCATCACTATTCATACACTTTTATATCTCTTCCTATATTTTTCTTTCTTATATTTTATTACATACACAACTAATAGAGTATTTTAGATGTAAAATCGGAGCAAAATGAAGGTGGCATTGGGCATGCCCTAGATCGCCTGGTAGAGCAGCTCAGCCGCTCAGGGGTCGGGTTTCTAGTCCAATTAGCTGTAAATAGCAGTGTGTGGACGAGCTCAACCCCGCGTCGTCTCGCTTGAGGCTGCTCGGGGGAGAAAGCCGCCGCCGCCAACAGCAAGCCCTCCACGCACTGCCGGCCGCCGCCGCGCCGGCGGCGGCCCATCTCCCTCCCTCGCCATCCTTCCTCCTTGCCTAGTGGCCTCCTTCCTCCTCTCTCTCAAGCCTTCCATCTAATCAGATCTGGAGCCGGCAGATGGCGGTGTAGCCGAGACGGGCGGCGGCGCCTCCCCTCTCTGCTCCCCCAGCGTGTCCGCGACGACGTCCTTCCTCCTCGGCGCGGCGCAACGGCGGCACCCCGACCTCCACGGCGAGCTGCGGGTTTGCAGCCTCCCGTCCCCCTCGGCGCAGGCCGGGCGGCGCCTGTGGCCGGCGAGCCTCCGCCTACTCGCCCTCAGATCCGCGCTCGGGCCAGGGTCCCCTCCCTTCGATCCTCGGCACGGCGGAGCCCGTGGGTGACGACCTGCTTCCGCCCGGTGCCAGCGGCGCCCGGTGGCCCGGCCCCCTTTTCCCTTCTCATTAGCGGGCGACGGTGGCTTCCCGACGCCTAATCCGGCCGGGGGTGGCGGCCGCCGCCGCCCTCCTCCATCTCCCACCTTGGCATGGGCTGGGTCGGTGGCGCCTAGCCGTGCCGCCTTCTCGGAGTCGAGGCGGCACTGCTCCTGCAGGTCCTTTGGCGGCGACTGGCGATGCCCGGCGGTGGTGGCAACCAGCGTTTCCTGACCACTCTGTTCTTCGCGGAACCCGGTCGGCCGGCAGCGCCGATGGTCACCTCCTCCCAGATCCGGTCAATGGAGGGTCTCCCTGGCCTCCCACTTCATCGGCGGCACCCTCGTCCTCCCCTCTTTTTTCCTCAGTGGCCACCTCCTTCCCAGATCTAGTCGTAGATCTAGATCATCTCAGCGGTCGGTGACCTCCCCTTCGGTCCTGGTCGTGGTGGCGGCTCCCCTCATCTCCTCTGTGTCCTCACCTTCGCGCACTGTGGTGGAGTTCGGCGCTGGCTTTCTCTCTTCTTCCTTCTTCCCCTCTTCTTGGGCCCGTCTCGGCGGAGACCGCCCCGGGGGGACCGCTCTGTGTGAGGCTGGATCCATGGGCAGGAGGCTCAGTTTTGGTGGTGTGTTGGCCGGAGCGGTCAGAGTAGGCGTGCTTCAAAGTCGTGGGTCCGGTGGCCTCGTAGCTCGACGGAGCTCGGCACCGGCATCTTCTCCATCTTCCCCCTCCCCCTGAGCACGTCTCGGTGGAGGCCGCTTGGAGGGTCCGCTTCGGTACCTGGCCGAAGTGGATGGAGCAGGTGGGCTCCAGGGGCGTGTGTCCGGCTCTCCTCGGCTCCTCTCGTGGTGGCGTGGTGGGCCGCTGCCCGTCCTTTGGCGGCGCAGCGACCCCTGTCTCTAGCCCAGTCCCGTCCTCGCCTCCTTGCCCTCCCCTCCCTGCGAGGTGCTCGGTGGTTAGGTTGGCGTTTTCCGGGTTAGTGGCGGGGTTCGGCTTGCGTCGCCTAGGTGGCGAGGCGTCTGGTCTCCTTCGCTTCCTGTGCGCAGGCCACCAGGCGTGGTGGCCCTTCTCCGGCGACGTTGGCCGGTGACCTTTTTTCGGCGACGTCCTCGTTTCTCTGCCTCCTGACCTGGTCACGTCCTTGTCGTTTTGACCATCCCCTTCTCCGAGGTGTTGGGTGGCGTGGACGGCGTCTTCCGCGTCAGGAGGTAGCGTTCGTGCTAGTTTTCCAACTCTGCGTCTCCGGCCGGCGGCTCGGTTCTTCTGGTGCTTTCGACCTTCGGCGGCCTCCGCCTTGTGCGCTAGTAGGGCAGGTCTTGGACGAAAACCCCGCTCTTTTGGGCTGGTGTTGGCGTCACCTTTGGTGTCGTTCCCTTGTTGGAGGCATCACCTTTCGGACCTTTCCCTGCTTTTGGTGAAAACCCTAACGGTCTTGCGACAGCAGCGGATTCTTCCCGTCGCTACCTTGTTGGAAGCGTCGTGGTTACCGTCTTGCGTTATGGGTTTTCATCGGGTTTGCTGCTCTAGGAGTCGTTTCGTCGCAGTGTGAGTGTTGGTGGTGTTTTCTCTACTCCCTTTCCTGTATCTCTCCTTTCTTTTCGGCTGTTGGCCTTGGTGGCAGCGGGGGGCTGCTTCCCTTCTTTTTTTCTCTGTAGGTGGTGTTTCCGGCGGTGACCGAAGGTGTGTCTGGTTTTGTCTAGGGTTGCAGCGGAGAGCTGTGGTTGTACCCCATGTTCGCATGGGTTTTTATTTTATTTTCTTCTGCTTATCAATGAAATAGGACAACAGTTTTCCTGCCCCTCTTTCAAAAAAAAACTGTAAATAGCAGACATGACAGAACGTTCAGTTTGCTTCATACATTCTTTCACGTTGCCTTGGGCAACAAGCCGATATGATAAGATACGGGAAACAACGAGGACCGAGGATTCTAAACTCTTAACAATTTTAACGTTCATTTAGTTTTTTTCGTTAGAAACCTTAGGAGTTGGGATGTGAAATGTGCAGGAATAATCGGATAACTAGCGAGGGTAGCAATAATGTCATAATATCGTCATATTGGCGAGCATCTCTAGCAGCGTCTCTAAAACGTTCCCTAAAACACTATTGCATACAACCTCAGCCTCTATAACGTTCCAGCAGGGTCTCTATCTCAGTCTCTAAATTTAGAGACTCTCCCCAAAGTCTCTATTTAGAGACTCTCTATATCTTTTCGAGGATAGAGACTCCGCTGGAGATGATGGAAATATAGGAAATAAATAGTGATTTAGCGAAGGGATATAGAGAATGAAATATAGAGATCTTGCTAAAGATGCTCTTAAGGATTCTACATTATCGAGCAAACGCTCGTAGAGAACAAAGACAATTAGGTGATTCATGTCCACACGATTGAGAGCGAAATCCAGGCAAAACTATTGAAAAAGAAATTTCTCTGCAATGCATCAACATGTCTAGAAATGGTCAGACTGAAGGATTCTTACCGATATAGTATATGTTATGTGAAAACAGATGTGCATGCAATCAGAAAGCAGGCCCCTCCAGCATCTGGAAAAGCATCTGCGAAGAAACTTTTATCAGATATGCTGCGTCAGAATGCTTATCACACACAAATCCAAAAAAGCCTTGGTCGATCCTGCCCAAGACAAGGAATTTCTGCACACTAAATAGAATTCAAGAACCAAGTGGACCTGCGCGACATCAAGTTCGCCACTTGGCTAGCATCAACTTTGTTGCTACCATCCGGCGTGATCAGAAGTTCGATCCTGCTGGATCCACATCAGACACACAAGTTCATACCCATCTCTGCTCACAGCACCAGATGTACCTTTGTTATGTCACTATTCTCCTTAGCAAAGTGCGGCGAATGACGATGGACCGAGTCTACGGAAAGAAACCCATCTTCTGCACTTCCTCCATCCACTAAGGCCTTGTTCTATTCAGCGTAACGTACCGTTGCGTAATACTATAGTAAATTTTGTTATTTTTATATAGCCTATGTATTGTGATAATTTGTAACAATTTTTTTGTGACTTTTAGTAGTCCTTCTAAAGATTCTAAAACTATTTTTAATTATCTTTAATAATCTTTAGACCTCATTTCGAGTGCTCTTAAATTTGCTATAATAATACGCCAACGCAACGATACGCTGAAAAGAACCGTAATAACTTCGTATAGCATACCCAACGCAACAATACACTGAAAAGAACAAGGCCTAACTGACAGATGTTGCAGCACTCATAAAACTGAGGCCAGGCAGCAAGAACTTCATCAGGCTCGACGATGGAACTCTTCCACCAGAGCTGCTGCATGCCTTCATCGAGATTTTGCAAGCAGCCTGCTGTAGCCTATAAGACCGGTTTGACCGCACCACTTCCTGCAGACCTACCCTTCAAGTTCCCCTTTAAAAGCCTGCTTCTCTCCCTCCATCTCCACTCCCATTCCTTTGCTCTTGCAGTGAACCATTACATCACTACTTCTGCACACCATTCATTGCTCTCCTGCAACCACGCAGCCATAACTAATTGCTTCTTCTGAAACCATTAGTGATGAAGCCATCACACTTCCAGTACCTGAAGTTGTTCCTGCTACTGGCTCTTGGTGGAGTCACAACCACACACGTGCCCAAACAAGATGTGTCTAGATCGCTGGGACTGGGAGCACTCCCCCTTGATGGCCATTTCAGC
Source organism: Raddia distichophylla (assembly GCA_005191435.1). Taxonomy (NCBI): domain Eukaryota; kingdom Viridiplantae; phylum Streptophyta; class Magnoliopsida; order Poales; family Poaceae; genus Raddia; species Raddia distichophylla. The sequence continues at coordinate 832,033 of SPJY01031644.1, forward strand.
TTCGACGACGTGTCCACAGTGGCGCGGGACTTTGGCAATCTCTCTAGCTCCCCGCCAGTCGCCGTGCTTCGCCCAGCCTCGGTGGCCGACATTGCCGCCACCGTGAGGCATGTGTTCTTGATGGGTGAGCACTCCACACTGACGGTGGCGGCCCGTGGGCACGGGCACTCGCTGTATGGGCAGTCCCAGGCTGCTGGGGGGATCGTCATCACAATGGAGTCTCTCCAGGGTGTAGGAATGCGAGTGCACACTGGAGCATCACCGTATGTTGATGCCTCAGGAGGTGAGCTCTGGATAAATGTCTTGCACCAGACGCTGAAGCATGGTCTGGCGCCGAAGTCATGGACAGACTACCTCCACCTCACGGTTGGGGGCACGCTGTCGAATGCCGGCGTCAGCGGGCAGACTTTCCGGCATGGTCCACAGATCAGCAACGTCAACGAGCTGGACATTGTTACTGGTATCAGACAGACAGACAGAAAGAACGAACTATAATACACACATAGATATCATAACGATCTGAACAAAGACGAGATTAAAAAAGAGACATATATATCTCATTAAACAATGTAGCTAACTTTGTAATCTTGACTGTAAAATGCAGGAAGAGGTGACGTTGTTACGTGCTCACCTGAACACAACTCTGATCTCTTCTATGCTGCTCTCGGTGGCCTAGGTCAGTTTGGCATCATCACTAGAGCCAGGATTGCTCTCGAGCCTGCTCCACAAATGGTAAACAAAAACTACTCATTTGTGTCGACTGTCGACTCATGATGATAAAGCATTTCAATAGCACACTAAAACACATGAGTTAATTGGATGTACGACAGGTAAGGTGGATAAGAGTTCTTTACCAAGATTTCGCCATCTTCACCGAGGACCAGGAGATGCTTATTTCAACAGAAAAAACCTTTGACTACATCGAGGGTTTCGTCATCATAAACAGGACAGGTACACTGAATGACTGGAGGTCCTCGTTCAATCTACAGGACCCAGTGCGGGCTAGCCAACTGGAATCAGATGGGAAACTGCTCTTCTGCCTCGAGATGACGAAGAACTTCAGCCCTGACCAGGCTGATACCATGGAACAGGTAACAAACCATCAACCCTAACCTTCTAATACAGAAGATGCTTATATATCAAATAGTATCAGGTAGCCTCTAGCGGCTGAATTCTGCATTTATATGTGTTTTACAGGAGGTCAATGCACTGCTGTCTCAACTCAGATACGTACCTCCTTCCTTGTTCCACACAGATGTCACGTACATGGAGTTCTTGGATAGGGTGCACGCCTCTGAGATGAAACTGAGAGCCAAAGGCATGTGGGAGGTTCCACACCCATGGCTCAATCTCGCCATCCCAGCAAGCTCGATCCACAGATTCGCCGCGGAGGTATTCGGCAAAATCCTGAAAGACAGCAGCAACGGTCCCATATTGCTCTACCCAGTGAACAAGTTCAGGTAAAAACGTCTGTGAAATCACAAGCCCCATGGGAGATACACGCCCATTTGACCATTTGACCATTGCATGCAGATGGGACAGCAGGACGTCAGTGGTCATACCAGATGAGGAAGTTTTCTTCCTGATGGGATTCCTATCCTCGGCACCAGGCCCCCACAGCGCGCAGCATACACTGAACCTGAACACACGGATAATAGAGTTCTGTGACAAGGCAGGGATTGGGGCGAAGCAATATCTGCCACACTACAGCACGGAGCAGGAGTGGAAGGCCCACTTTGGGGCAAGATGGAACACATTTCAGCAGAGGAAAAACACCTATGACCCCCTGGCCATCCTAGCTCCAGGACAGAGAATATTTCGAAAGGCTTCAGCGTCACGGCCCTTGCCGTCATGACGGTATTTACTGTAAAAATGCTTCTGTGGAGCATATGGTAGTGCCAGTAGAAATTTAGGTGAAGTCATCACCAATGGCATCCTAAGCTAGGATTCCTAACCACTATTCATCCACCATTCACACCTCCTTTCCACTATTCATCTATATTTCCCTCTCTTATATTTTATTGGCTAAGGTGTGTAGATCATCCGCCATTGGTGATGTGAGCTCTTTCGCAAAACAGAACGACTGTAGCACAGAAGGGTGTTGTTTACTGATTAGGGCTGGAAAACTTCTACCAAGGAGATCAAAGAACAGCAGTCTCTGAAAATTGTACAGTTGCTTTCGTCTTTATGAAATGGCAGAGCCCCTACCCCTTTTACTCAAAAAAAAAAAGCAGTCTCTGAGCTGTATGCCTGTATCTGATTCTCTTTGGAAGCAAATGTTTGAGGATTATACCGGTCCAACAAACATGAGAATTCCAACTGTTGTTACAGCATGAAGATAAGCCGTGCAATTATGGAACCACTAACCAGTAGAACTCATGCTGAGTACAGTGTTGATTGATGATAGTAGCAAAAGGCAGCAGCTCCCAGGTGGACCGATGATTAACAAATAAAGGCTTCTCATTTTTTTTCGAAATCAACAAATAAAGGTTTCTGACATGCAAAAAGATACCTGTACACATGCAGCAAAATTAATCCTGTTTCATAAAGCAAAAGTACCCTACGTTCATGGGGGAAAAGCCATAAATTTTCTAAAAAAACATCTTTATACAATCTGAATCTTAGCCAAAACTGCCCTGCAACCACAACCTAACAAATCAGTACCAAAGGTTCATAGCAGATAAGGTTTCTTGAGAAAAATAGATACCAAATTTTGTAGGTCAAACGTTCTTCAATCCTACAGAATGGTTTTAGAGGGAGGTATATAGAGGGGCTGTTGGGGATGCTCTAAGTAGATCAACGTTCTTCAATCCTTAAACCATTCTGGCACCTGTATATAACTTTGTACGGTTGGCTCTCTCCTTAATAGAATAGGCAGTGCTTCTGCTCCTTTTGCTAAAACAATCCTTAAACAATTCAATTTAACATTTGTTTCCTCAATGAACATGGTGCTATTTTCCCTGCGATCATCTAAAGTTCACTTTGCTAGGTATAATTATGTCAAAGCACACACATTAAGCTTAGGTCCTGACTCCTGCGTGTTTGCTGCGCAGCACTTTTCAATCATTAGGCAACTGCGCAGCAACGAACATGGTCTTAAAACAATGGCCAGAAGTTAACAATTATGAACATCCAAATACGTGATAATAAACCAAAAGGTAAAGCATGCTCAAAAAACATTTAGATAAGCATATGCATCGCAGAAGAACTATAAACATAAAGGCATACTAGTATATGCAGATTTAGACTCTTAAGGCCTTGTTCTTTTCAGCGTATGGTTGCGTTGGCGTATTACTGTAGCAAATTTGAGAGCTCTCAAAAAGAGGTCTAAAGATTATAAAAAATTAATTAAAAAATAGTTTTATAATATTCGGAAGGACTACTAAAAGCCACAAAAAAATCGTCACAAATTATCACAACGTATAGGCTGTATAAAAATAACAAAATTTGCTACAATAATACGCAACGGTACGATACGCTGAAAAGAACAAGGCCTAAACAGAATATAGAGCAATATTTAATTTCGAGGCACATGATGAGAGGGGTGAACATAATGCAGAAAGAAATCAAAACAATACCAGGTTGATGGAAGAAGTTCGAAGCCTAAGATGTATAAAATATTTGAATGTGGAAAGACAACTTGTGTTTACAGTAAGAGGGAACTCATGGTAGATGGGACGAAAACTATGAGAACAAAGTAGAAAGCACACTACCTTTTAATGGGATGTGACTACACAGTAAGTGTGATACATGAAGTGTTCATGGTACAAATGTAACCTGAAACTGATAAACAGAATTGATAACGGTATTTGGTATCAATCTAGCCTAAGTTTCCATTACAAAAGTTAGTTTAGTCTTTTTTTCTCTCCACTGATTGAAAGACATACTGTAGCATAGCATGGCTCAAAGATCATCCCAATAAATCTAACTGTTCCACCTTCAAACATATCATCATCAGTGTTACGGCATTTGCATGTCGCAATCAAAATATATAGGACACTTATAGAAGTTAGCAAGGTCAACAGCAGGAGTCGTGTTTGTCGATAATCAATCAATCATCATTGTTACTGAAAAATGCAGAAGCATCCACACATTAGTTATTTATTACTGGACCCATTAATCCGTGAATGGTAAATATATGTAGCAAAATATGGCCACAGGATACAGCAATTTGTATGAATTGCCAATTAAGTGACTGACATGTGGCCATAGGGTCCACATGTCAGTCACATGAGACATAGAGTGTCCTGCGCAAAGGCAGGAATTTGCAGTGTCAAGCTGCTCAAATCTACATGTACAAGTTCTTCTAGTTCTAGGTATTGTATTTGTATTTCATATTTCATTTCTAAATATCATGTTACTATGGAAATAACATATAATGAAAGTAACAGGTAGAAGCTAACAAACAGCATGCAAAAAGCATAAATAAATAAATATATTTCTCTAGTTTTTTTTCCCAAGTATTTCATCAACAGAATGGGTTCCACCAAGCATTGGGATTGACTATAATGCCTCATTCTAACTGACTGGTTTCTGCAAGCACATGATGCTAAAAAGAAAGTTCAATGGTATGCAATTTTGTGTAGAAAATTCCCACTTGTTATTGCATGGGCCTGACATTCCAAGACCTTCTAGTGAATTCTTAAGACACATGCTTCTATAATCTATACTCATCAAAATAATATAGAATAAACACTAAAACAATTATAATTACATCAACAAAAAGGCCTGTTTAAACTTAAATTTTGTATTTGCAAATTATCTAACCCTAACCAATTTAAGACTCATGCTTGCTTTTACTATGAATATTACTGTAGCAAATTAAATCCTGGTACGCATGTATGTCAAAACCCAGCGCACCTTCTGCCATTTCATTTCATTTTAATAAAGTAAATCATAAATAAAAAAATTAACATTGTTCTTCTATTCAATTATTATGTTCTCTGTACGACTTTTACCTTCTGCATCCCATACTGCACAAACTAGCTGTGTGGTGCATCAAGTATGTAACCTACTTATGTATTAGGTCTAACTTACTTAGGTGCTTCAGCTTCAACATTCACAAAGTTCACAAACCTTCCAGACTAAAATAGAAACTAAATACAAATATAGACGTAAAATTTCATATGTTCTCAATAAGCTTTAAAAATATGATGAAGTAATGGCGATTGTGGAACATGACATCAGTTGGGCAAAAACCAATACTTCACAAAAAACCAAAGGCTGATTGAACATATAAAAAGTGGCCCGGGGCCGGAATTACTATTAGTGATTGACCTTATTCAACTAGCCAATGGAATGATGTCTAATTCATGTTATCCATTCTAGCAGCAGCTAAAAGGTGATATCAAATATCAAAAAGAGTACCCTCATCAAGCATGCCGATGGGAAAACATCATGAAAGGTTTTGAAATGCCTTTGATTTCACCCGAAAAAAAGTAGTTTGTCATATCACTATGCAGTATGTGGTCTCAAAACTACAGACAATAATTGTGTCCACTCTGGATACTGACAAATCCACCTTGAACCCATGCACCCGCAATACTGTCAGTGCAGTATCATTGTTGTGGGACAGCCAGTTTGGATAACGATAGCTACCTAAAGAAGCACATAAGCAAATTACAAAATTTGCTGCTGGCGGTAAGAACCTAAGAAATATTAAGCAAGTGAGATCAAGTTAGGAAAATGTCACAAGTTGAAAATTAAGAGAAACACTGATCGAAGGCTTCCATCCAAAAGTGTGAAACCTTTAGGTTTTTGTAATGAATATAAAGTAAACATCTGTTGTATGAATGGGCACTACTTGTTTATGCAGTCACTTTAAGGGTGGTCGACCTAGGCATTTTTGTACTGTAACAATATAAGTACTTGTTAACTTGCTCATTAGATATTTTTCGAAATTAAGGAGCATATCCAGGTATTAGGTAACACATTGTATTGGGAAGATCAACATTTAAGATTGAGAAAGCAGGTGCCATGTCAAGGTTAAAAAAAATAGAAAATTATTCTAATGATGAGAAATGTAATTAAAGTTCATTACAACAAAAAAAAAGGCATCCAAAATAGGCAGCAGAGTGCCCTTGAATTAAAATGGACATATTGATAGGGGCAGGGATCCCGATCTTTCGACGAGAGGAGTATAGCTACGATCTGGTAGAAGTCGATATTGGCGCCCGACTACAGCCGTCCACAACGTTGCGCCTTGGCGACCGGTACACCAACTCCAGATGGTTATTGACCTCGCCGGAGCGCGATCAACCTAACCACGAAGGTCCTTGATCCTGCAAGCGATCGAAGAACTAGCAAGAACAAGATAAAACAATCAACTCACAATATGGTGGTTTCTGTAACGATAAAACAGACGGTCTAACCGACAAGCACGAATACCGGTATATAGCAAACGCTAAACATAACTAAACAAAACCCAAGTCCTAGAAGAGGGTACGGGTGGTTATTTATACTAGAGAAGCAGGAGGGGGTCGGCCAAAGCCAAGAAGACCTAATACAACTCAATTTGGAAACCCTAAGTCTACTTTTACTAGAGTTTGACTCGGACTGAAAAAGTATCGCCACTTGTTTTGCAATTTCCCGTTGATTGCGAATGAATTTTAAGGTGTGGCCGGATCTATTGGAACGATCTCGTCATGGGCTTCTCCGTGCATACCAAGAACGTCCAAAACGGAGTTCGTATAAGGCCTGGGCGTCCGTTTGATTGCAGCTGCGCGTTGATGGCCGATCTGGATTGGAATTCGAGTTGTGCTTGCAGTTGAGTTTCCTTTTAAGCCTTCTTTTGATCGACGTGGCATGTAGGAGTTGTAGATAGTGCAGAGGTGTAGATACGTCTTTCTTGAATATGCTATCATGCATAGAAGGCGGCCAAGGCGGCGGCCTAACTGGTGGAGGTGACAATGCCAAATCCATTGGCCAACTGTGTGATCGTCCTGCCCATGTTGGAGGCCTATGAAGCGATGTTGATGAATTAGCCTTGGTCATATCTATGTCGAACATGGTCTCATCACATATGTTCGGAACAAGGTGTTGGGCGGGTAAGGAGAGGGTTCCAAGTGCCTAGGCAGCTAAACTTATTTGCATGCAGCCAAAGAATTTCGCTATAATATGTGACTATTTTGGAGATATGTACTAATATTTTATAATGTAAAAATGAATCTATATGCCATATTTGAAATTTTACATGATAAATCATATGTTTAATAGAGATAATATTTCATGTAATCATGTCATCAATTATTAATCATTGGTTTGGGCTGTCTAATTGCCACACGCCACCTAGAACCCCCTGTCTAGGCCTAAAGTCGGGTGGCTGGTCGACGCCTATGGGAACACTTCTAAATGATAAATTAATTATTGCATGAAATCCCAATTACACTTGATCTCGATGGAGTAAAACAACTCAATGGTTGATGAGGTGATAGCCTTATATTGTTCATGCGCATAAAGTTTGCAACCCTTTGAGATTGAAAATGCACTAAAAAACTATACATCAGTAATTAGGAAGGGCAAGGAAGCAAAAATAATAGACTACTATTAACCTCTCAGTTTTATAAAATTAGAGAACCTCCAATTGGCACCTAGAGGTGGTTTCTCACGTTTCAGAAAGAATTTGTCAAAACTTAAGCATCACTGTCTGTTGGTGTGTTTCGTTGTTTGTACCAGGTTGAACCTGTATGGGATGGTATAAGTTGAATGGAATGGTTCCATACGGTATAATTCAAATGAGATGTTTTGTTGGTTGAACAAGATTATAAAAGATTTTGTTTGGTTCTCGTATGGATAGAATGGTTTTATTCAAATTCCATCAAATAACACTTTATATCTTGAGAAAATTTAACCTTACGCATGATTTTATTTTGGATGATTTAAACTAAATTTAATTTTAACTTCAACATTCAAACCAAATTTTAAATTTAACATTCAAATTGGATTTTAAATTCAAACTAAATATAGCATTTGAATTTTTAATCAAATTCATATTAAAATCAAATTTTGAATTCAAAATTCAAACCAAATTTAAATTCAATTGAAATTTTAGATTCAAAACTCAAGTCGTATTTTCAATTTAGGATTAAAGCAAGTTATAAAAAAGATTTGAAATTTAAAATCAACCCAAATTCAAAAATTAAATTCAAATTTTTGTCTGAAAACTCAAATCGATTTTTTAATTCAATATTCAAGGCGTATTGAAAATTTCAAACAAATTTAAAATTTAAAACGAATTTCATATATAAACCTAATTCAAAATTGAAATCAATTTAAAATTTGGTATACGATAAAATAAAAAATATGTATTAAAAAGAAGTAAGAGTTTGAGAGAGAAAGTTGTACGGTGTCGTTCGACCAAAATGAGTGGACGAAGTCATACAATATATTGAAAGAATATTTCATTTCTCTATATCCCATCATTCAGGAGGTTTGGTACAGTTCACCCAACCAAACAAATGGATGGACACAAATTCTGTACCATCCAATACAAGAACTATCTCATTCAGGTGACCAAACACCCATGTTTGATAGTTTCTTATGAGTATGTAGGCCAATTTAACTGCGTATAAGAACAAATGACAATTGGAGGGTTGAGCTGAAAGGGATGTGATTCATGACACGGCACAATCTGTTACTTCTAAGCACATTTACATCTGTTTGTAGCCTAACACACCTCCCACCCCGTTCTCTTGGTCTTCTTTCCTTTTTCCCCCATTGTAATTGTGTAGATATGCTTCCTTCTTAATGAAATGAGGGTGCTCCTGGGCTCCCGTCCGTTTGCTAAAAAAAAAGAAGTAATGCTTCATATAATTTTGAGGGTTTCTACATCAATCCAGCCTATGAGTGTGGCAATTGGCATACATCAACGTGTCTTCTTTTTTTTAAAAAAAAAACTGAAATTCTCGTACCAACGCCAAAAAAAAAAAAAACATGCGGGTGACGAATCGAATTCCTTGGCCCTGCCTTCCTGTCTTCCTGACAATTGATAGTTTCTTATGAGTATGTAGGCCAATTTAACTGCGTATAAGAACAAATGACAATTGGAGGGTTGAGCTGAAAGGGATGTGATTCATGACACGGCACAATCTCTTGCTTCTAAGCACATTTACGCCTGTTTGTAGCCTAACACACCTCCTACCCCGTTCGAGGGGTGAAAACGGGTAGGTTACGGGTCGGGTAGGGGTCATTTCGTATCCTACCCTATTTATTTTTTCCGGGTACGGGTACGGGTAGTTAAAAATCGGGTAGGGTACGGATACGGATACGGGTATTTACGGACGGGTAGAAAACAGTTTTCGGGTATAATACGTACGGGTACAATACGAACATCGGATACTTAGCGGGTAGTACGTAAATTGAGGATTACATTGTTTGATCCAAGATCAGGATTATATATATCTACTTATCTGCTTATGGTCTCGACACCTCGACTATCATGTAATCAACCGCTGTATTGTATGATTAGGGTACTATTCGCTTGTTCAATTCTACCAAAGCAGATTTTGTACATAACCGAGGCTTATTGTTTGATACAAGAAGCAATGTACGTAATCGAGCAAGCTGTATCGTATCGTATCGTATCATTAGGGTACTGTTTGCTTATTTAATTTTACCAGAGCAGATTTTGTTATACTGTATTGAATCATCAGAAAGGGCAAATATTATATCAAACCAAGATATGAGAGAGAGAGAGAGAGAGAGAGAGAGGAGGCGGACCTCTGCGCCTGGGCGGAGTGGATGGCAGGGGCGGCGGACCTCTGCGCGTGGGGTAGATGGTGGCGGCGGAGGGCGACGCCGGCGGGGAGGCGTGGATGCGGCTGGACGGCGACGCGGGAGCGCGGTCGGTGGCGCCGGACGGCGACACGGGAGGCGCGGTTGGCGGCGGCTGGACGGTGACACGAGGAGGCATGGATGGTGGCGGCTGGACACACTGGGGAGGGAGGAATATGAAGAGTGAGGTGAAGACATAAAAAACAGGGCCTAAGCTATTCTGGAGGGGAAAATTTCTTATATGACACTCAATTGGAATGCTTGTTTCTAATAGACACTAAATTGTATTCTAATTTCTGAGAGACACTTCAATTGCTAATTTTTCACTTTTATGACATTACGATAGTTTTAGAGTACTTAACCTATATGTTAATGATTTTTAGAGGAGAAAAGACCGAAATGCCCTCATTTTCACCATTATTGCAAAAAAATATTTAAATAATCTTTTCTCACTTTGCAAAATTTGTTCTGAAACAAGTTTTAGTTTTTATCATTATTGCAAAAATAGTTTTGATGCAATGAAATGCACTTTTGGTTTTAAAAAAGATTTTTAATTGTCATGCACAATTTTATTTAAAAAAGTTTTTAGGTGTTTTTAAATTGACAGACTCATTTTTAGATTATTAAAAATGTGGTTGTCACAGGAATGACGGGTGAGAAGGGAATTGGGTTGGGTTAAAAAAGGGTGAAAATGAGGGCATTTTGGTCTTTTCTCCTCTAAAAATCATTAACATATAGGTTAAGTACTCTAAAACTATCGTAATGTCATAAAAGTGAAAAATTAGCAATTGGAGTGTCTCTCAGAAATTAGAATACAATTTAGTGTCTAATAGAAATAAGCACTCCAATTGAGTGTCATATAAGAAATTTTCCCATTTTGGAGTGGGTTGTGGAATAATGGAGTAATGGGCTATACTGGACGCTAACAGCTGAACTGCGACTTGGGTACCCTTTTTTAATATAACCCGGGTACTCGTACCCAAACCGATATATTGGGTATTGGCCGGGTATCGTCCGAACTGTATCCGACCCGTATTCGAAACTCTATTATCCGGATACTACCCGTACTCGTACCCGACAGCAAATTACCCGTACCCGAACCCGAGTTGGTCGGCAAAAAAGCACCCGTTTTCACCCCTGCCCCGTTCTCTTGGTCTTCTTTCCCTTTTTTCCCATTGTAATTATGTACATATGCTTCCTTCTTAATAAAATGAAATGAGGGTGCTCCTGGGGCTCCCGTCCGTTTGCTATAAAAAAAAAGTAATGCTTCATATAATTTTGTGGGTTTCTACATCAATCCAGCCTATGAGCGTGGCAATCGGCATATATCAAAGTGTTATTTTTTCAAAAAAAGAAACCTGAAATTCTCGTACCAACGCCAAAAAAAAACATGCAGGTAACGAATCGAATTCCCTGGTCCTGCCTTCCTGTCTTCCTGACAAACGCCCCGCGAGCGATGCTCGGCGGGCGCTTCAAACACACGCAGTGGTACTATGCGTCTAGGCCGCGATCGCCGCGCGATCGTGCGCGCGCTGCATAGGAGGTTAAAGGGGAGAGAGCTCACGGGGAGTTCCTGGCGAAATGCCGCCGCCGAAGGAGGTGGATGGGACGGCACCGCGACGAGCCGGGGGGCGGGGGGCGGGGGCAGCGCGCGACGGAGGCGGCGGCGGCGGCGGGGGCGGCGTTTCCTCTCCCGGCTCTCGCTCGCGCCCTTTCGAATGGAGAGGGGGAGGAGACGGCGACGCCGATCGACGCGGTCCGCGGCAGGGGAGCCGGCTCATTCCTGTGGTTGCGGCCTGTGGGCCTGTGGCTTGTGGGCCTGTTGCTGCTCTCTTCTTTTGCTCGGCGGTGTGCGGTGTGGCACAGGCTCCCAGTTCGGCCCGGCGGCGAAGAATCGAATTTATAATAGTTCATTTAATTGAATCCGTAGCTCTATTCTAGTTTAATTTGAATTTTATGTAAGATGGCTTAAAATCCATTCTCTCCATTTGAAGTTCTTGTGTTCTACTACCTTCAATCATAAAAACAAGTCGCCGATGATTTTTAGATACACCTTTGACCATTCGTCTTATTCAAAAAATTAGTACAAACATGCGTAAATATATATTATGCTTAAAGTATCTTTAATAGTAAAACAAATCACAACAGAATAAATGATAATTTACGTAGTTTTTTTTTTTGAGGAAGAGGAAAGGGTAGGAGAACTGCCTTCAATTGAATAAAAGGAGGGAAAGTACATGGTGGGGGGAGTTAAAGGCCCCTCCCCCCGTGGGTTTATGTAGTTTTTTAAATAAGAAGGATGGTCAAAGACGTGTTTAAAAGACAACAGCAACTTGTTTTTACGAACGGATGGAGTACCTGGATATGGTGGCCATAAGAACCGAGATCCATCAATTTGCGATGCTAACACAGCAACACGGAATCATTTCCAATGAGTTCCAGTCAATTCGTGCTAAGAAACGTTTTGAGCAAAAACATCATGCTCGATCTGGCTTGTAGCTCTAGATTTTATCCTGCATATTAGCCGTTCGTTTAAAATTATGTATCAAGCTACTTTTTCTCTAGGTGAAGTTATAATGCTATGAAAAATATCCACGGAATAGTTTTACTTAGGTTACTTATTGAAAAAAAAACACATAGCGTTCTCGTGGTGAGATCCGATGGTTCCAAGAAGTCCTCGAATTTTAATATATTTTATTTTTTTAAAAATAAATAATATCTATTTTATTCAAAATAAATAAATAGATATCTCTTGCCATTCCATCTGGTGGGTTATAAATCCCGCCACTTGAGCGGATGGATTTTATATAACCCATTAAATGGATGGACGAGATTTAGGCCCAGTTCTTTTCAGCTTAACAGCTTAACGACTTATCTACGTTTTGAAAACACGTATGCTTTGAGTTTTTTTAGTCCGTTTTTTCGCTGTTTTGAAGGTGGGTTTTAACGCTTTAAAAAGCAAGTCAAACGAAATGTATCCGAATCTCGAGACTATCTCGAGAAGCTCTCGAAGTTCAATCATTTCAGCTGTTCAGCCGTTCATCGGTTCAAATCAGCTCAAAAAAAAGGGCCTTAGGCTCAACAACTATTGCCGGTTTTTCTAGCTAGTTGTTTGGTCTAAATTTCGTCCACCCATTCAGTAGGTTATATAAAATCCACCAGTTCTAGTGACGGGAATTATAAACTATCATATGGAATGGCGAGAGACGTCTATTTATTTATTTTGAATAAAAGAAACATTATTTATTTTATCTATAAAAATATAAAATGCATCGGGCGTGGCCTGGCACGTCCGACGTCCATCGGACGCCCCTCACTTCCAGGTAGGGATGGCAATGGGTACAAACCTGCTGGGTATCACTCTCCCAAACCCATTCCCGCAAAGAAAAAAATTGGCTACTAAAAAACCAATACCCATGATGGGTACGAGTTTTTGCCCGTGCCCATACCCATGGGGTTTCGAATACTTACGGGTTACCCATAGCCGTGAACAGCAATACGACAACACTTCAACAATCAACACACGTGGAGTGGGTTGTGCAAGTGGCGCAACGACCGCGTGGACTGGGGGCCTAGGGCACTGGCATGTGGCTGGCAGGCGGCGGCTTTTGCGCAACCTGCACAAGTGATGAGCATGCGCAGCGGTGGGGGCCTGGCGAGTGGCAGCGACAGTGTCTTGGCGGCGGGGTTCTGAGAAATAATAGCGGCAGCTGTGCAAGTGAAAATAGTCAAATAGCGTTGGGTGCCTGAGTGACCACTGGCTAGGGTGGGGAAGGTTAGGGACTTGGGGTTTGGAACTTGAAAATGGGCTAAAACATTTAGATTTTTTTATTTGGGCCAATTTAGTATTTACTATAGATGGTTGGGGTTTTATTACCCATGGGTTTACGGGTTTGGGTAGTGCATGACTATACCCATGCCCGCGTACCCACTGGGTTTGTGTTTTGACCCATTAACAAACCCATGGATAAAGAAATTGGCCATCCCTGCTTATAGGATTTTAAACGGTCAAATCCATTTCTACACATGCCTTGTACATTTTATTAGATTAACGTAGCGTAGCATAGCGTTTCAGCAAAATTTAAGAGTCTTTAAAAGAGGTTTTAAATATTTAAAAAATAATTAAAAATAGTTTTAGTATCTTTAGAAGGACTACTAAAAATCTGAAAAAAATCATTACAAATTATTACACTAAATAGGCTATATAAAAAGATAAATTTTGTTTAAACGTTATGCTACGCTAACCTGAAATGGACAAGATGAAAGCCCAATTCCGAAAACACCAGGGTAGTATAGGCCCAACCTGGCGTTCCCCACGCACCGCCTTCGCCGCCATTCCCAAGCAACCTCCCCCCTTCTGTCTGTTCCCAAATCAAAACCCCAACCTTCGACGCGCTTCCAGTTCCAGAGCTCCAGAACCAGAGCCGCTCGTCCAATCCGCCGCCGCCGCCGCCGCCGGCCGATGCCCCGCCGCCGCGGGGGATGCCGCCGGCGGTAGCGCCCACGCCCCACCCCCTGCACCGAAACTTTAGCGGGCCCTAGCCACCCGCTGCCGCCCTTATGGCCAACCCCCACACGGGGATCGGCCTCGCGCCGCCTCCGGCCGCGGACACCTCCGCCGCGCCGCCGCCACCGCCGCCGCCCCGCCGCGCGCCGCGGATGGCTAAGCGGCGGCACGCGGCCACCACCTCCCGCTCTCGTCCGCAGCAGCCGTCGCCCGCGGTGCCGTGGAACCCATTCAGCGGCGGTGGTGCGGGTGGATCGAGGCAGGGTGGAAATGAAGGAAATGGCGCTTTGCGGAACGGGGATAGCGGTGGTGCTGGTGACGGTAGTTTCGGGTTAGGGAAGGATCAGGTCGAGGGCTTCGTGTTTGGTGCCACTTCAGCGGTGAGCCAGCAGCCTACCCAGCAGCAAGTGTCGGCATCATCCGATGGATCGCCTTTCGTGTTTGGGAGCGTGAGAGACAGCCTGCCTCAGTTCGATGAAGGATGGTCAGCTGCTCCGAAGCTGCAAGACAAGATGGGGAAGCTGAACCTGCGGAGTCTAGGTAAAGGCTGTGTTGGCGTTAGTAAGGCGGTGGGTCAAAAGCATGGGAGCTCTATTTTTGGAGTTGACACACCTAGCTTAGTTTCTAATAGTGAAGTGAATAAGCTTCCAGAGAAACTGACACAGTTGAATATAGGCAGTGAACCAGCTTTGCAGAATGATAGTGCTAAAGGTGTGCCAAAAGCGTTTGTGTTTGGAAGTAATGGAGCTGTCAGTTCTGCTGCTAGTAGGAACACTGCTACCTGTGGTGCAGATTCAAATTTGTATGCTTCCAGCTCAGATCATGGCACCGAGGCAAATGGTATGCCAGAGAAGCTGTCACAGTTCAGTATTGGCAATCAAACACCATCTGGGAGTATGGAGAGCGGAGCTACTAATGTTTCACCGGCACTCTTTATGTTTAGAAGTAACACAGTAAGCAACTGCCCATATAGCAATAGTGATGTTGCTTCTGGGGCTGATACCAATTCATCTAGCACAGGTAATGGGACTGATGATGCAACTGTGCTTCCAGAAAAGATATCACAGTTGAACATAGGAAGTGGAATGCCCTTTCAGCACATGAAAAGTGGAGGTGTTGGTAGTCACCAAGCTGAAGTGTTTATCTTTGGGAGTGGCAGAACAGAAGATACCATTTTTGGGAAGGCAAAAAGTGATACTTCATATAAGTGCAGTTATCTTTTCTCTGCTGCTGATAGCAATGCTTCTGGTTTAGCTAATGGTGTGGACAATTTGCCTGCGGTAGGTACACAAGATTTGAAGGTAGGAGGTGGATTCACGCAGAGCATGAAAAGTGATAACACTAATTTTCCACCAGAGAGATTTGTATTTGGCACAAATGAAAGCACAAGCTCTGTTTTGGGGCAGTCAGCTAGCATAGTCATGGATGATGGTGATAATTTTGTTACTGGCGCAAATACAACCAATTGCACTTCCGCCCATGTTACCATGGAAAGCATACTTCCAGAGAAGATGACAAAGCTAAACGTAGGATGTGGAATCCCATCTCATAGCATGAAAGATGAAGCTGCTACTCAACCACCAGAAGTATTTGTTTTTGGAAGTAATGTAACTTCAAGAATTTCTTCTGCCCAGACAGCAAGCGTGCCATTTACGAGCCTTCAAACTAATGTATCATCTGAACCAGGTGTTATTAGAAATTCTACATGTTCCAGATCAAAGAACGATAAAGTTTGTGGACCAGGTGATTTTGTTTTTGGTAGTAGCAACAATGCAACCACCCAATTTTCAGGAGCTGCTGAACATGCAATACAAGATGAAATCAAAAAATTAAACATCAACAGGGAAGAGCCTTCAGCGGGATGTAATAAAATAGATGACCCATATGCTCCTGAATTTTTATTCGAAAGCAAAGCAGAAACTACAACAGCAAGTGGCACTTTTCCCCTTCCCAAAGTTGAGAAGTCTGGCCTGTTTACACCTTTGGATAACTCATCTAATTTCTCTACATCTGAAAATGCAATGCCCTCGTTCAGTTTCAGAAATATGAATACAGGAGTAGAAACCGCTCCTGGTGAATCTTGTGCAGTCAAACAAGATCCATCTAGGTGTTCCAGGGAGAGCTTATTTGGTATAAACTATATAAAATTAGCATATAGAGACAAAAAGGAAGCCCACAAAAGCACAAGGAAAAAGAAAAAGCCAACTAGGCTAAAGCAACATCCTCAACCCCATCAGGTTGTTCCTCAAGAAACATGCACCACTGGATTAGGCTCAGATTCAGCAGGTGACTATTCACCAATGGATTGTTCGCCTTATCCAATTGTAGCTGAACAAACTTCAAGAGAGACATCTGTGAATTCTGATCAATCTGTTCACATATGTGGTAGTAGTGTCTCAAATCTGAACTCCAGTTGTGCTGAAGAAGATCTAGTTTCTGCAACTGAGCACTTGGTTATTAATGCAGACCTTCCGACTTTTGAAGAAGACAGATATCCCAATATAGATCCATCTGATAATAATTTTGCTAGTACCTTTTCTAGTTTTGATGAAGAGAATTTGTGTAATGCATCACAACCTTCTTTCCCTGATGTGAGTTTTGGCACTAATGGTGAGCCTAAAACGTGCACAACAGAAGCTTGTGTTAATAGTTCTGGTTTCAGTGTTGATCACCAAACCTGTGAAGAGAACACCTACAGAGCATCAAATAAGCCTGGCAAACCTGTTACTTTTCAATCATGCTCAGCAAATTTGAGTGGACTGAACTTCTCTTTTGGTGCATCACTATCTAGTCAAAGTTCATTATCAACACAAAAACGTAGCACAAGAAGGAAGTTAAGGACTAAAGACAGCCATGTGTCTAAGCCTTCAGCCACCCAAGCTTCTGTACAGTTGAAAGACTCAGAAGACACAAAGAGCATGCAAATTTGCCGGGAAACAAGTAAGACAGAAGATTCAATGAAAGAGCAGTTGATAGGAGATATATCAATTTCTGCGGTCTTGGAGACATGTGAGACCTGGCGTAAAAGGTTTGCCCAAACATGGTTTTAATTTGTTTTAATATATCACTGTCACCATCATGGCGTATTTACCCACTTGCACAATTTTATGTGATTACTTAAATTCTGATGTATGCTAGTTTGGTTGTTTCATTTGTACCAGTGGAAATCAAGCCTATGCAAATGGCCACTTCGCTACTGCAGAGGAGTATTATACTCGTGCGATAAATTATATTTCCCATCTTCGCACTTCTGGATGCTGTTCCCGTGCATTGACGCTGTGCTATAGCAACCGTGCAGCTACTAGAATGTCTGTTGGGAGGATGAGAGAAGCTCTTCAGGATTGTTTGGTTGCTACATCAATTGACCCCACCTTTCTTAAGGCTAAAATTCGAGCTGCAAAGTAAGGAAATGCTATCCTCAAATCTATTAACCCTTTCATATTTATATGTTTACTACAGTGCAATAGTGTGTATATATCCAAGTTTACAGACCACAGATTAGTATGATGAATGAAGAATAATATTTAAGAATAGGACAATGATGGGTATTATTCCTGTAAGTGCCAAGTAGTGGTATGTCCTGCTTTAAATATTTAATCATGGTAGGTAATATGATTCATTATTAATAATTTAATATAGATATGCATCAGAATAATCAGATTTTCATGTTCCAGTTGTATTAGTTCTGCATGCTTCGATAATTCAGATCTTCATTATGTAACCATAACATGGTATGTTTCAGACACATGAAATCATAGTTCACTGAAACATTTTGTTGGTAATATCTGGCTTTGTTTCTGTTGTTTTGGATCACTTTGGAGGGTTTATTGACTCCACAACTTCTGGACACATGCTTTCTCTACTGTGTACATACTTTTTTAAGTAATTGGTAGGTTAATTTTTATACTATCCACAAATGCAGTTGCCAGCTTGCACTAGGAAATCTTGAAGATGCATCAAAGAGTTACACAGCCTGTTTGAAGTTCAATGACACTGCTGGCTCTGAATTCAAAATGTTTTCTGAGGTTTCTGATGGTCTGGAAAGAGTCAAGGTATACTAACTTTTTGCTTATGGGGCCAACTATAAGTTCTGTGTTTTGACAATTTAACATTCACATATTTTGGAATGTATACTATGTATTTCTCATCCCTAAGAAGTACAAAACATAGAATTATTATTTATTGATCTGTCATTTGTTAATTTTGAAAAACTGTTCATTGTTCTGTAGCGATACCTTACTGAAATATGTAATATGTGGTGATGTAATATGATATGTGTGTGTATCATTCCTTTACTGTTGGGAATAGGTAGCCGGTCACTGCTGATGATTTGTGTGAAAAGGGCTATTAGTGGAAAAATTCATGAAAAAATTAGTTTTACCAGGGACAGTCCATAATTCCTTAAGGCCAGCAATGAAAATTGAGAACTCTGAATCAGAGTTAGAGAAGAATTATTTTTTTTAAAAAAATTGACCTGCTCAAAAGTTAAGCTGCAATTTTATTTCAGCTTTCCTATCTTTAGGAATTATTATAATGTAAGGTGGATGAGAGTATTACATTCTTTTATTGGTTATTAATTATATTATTCTGATGTCCTCACTTTTTCAAAGGAAAACTGTACCCTTGACTTGATATGCTATCCTTGGTTTGGGGTATAAGTTTGGTTGGCTATGAGTGAGAACTGAGGGTAGGGCATTTGTCTCATCTAGCCAGTGGTAGGGTTCTCCCCTAACTTGGTGGTGAGACTTTTGAGACATGATTGTTTATAAGCATAAGAATATAGACTTGATGTTTTGATTATTTATTCATTACCCTCATTTTGCAGATGCTTTCTAATAACTATGGATATGATCAATCTAAATAATAACTTTCCTAACAAACACATCATATTCTAGATTAATTGATAAGGTACCAGTCCCTTCCTTGGAAACTAGTTAACAATCGCTTCCTACTAGAATGCTACGACAACTTGGATACTGTTCACGTGATGTGCCAACGGCCATATCACACATCTAGACCTAGTGTGAACAAGTAGCTAAGTGCATTGACATAAGGTATCTAACTCACATTGATCAAATGGATGCAAACGATTTGTCAAAAAAAAGGATGCATTTTTTTTTTATAAAAAAACTGAAATTTACCTTCACATTCACATTTGATATGTGCTATGCTAACATTATTTGAGTTTGAACTTTTAGTTTCAAGGACCGTACAATGCTCCTAAAATTTTCAGTTCCTTTTGCGTTTGAGTGTCTGAACGTATGTTTTGATAATTTCACTTTGTAAGCGCTTTGCACTTGATACATTCCCCTGGTGCTGAGATGCATAGCTTTTACATGATCATTTCCTTAAGACGTGTCTACAGTCTTTGTGTTCAAAGTTTCTCCACAGAAAGAAGAAATAAGCTTTAATTTATCTCTTCATTATCATATCGTTATATCTTCCGACATCTTTTCTCCAATACTTCAGAGAGTGTCAGATTGGATGTCCCAGTCCAAGGAACTTCTTAAGAAAAGAACATTGCCTGAAGCAACACAAGCTTTAGAATTGATCTCCAATGCATTGAAGATAAGTTCACAATCAGATTACCTAATGGAAATGAAAGCAAATGCACTACTGGTGGTATGCGTTTCTTCTTGTCAGTTATTTTATGTAATTATGTCCATAAATCATATTTCCAAGTGATTTATAGTTTTGTTAGGTTTCCTTATGTTCTTATTCTCTATACTAACATGTTTGCTACACTGAACAGCTACAAAGATACGAAGAAGTAATTCAACTATGCCAGGAAAAAGTAGATTTGGCAAAAATAAATTCTGTTTCATTTAATGCTAACGGAGAATCAAGGAATTCAAGTGTATCTGAAAAGACTGAATGCCCTGGAATGCTTTGGCGATCATACTACATATGCAAGTCCTACTTCCTGTTAGGCAAGCTTGAAGAGGCTCTTGACTTGCTAAAGAAGCATGAGCAATTATCACCTGCCAAAGAGAGGTAAACTTGTGATGCCCTGTGAATTTTCTTTTATTCTTTTTGTAGTTTGTCTTATGGTATGTAACTCATGAATGGCGCAAATCGTGCAGTGATAGGCATACATCTCAAGAACAGTTCTCATCATTGTCTACAACTATAAAGCAACTTCTTTCCCTTAAGGTATACATTTTCTTCTGTTCATTTATCTCATCCTCTAGCAAACTAGTAAAGAGGGAACCTGGTGATGTATTTTGGCATATCTACCCGTGTTATATATATTGATTATAGGGTTAATTAGATCTATGCCGCCGCTCACTTGCGCATGGAGAGAACTGCCACCGCTCGTTGATGTTTGCCAAAAAAAATGCCACTGCTCAAAAGCAGGAATTAGATCCATGCCATTATGCCAATTTATGAATCCTAAAGCACTTCACCAACTCAACACATGACCTGTTCATTTTTTTGACCAAAGTGCCCTTGTCTACATGTCCACCTGGCCTAGACCCCTTATGTAGTCGAGCCGGGTCACATTCTGTCCCCAAAGATAAATCCTAGCACCAAATTCCCTACCCTCGAGCTCACTAGGAGGTGATTCGGTCAGTGACTACCTCGGTGGTGACGAATCTGGCTCCCTCTAACTTCCATTGTTTGGCGCTAGGTACTAGTTCATGTGCTGGCACAACTTGCAATGGTATGAGAGGATCAACTTGTAAATGATCAGATGACCCATCCAATATTGCAACGATGAATGTGACACTCCTCTCTGACCTATACATGTCAATGATACCATAAATGTCATTGTACTTGGTTAACATTATATCTTCAGCCAATACTCTATCGTAGTAAAACAAATATCTTGATTTCAACCCCAAGTAACATGCCTGCGGAGCAAATCCTTCAATGCATGCAAAGTAATTGAAGATTCATCCATGGCACAATTGACAATCCTTGATTTGGTGTAAGCCCTTCTACCATATGTCTCTTTTCGTAGAGAATGACTCCACATTACAAAATACCCAAATCGCCTTCCGATAAACAAAGCCTGAAAATATGTCAACGGAACACATCCCACACCTTCTATGCCTAAGGGGTGAAAAACTTATTTCTTGGATGAGGTGTTGAATTGGAACCGATTGCCTTGCCTCCTACAGCCATTGCCACCCCAATTAGCAATCCGCAGCTGGCAGAGGATGATGATAGAGGGAATCAATCTATGGAAGCAGGGGCTGGAAGCTCGGGGTCTTTGCCGTGCGAATCGCCACTGTGTGTCCTGTTCCGCTCCGACTTGGGGAAGTTTAGGGGCTAGGGTTTATCTGTCGGGCTCGGAGTTTGTATGTGGTTCGACTTGACCAGATTGGGGATCTAGGTGGGGTGGATACGCAGGCGAGGGCAGTTTGTTCCAAAAAATGGAGGATAAGATACACCATGAGGAGGCAATGTGCTTTAAGATGCGTAAAATGTCATAGATCTAATTCTTTAAAAAAAACAGTATCATTTTTTGCAAACATCAACAAGCAGTGGCTAACTACCTGAAATCGGAAAAGAATGAACTTCTTAGTTTCCTTGATTTTTATCTACGCATAGTTGTAAAAGTTATCTTAAGTTGGAAGGTTGGATGTGTGTTAGTTTCCTCAATGCGAAAGTGATGCGCACTAAGTCGGCCTAATCTTCTGGTGAGGAACGATACGTCGGTTTGGTCGGCAGCGGTCACACTGATCGTATCCACGCTGGTGATGTCCTCATCAGAAAGTGAACAGTGACATAGATCTAATTAACCCTTTGTTATATCATGTGATTATCACTTGCCTTTGTGTATTCTGATGATTGTTTTCTTATGGGCTTGATCCAGAACTAGAACATGATTTATTTTTCTGTTCTAGGCTTCTAGCTTTGGATAGTTACAATATCTCTTTGCAGGAAATGTTGCATATATTCTTAAGAGATTCTGAAATTATGGTTACTTTCCTGAAGGGACTGCATGAAAGAACAATCTCCAAATTCTCCATATGTCTTATAGTGCTAGTGTGCTACTTCTGTGAAAATGATTCATGTCACTGATGTCCCATGCTATCTTTCCTGCTATGAGCCTGATTTTAAAAATGGTTAAAAGGGTTGAGCGTTTTGAGTTCCTTTGTGCCACAGTGTTGCTCTTCTTTTTTACATTGAGGTAGCGTATGCTGGATCCTCGAAACAGGGAGAAACACACACAGAGAGAGAGAGAGAGAGAGAGAGAGAGAGAGAGAGAGAGAGAGAGAGAGAGAATACTCAATTATGGCAGTCCCTTTATTTCAGGTTTTTATCTTATATTGGTAATAAATTATAATTGTTTCTTTCTCCTGTTGTGATCATTTTTAGGCTGCTGGGAACGAATCATTTCAAGCTCGCCAATTTTCTGAAGCTGTGGAACAGTATTCAGCGGCTTTGACGTGCAATAGTGAATCACGTCCCTTTTCAGCTGTCTGTTTTTGCAATCGTGCAGCTGCATATCAATCACTTGGTCAAGTCACTGATGCGATAGCAGATTGTTCACTTGCCATGGTTCTTGATGCTAATTACCCCAAGGTATTCTTTAGTGACTTTGTAGTATGTTATGAGTTTTATCCTTTTCCACCACATTTCAGTGTATAGAATAAATGATCAGAGATAACATCTGTACTATTTTACCTATATGGTTATTTTAAGTGTTTTGTCTAATAGCTTCTTTAATCTCAATTCCAGGCAATTTCCAGGCGAGCCACTTTATATGAGATGATCAGGGATTATGGACAAGCTGCTAATGATTTAAGCAAGCTAATCTCACTTCTTGAAAAGCAAGCCAATATGTCTGGTGCATCACCAAAAGTTTTGAACAAACATAGCGATCTGAAGCAGGCACGTGCACGACTATTTTCTGTGGAGGAGGAAGCAAAAAATGATACTCCGTTGAATCTTTATTTAATCTTGTAAGTTCTTGAGTGAAATTTGCATTTCTGTTTAGCATGTATTATTTGCTCAAAGTTTTGTTCCATCAATACAAATGTTTCCATTTTTTAGTGATGCATGTCTCATACATTTGATTTGCACCTGTTATTATCATTGATCTAGATAAACAAAGGATTCCATTGTTTATGCCAATGAGAACTTCACTTTGGCACTCTGCTTTACATCGCGGCTTCAAAATGAACTAACCTCTGCTCTTATATGTTGTTGAAAATTGTTTGTAAATTGTTATTGGTTTTACATTTATGCTGAATGGAATGTATTATAGAGACATGGATATGCTGAGATGGTGAGCACATTTTTTGTGTAAATTGCGGCAATTATGTTAATCATTTTCTGACATGAGAATCAATACTGCTAGCATGATAAAATTGGATCTATTTTTTTTTTGGTGTGTTATTTTACTTGTATACTTGCATATTGGGTGAACTTCTGTTTTGAAGGATAATGCCATACAACAAAAACCTTGCAGCTTGGGAGACACATGTCTGCTAGTTAGAGCAAATCTGGTACTAGCAACCAGGATACTTTTCTTAAATTGTAAAACATGGAGTGTCTTACGCAGCTATAAAAAATCAAATCCAAGACAGACATGCGGTTAAGTATATATGTAGCAACGGGATTTCATCTAGTATCTTGCAGTATTTTTTAAGGCAGGTTTTATTGTTCTTTATAGCCATTTTGACCAGTACTATAGCTGGTCAGGTCGTATTGTGTTGTATGCTACTATTTCATTTGGGTTGCTCTTTTGAAATTTTAGTGAATTATCCCTTTTCACAAGATGATGCAAGTTTATTCCCGTTTTTTTTCAGGGGAGTTGAACCATCCTGCTCTCAAGCTGATATTAAGAAGGCATACCGAAAAGCTGCATTGAGACATCATCCAGACAAGGTTCTCATCAGAAAAAAAAAATCTCGTTTATTTGTAAAGGTGTTTCTTGTAACACCACTTTGTCCTGCAGGCCACTCAATTGCTAGTAAGGAATGAACATGCTGATGATGGGTTTTGGAGGGATATTGTCAAGGAGGTTTACGCAGATGCTGATTATCTGTTCAAAACAATTGGGGAGGCATATAATGTTCTTTCAGACCCTGATAAGGTAAAAAATACCAAGGCATTTGACCATTCTTACAAAATAGTGGCCATCCGTTATTTTAGTTTGAGAGGAATGGAGTGTGAATATATAGCCTTCTAGAATGGTTGACATTAATTAAAGGAGAAATCCAAATCCTGACTCTTGGTAACGTCATCGTAGTGTATGCTCAGTCAACTAGAAGCATATTAGGGGGGAAATTGGCATTTTGATATGTTTTCCAACTGTTATCTAAACATTCTACTGGAAATAATAGGAGTAATTGTCCTAACCTAAATCGATGAGACTAGCTAGCTGCTATCAGCATATACTTAAATAGGGCTTCTGAATTCTGATTGTACTGAGCACTAGGGTTTAGGACTGGAACCAGCGCAAATGTCACTCCATGGCCAGTTCCAGTTTCTTGCCCGTTACAGCTGCTCAAAAATTGTTCAAATAATGCGAACTAAAAAAGGTTAAAAAATGAACAAAAACTTGTCAAAATTTATGTTGAATTTCTGAATCCATGAGATATGGCCGTTTGGGATATTCTGGTATTGTGGTTATTGTGGGGTCGTTTATCTACTGCTTAGTTGTCCTAGCTGTTGCTTAGTTGTCGATTAAGAGAAAAACTTGTTGGAAGGGGGTTGCCATAGCAACGCCTTGCAGAGGAGATGAAACAGAGATAGAGACTTGGTTCTGCCACCATGATAGTTGCCATTGCCATATCTGAGGTTGTTGCTGAAGAATTTGAGGTGGCCCGCCGCCGATCCAAGGTCGAGGTTGGTGGCTTACTTAGGAGGAAGAGGCAGTGGAAGAGTTGGAATAGAGTTAAAGCTAGGAGGATCTTGATTCAACAACCATAAAATGTGGTCATAATAGGCCATTAGCGCAGTGGGATGTGTATATGGCGTTTGTCTTATCGCTGTATTAACCATGCCTGCTATTGACACAGATTACCAGAATTCCAACAGTTACCAACCTGTTACTGAACCTAGCTGGGTGCAAACTAGCAACAGAGGGCCCCAGTTTAATTTGAGCTTTATTTGTGATGTGCTTTCTATTTAGTACAATTGAAATTCCTTGTAATTACAGAATGAGACTTGTCATTACTACTCACCTCGTCGTTTCCTAGTTCCTACATCAAGAAACTTTTTTCAAGTTCTAACTGGTAAATCTTTACCTGTTGGTTTCAAATCTGCAGCGCCAAGAGTATGATTACGGAGAGGATCTAAGAAATGCTACGAGGAGAGTTCATAAGGGAAGGAGTAAACATAGGTCAACTGAACAGCACCACAGGAAACAATACGACAGGGGTTTTAGCCCTCGTCAGTGGCAATCATACAAAGGTGCATCCACTTCAAGATGGTCTGGATATTCTGATGATTACTGGTAAATTTGTTAGTAGATGCTTGTGTTGTGATCTTAAGCCAGAGAAGCATGTGATGCACCGGAAGCCAGAGAAGCATGTGATGCACCGGATGCATGTGTTGCAACGTTCCTCGCACCAAGGCATTTGTCTTCGTCGTGAGGTTGTTGGGCTCGCCAGCCTCCTTGGCACACGAGGGATGTGTCGCAGCATTGCAGGATGGCCATACCTTTTGGAGGGTATGGAGCTGTAAGTAATTGGTTGGCTGTGATGACCAGTTTTGACACTTCGATTGTGGTAGCTTCGGAAGCAGCGTTCGCTGCAGCTTGAGGCCATGGTTTGGAAGTGGACCGTCAAGTCGTCTTGGTTTACATCATGATGGTCTCCAACCGAAGGACTAACAAGTAACACCAACATCAAATGTTGACAGCAAGGAGAGATCTGTTTTATCTCTCCATAGGCAAAAACATTCATCTTCGGTGCATGACCATTGTCTGATTACTGTAGCAGCACAGCGATACATGCATTATTATTATTATTATTTTTTTTTGTGGAGGCCTCAGGGCTCTCATCTGCATCCATTTGTTTATGGATGCTTCAAATGATGTTACCCTGCCCGAAAATGGGATACAAAGAGAAGTGCTATTTGTTATTTTGTTGTTGAATGATGTAGTTTAGTGGAGCCTCGAATGTATTCCGGAGTAGAGAAGCGCTGTACTGGAGAACTTTGCATAGCATGCATTTGTTGCTTATATTTTAGTATTGATGTCTATTGGATGCTAACACTTAATATTAGATTTGGACCATCAGATCTATGAAAAGTGGAAGCAGCTGGTATAATTACGGCTGCGGCTCAGTTGATCTTCTCCACTCAAACCCAACCCAGTGGCTTGGTTTCGAACCCCAACTTGGCCCTATTTCTTTTCCTTGGTTCGTATCTTTTTTAAACAGGTTAAAAAATTTTAAAATACAAAACTTAAAAAATAAGACATTTTTATGCCATGGGTACATAAAAATTAGGTGCTTTAAAAAAATTTGAAAAATTTTGAGTTTAGAAATCATAAAAAAATTAAAATGAAATCATATTGGAATTTCATGTTAATATGTTGTTGGCATCCTTATACTCCGTAGTGCCTTTTTCAAACCTATGCTACGTGTGGATTTTTTTATTATTATTAATTTTTTTGTATTTTGTTATGCCTTTTCCAAGGCCACATCACTTGTTTAACTAAAGGTCAAAATAGACATTTTATCCTTGTCTCTCTCTTGTATGGCTAGAATCACAGTTTTATTGGCAAGAGTGTTTTCTGACAAAGAGGGGCAGATTTATAGTTTCATGTGGCAAGGGAAAGAATTTGTGCTGATAGCAAGCAAAGAGGCGCAATTTACAATGCCTCGTAGCCAATTCAATTTGTAATTTACAGTGTTCTTTCCGCACTATCTCCAAACAGGTCAATTTGGGCATGTTTATTTACCCTACTTCAGCTTTAATCCAGGCGATCATCATGGTTTCAATATTGAGTTGCTGCTATGGTCGGTGAGGATTTGTGTGCCTATCTAATGATGGTACATATGACCTTGTTTGCTTCCAAAGCCTTGTACATACACAAAATCGATCCTACTCTCTCCCTCTCACTAATTACTTTTCACCATCTCGCCATCTGTCCTGCTAGAGAGGAAGTGGTGGTGTGCGCGACCCTAGCCAGATGCACCACGGCAGCAACTGAACACAAAGGGACGCAGATCCTCTGCTGTTGCTGGTACGATAGTGCCGTTGGGTTATTGACACATGGACCTTTAACATGTGGGGCTCATATGCCAGTGACTCGCAACAAAGGGGAGAACAACATAGGATCTTGGTCGCACACAGAT
Organism: Raddia distichophylla; assembly: GCA_005191435.1. Classification (NCBI taxonomy): domain Eukaryota; kingdom Viridiplantae; phylum Streptophyta; class Magnoliopsida; order Poales; family Poaceae; genus Raddia; species Raddia distichophylla. Next base: position 859,576 of record SPJY01031644.1, read on the forward strand.
AGAGACAGCACGCAGCAGCAAAGGCAGTGTTGCCACGAGAGCGCTCACACCTGCGTGCTTCCGGTTCAGCTCACCTGGCTGCTGCCTGCTGCTGCTTCTGGGTGAGGGAATTTCGATCGTTGCGGCCGCTGCAAAGCCTCTTTTTTGTATTCTGGGACGACCGTATTGCTTTAAAAACCTGTACGATCCCCCAGTATACCAGTATAGCACTCTTTTGTTCTGCGGTTTAGGCTAAAGCAACACATAAGTTCTTGTAACCTAAAGGGGTGAGATATGAGCACCTGAATATTTTTGGACCAAATCTAATACGAATAGTTTGATACATGGGCGCCCTCGCATCGCATGACCCTCAAGTGGACGTGGCTGCGCCAAATGAGAGCGATCACGAGGGTGTGCCCCCCATTTGATTTCTCTTTTATCTAGGGAGAGCGCCTTCCTGCTCTCTTTGGTTTTCTTTTCTCTCTGCTTGCAGTGTCTGCTGGTGCTGCTGCCCGGCGACGCTGCTGCCGGTGCTCACTGACTGCGGGCACCACCACTCCGTGTCTCCTATTCCGGTGTACCCTCCATCTCTCTTCCCTCTCTCTCCCTACCTCTTCTTTCTATATAACTCTTTCTCTCCAGAAAAATGTGAACTTAGCGAGTTTTGGCAGTCCAATCCGACGAGCACGGCGTGGGGACCACCGGAAAAAGAAGAAGAGGGCCGAAGAAGGTCCATCCCCTCATTTTCGCATAGAACCTCAGCCTTGTACGTGTGTAATTTGATTTTTTTTTTGTTGAACTTTGTATTTGTTCTTATGAATCTTTTATTATTTGCATTGAGAGGTCCAACCGCATGAAACCCTTAGCAATGTATGTATGAACATAATGTTTTGTTTGCTGAAACTTGATATTTTGCTTGCTAAATTTTTGTGTTGTTCTCATGAACCTTTGGGTCATCAAGCTGCATCGTTACATAGCCATTTTTCACCGGTTATTTTACCAACTTTTATCAATAAATTTTGCGAGTTTCACCTGTACTTTTTCCATGTTTTCATTAGTACATAGCCAACTTTTACTACACTTCATTGTTATTTTTAAGGTTTATCAAAATCTTTCCCAAGGTTTCATAGTTATTTTTGTAAGGTTTCGTGCTGATGTCATGCGTCCGATGAGAAGGACGCCAGATTTGTCGCTCTATCCAAAATTACTTTGGGATGGAATTTCCTCGACATATATACGAAGTTACATGCACATATGGGAGTCCTTGGATCTACTTTAGAATCCACACGTGTGCATGTAATGCCATGCGCACATGGAGTTGATTTTCTATATATATTTCTTTCAGTAAGAAGATGATCCATCAGCTAGCTTATATATATGTATTACATTAAAGCATGAACAACTTCACATCAAAGGATAAGGAGAGCAAACTCGAAGAAGGAGCACGATTTGACATTAACAGGAATCGAGTTCAGTTTCTACGAGAACCAATTTCCCTTTTTTGAAACTTAAGACAAGAACCGATTTTTCCTATCCTGTATATATTTGGAGTGCATTTGCACATGAGTTCAATCTATGTTATGGCTAAACCGAGAATATATATATGCCATTACTGTTGTGCCACGGACATCTGAACGCCACGCCACCAGAGCCCACATGTTAGGAGCACAACGGCAAATGGCACAATGATGGAGGAGACCGGTCATCATGCCTACATGGATTACTGTATATTCGACGAATGTGCAGCTGCGAGGAGGGCAGCCCCAATACCAGACCCCTCCTCTGTCACTTGAAGACTAACAGTGGAGGCTAATTCCTCCCCTAGGATCTCCACTATGGCTTCACTTAGATACTCTTGGAACACTGAGTAGTTTTTGTAGAGGCCACCCTCGATTGCGATGACCGATCTCTTTGGTAATCCACCTCCCATTTTTCGATCATTGGTGGCACGACCAATTTTCTGCAGTATTGCAACAATGCCGGCAGCAGCTAGACGGGCAGCTCTTCGAGTGATGATGGCAGAGACTCTCTGTACAAGTCTCCGAATCTTTAGAGGAACATCTAGCATCTGTTTGGAAAATAATTGAAATATGAGATGCTGGTCTAAGGAAATAGCTGCCGAACAAAGAACACATATTTCATGTGAACTGTGAGTTAGTACCTTCAGACGCTCTTCCATTATACTCCGCACTTCTCTCAAATCTGGGGAATCGTCCTCACGAATAGCAGCAAGACATGGTGTACTACATGAAAAAAAATCATGACATTATTCTTTTTATGGCTATGTGAAAATTGATGACTACTCATTTTCTTCCAGTATAATTCCTTGTCTTATTTTTTTTGTTGAGGTAATCAGACAAAGTTTCCAAAAGTATATGGAGTATCTTAAATACACAAAACTGGAGCACTAAGTTCCACCAAAATACTTGGTCGTCGTCATATGGACTGTTTCGAAGGATTAAACCAGTATTGGAAATGCTGAATTAAAATGATCTAGATCAATGTGAATCATACGAAAGCTTCAAATCTTTTTTTAGTGAAGAGTTATCAACTCTTAAAATTGAATATGCACACATTATTTTGTCATATCAAAGCTTCATGTATTTTTTAGTGAAGACTGAAGAATCATCAACTCTTCAAATTGAATAAGCAAACATTATTTAATAGTTAATGTTATTTAATATTTATTTTTTAGATTATTATAGAAGATACGCATATGCAGCTTACAGAGATCCATCAGAGGAAAAGAAGGAAAAGTTCCTAACTGTAAATGATCACTCGTGCCAGTTCTACTTAATTCATCTAAACAGTCATGATCACCAGGTTGCATTTTACCACCATTAGATAGAGCAACATTACACAACAAACGGATAGAACAAGGTAACAAAAATAAAACAATACACATCACAATTGAGCAGCTGACTGCATGCAGGGAAACTTAGCAGTAGAGCAAAGTTACATGAGCATGGTAAGGATTAGGGGGCAACAGAATCAATACTACCAACTAATACTAATGTATAGAAATAGATATTTAAAAATAGAAAAGAACTAATATACAGATAATCTAAATTGAAAAGAAATGTCTTTTCTGTATATTTTCTCCGTTCTATTGCTACCACGGGTCTTGTGCAATAGATCAGATCATATGTAGGTTCCTGCAAATATTCAAGGAGTTTTGCATCTAGAGATACAAAACTAGGGTGTTTGGTTGTCTTCTCACCCATCTGAACCAGGCTCTCCAGATGCAATTACCCCCTCCAGGCCAAGCTCTGGAGATACGACCAAATTGGGCGTTTCCCCATAGCCAGGTTCCGCGGATGCAGCAACAACTACGTGCACGACGTATTTGATTCATTTATTTGCTATATCTTTTGATTAGTATTTTCGATTACTGAACCGATTTCAAAAATGGGTTATTGATCTTTTTTCGAACAAAACGAGACCACACTTGCAATATAAAATTTAAAACTTTAAAATTTCCATTTTTGAATTTTTTATTTATGAGATTTTCTTTTGATTTTTTTTTATTTTCGTAATTGATTTTTGTTATTTTAATTTTTAGAATTTATTTTTAATATGTTTCATCCCTCTTTTGAATTTCTCCATGCCATTCTCTCCTTAGTGTAGTCAACCAAACAACATCTCTACGCAGCCTGTAAAATCTCATACACCTAACCAAACAATAACCATTTGCACCATCTCAGCCTAGCTCCAATTAACCAGCCTGGCTCGGCTTATACAGCCTGGTTCAACTGAGAAGGCAACCAAACAGCCTAATAGATATCCCTTCTGGTGCAATCATCGTACAACCAAACCAACAAAAGTTGTGAAAATTTTTGAAAAAAATATATATGTTCTTCATTATTTAATCTAACTATGTATAAAGTTTTAAGACCAAATTCATTCTATATTAAGAGTTTAAAAAAAGAGAAAATTTTGGCAAATTTGAAGGCCCCAAGATTGATAGAAATTTATCTTTTTTTTAGCTCTTAATATCTGATGAATTTGAGCTTGTAATTTTATACAGAGCTAAAATAAGTTGGGACTACATTTACAAAAATAATTAGAACTTTTCATGAATTTTGTTAGTTTGGTTGCACGATGATTATACCAAAACCTTGACTACATATAATTTGTTGCCAGATTGGGGATGACCTCCATAATAGCACAAGTATTCAGTTCTTAAAGATATATTAATTCATGAAGAAATATTTAAAGCAGAAAGTACCTTAAGATAAATGGGGTAGCTAAAGTAGGAACAGTTGTACCAAATACTTGCCACTCTTGATCCATCTTTTGGAACACCAATCTTGCAATTTCCCCAAGATACACACCGGAGATCATTTTCTCAAAATGCTATATCAATTAACTAAACAATGTTAATTCCAGTTGGTTCCAAAGGGCAAAGTTTTCACTGTGGCATTACCTGGTCATAGTTATCTTTATGGTATCCTTGATACTCATTATTGACACATAAGTCATAAGGAGTTAATTCTATTTGTGGAGCCAGGAAACTTCCCCACTCCACATTTACAACCTGATGAAAATAGTATTATACAGAAGATACACTTATCAAAGATTTTCCACGTGTACTTAATTTGATCATATACAGCAAATTAAAATGTGAAAAATAGCATACCATTCGTCCAGAGTTCGTAAGAACTCCCTCACATTTCATGATTCTGTCATTGCTTTCTACATAGCAAGCATTGGTGCCAGCTCCAATAATTACTGCAGCCATTGTATCCTCGTCATAATAATGCCCCAGGGCTAATGTCCCCACCGTATTGTTCACCTGTTATGAATGGCACATGAAATAATCAACCTAAAGATGTGTGGTTTAGTCTACTAGTGTATATATTACAATATGCAGGTGACTTTAAAGAAAATTTTCCAGATTTGATCGAGGGCACCCATCGATTCTAAACTATTTAATCAGAACAGAAGAACAAGTGCGAGCTCAACAAGATCTGAAACTACTGCCGTACGCAAGTATTTGTACATGGTTCTTTGATATAACATTCGATCATGTCTACAATCCTGCTGATAATGTATACAGTATAAACACACCTGGAGGGATCGATGTGGTGGATGAAATAATGTACTACCTCCGTTTTCTTTTATTTAGCGCCTTTAACTTTTGGACACATCTTTGACCGTTCGTCTTATTTAAAAATTTAGTGTAAACATGTAAAAATATAAGTCATGCTTAAAGCACCTTTAATGATAAAACAAATCACAACAAAATAAAATGATAGTTACATAGATTTTTAAATAAGATGAATGGTCAAAGATATGTTTAAAAGTAAAAAGTGTCAAACAAGAACGGAGGGGATAGCATAATATATATCACCAATAAACCCAAACATGAAGTGATGAACCACACATTGCAGAGAAAATAGACCAAGCTGTTTATAGGTACGTACACACGTACGGAAATCAAAACCGGACTGTATATATATGTTAGTAGTAGTAGCTAACATATATATGCAAATGTGTTGTAATTAAAAGCCCAAAACGACCGGATATGGAGCATATGGAATAGAACGTACAAAAATGTGGAGATTTTATTTTTAATCATACAGTACCAGGTCTAAAATTTTTCTGTGGTTTCTTTGGCAAGGGGTCACTCTAACTAAGGGCAATTAATGTAGCAAACAAATAATTGGCCAGGAAGGCAACAATGTCGTTTTTGTAGTAAAAGGGGGATTCATATGTTATTTGATTGTCATTTTTAGCAAGGGCAGTTTGGCAATTTTCAAAATGTTCTAGGTTTGCAAACTCCATCTAATATTGTAGATATTATTGGAAATTGGCTTTCAGGAATGGGGGAAAATTTATTGAAAAATTTGGGTGGGAGTTGCGACAATTTTGTGGTCTATTTTACTTTGTCGTAACGACACTGTATTCAACGTGATAAAAGATGCTACTTTATCTAGGATCATCTTTAGGGGAGTGTACTTGTGCGTCATTGGGCTTTAGTACATAAGGAGGGGGAAGGCGCCTTTCACCGAAGCATTCTATTCTTTAGAAGTGCTTGCTATGGCGTTGTTCTTTCAACACGGCTATAGATTTGTTAATAGGATTTGCATTTATTAATATGTTCTAGGCCATTTGAGTTGGTAGTACCCAGGTGTGCTAATCATTTTATTATAATTTTATTGATGTTCTAATTTTGTATTGGTTGTTGAATTAGACATAAAATGCTACCTAAGGACTAAAATACCCTGAACATAGTATTCTTGCTATGGATGCTAATTAAATTGACCGCTATTTCTTCTATTTTTGTAACCGCTAGCACCACTATGCTACTTTTTAAATTCTTTAAAAATACAACCATCTAATCTTACAAGGTGATACTATTAATATAGAACTAATAAATGATACGCAAAGAAGTTTTCTATAATGAATTTGTAGAAGAATATATCGCGCTCACTTATTATACAAATTAACTATAGTCGCATACATTAGACTACAAGTATTTTTGAACTAACGTGTATCGGCGTCCCAACGCGGCCACCCAGCCCAACTACCGTTAACCTACTCCAATCACTCGCACGATAATTAGCAGGATCCCCACGGGTTAATTACCCAATTTAGCCACCAATAATTAAGGCGGCCCCGTGCCGACCGGCTACCGTTACTCACGTGTTTCCCAACTTAATTCGCTGTCACGTGGGCCCGTAGTCGCTACCGCGTCCCATAGCCCTCCCGCTGGACCCACCTGTCCGTGGGGGTAGTCGGTTGTCGAAGTTAGCGCGAACTGTGAGTAAAAACATTAATGCGCCCCCAGGATTTACTAATCAAACCACACAGCTTCCCTCCCACTCCTAATCAGAGGTGATTAATAAAGACGTTAAAAACCCGGCGCAATACGGACGCAATACGAAACAGAGAGAGAGAGAGAGAGAGAGAGAGAGAGAGGGAGAGGGGAGGGAGGAAAGCTCTCAGCCTAGGCAAAGGCAGGCGAGGACTAGGCCGCCAACCAAGCGGCGAGACCATCCCTGATTAGGGCTACAACTTGGGAGGCGGACATAGCCTGATTATGGAAGATACGCCTATTACGCTCTTTCCAAATCTCCCAGATCACGTGGATGATGACGCCGTTGAGAGATCTCGCAGCAATCTTCGAGACGCCAATTTGGCTGGAGGTCCACCAGTCGCAGAAGCCAACCGAGCCGGAGGAGGGGGGCTGGTTAGATAAAAAGGCTTGCCAAACCGTGGTGGCGAAAGGGCAGGAGCCACAGAGGTGGTCGACCGTTTCAAGCTGGCCGAGGCAGAAACAGCAAGCCGTCTGGTGCGGCCATCCCTTCCTAGCGAGGGGGTCAGCGGCGTTGATGCGGTAGTGGCTTAGGGTCCAAGCGAAGAACTTGCTTTTGTTCGGGGCGTGCGCCGACCAGATTGCGCTAGCCAGCAGGTGGTCAACCCCGCCCACTAGCTGTAGGTTGTAAGCCGATTTGGCAGAGTAGCGCCCGTCCGGGGAGTAGTGCCAATGTGCCGTGTCCGGGGAGTCGGAGAGGGAAATTTGCCGGATTTTGCACCAAAGAAGGAGGCACTCTCTGAAGAGGGTATCGGAAGAGATGGGACCACATTGCCGGATCCATGGTTGTGGGGAAGGAGGAGAGCAACCGTACTCTTACGACGCTTGGCTTGCTTGTAGAGGTTAGGGGCGAGGTCAGCCGGGGCTGAATCAAGAAGCCATCGGTCTTGCCAGAAGGACGTATCGCGACCATTAATTGCCGACAGTTACCGTGGTGACCAACCGAAATAGAGCTAGTTCAGAGTCAGTCATCTGGAGGTCGAGACCAACCCAAGGCTTGGAAGGATCCTGATGCGCGAGCCAGAGCCATCGCAGGCGAAGGGCACGATTGACGAAATTGAGGTCCGGGATGCCAAGACCACCTTGGGATTTTGGACGACAGACAGTCTGCCAACTAACTAGGGCGTGCCCCGAGGCAGAGCCATCCTGACCCTTCCACAAAAAGGAGCGACGGATTTTGTCAATCTCTTTGATGACCCATTTTGGGAGGTGGAAGATCGTGGTGAAGTAAGTTGGCAAGGCCGAGAGTATTGCCTTGACGAGCGTGAGACGGCCTGCTTTGGAGAGAAGGCGGCCTTTCCAGGATGGAAGGCGGGCAGTCGAGCACGGACCTTCTGGATGATGGGGAGGAAGTGGATCTTCCCTAAACGTTTGAAGTGGAGGGGGAGACCCAAGTAGGTGCAGGGGAAGGAAGCCCTAATCCCTAGGAAGAGGTCGACAGCGAGATCTAGGTCCCAGCCATCGCAGTGGAGAGGCATGACGGAGCATTTGTGAAGGTTTATCCGGAGGCCGGAGGCGTCGCCAAAGGAGTTGAGGAGGTTGATAATGGCAAGGATCTCGTCATGGGAGGGGCGAAGGAAGATGGCAGCGTCATCGGCGTAGAGAGATGTACGCAGCTTCAAGGGAGTGTTGCCAACATGACCAAGGATGCCAGCCTCCTCCGCAAGACTGACAAGGCGTTGAAGGGGGTCGATCGCCAGGATGAAGAGCATCGGGGAGAGAGGGTCTCCCTGTCGAACTCCGCGAGCATGGTGGAAGGTGGGACACGGGCGGCCATTCAGGATGACCGAAGAGGAGGTAGTTCTGAATAGGAGAGCGACCCATTCTCGCCAACGAGGGCCAATGCCTAACCAACGCAGGAGCTCGAGGAGGTCAGTATACCTTGTATTAGGACCATTTGCTGAACCCTGGGTATAAAACTAGTTGTTGAGTCTGAAAGTATATATATGAGTTTGAAGTCAAATCTGTCCAAGTTACAAATGGCCTTTATCAAAAGATAACATGTACGTATTTATATTGCAGTGCCCTATAAGGCTATACCAGCTTTAGCATCATGCTAATCAAGGCGCGACACAGCAGCCGCGCCACTAGCCCACTACACAGTAATCCCAATTACAACCCCCGCCCCACTGCAGCGTGCTGTTTCAAATAATGGTGCTTGCATACAGTGAATTATGGGTTAAGAAGGGTAATTATAACACTACGTAGAATGACATAACCAAAGGATCAAAGTAACAACTCAAATCGAGTAACCAGTTGAACCGTAAATTTATTGTTTCAGAATAGAAATGAGTTTCTTTGAATAAAGGTACTGACTTCAACACATATAATACTAATGACTTACCAATACATTGACATGCAATTTCAATCCATTCCTATCAAGGGCTTCATTTAAGCACTGAGCAACATCTTTTCCAACCTGATCTTCCAAAATAAGGGAAAAAATTCAAAGCAGAAACTTACATAAGAAAAAGATACGTAATTAAGGAAATGAAAGTCTGAAACATATTGATCCGATGCAGCGGAACCGTGCATTGAGATATAAACAACAGAACTAAGCTTCATGAAGGTACTAAATTAATGCAACCACACACACATGATAATCGATAAGATGTTACATCGCATATCAATAAACCAGCTGCAAAACCACAGGTTATTTGAATTGTTTGTTGAAGCAGTGTGTTGACATGTACTATTGTATTGGATCAAACGAATAAACAAACAAGAAAGAAAAATCTCTAGACAATGAATACTTGACCTAATATTGGCATGAATCTGCTAGTTGAATATATAAGTACTTGCTGCTTCTACAGTTCTATGTATGTTGTACTCTTGTCACTGCGTATCATAGTACGTGATGCCAAGATCCGCCACGATCTTACAATACAATGTTCTTCTTTAAATTGAAGGCACATCTATAATGAAAAGCAGAATAGTGGAAGGTGTAATTTTGTAACTTACAGTCTCTTCAAATGAAAATTCTTTAGTCCACCTAAGTAATGACCCTGAGGATATGGAGAGCTGTCTGACAGGGAAAGAAAATGTAAAACCAAGTCCTAATTTCACCCCATCTTGCCCTCCCTCTCTTTCAATAAAATCCTTCAGGCCCGAGGCAATCAAATTGAACAAATCCTGCAACATAGAGGACATCTCACATGCAGAAACTCTATTAACTTGTGCGGAAGTGGGGAAATAAACTGATGAAAATACCTCGCTTGTACCCTTGGTTAGTTCTTCAGGAATAGGATGATGTTCAACTTTTTGATTGATAATCACAGACCCTGGCCCAAGTTCTACTTTTAAGACTTTAAAGCTCGTCCCTCCAAGATCAATGGCGTAGTAGATGCCTTCCTCACTCCTGGTCACATCCGCAATATGAACTACCTCAAAACAATTACACAATAAAGTGTTCTCGGAAAATCTTGTCTACCAGTAGTAACACTGCATGAAGAAATGTTAAAGGAAAAATGATGCACCAAAGGCCATTGCTCTGGACTATAAATTCACATCCCGATCAGAAAATTTTCACTCGAATAAACTATATGGATGGACATTACAGCAATTCAGCACATAAAGCAAAGAATGCAACATGCAGCAACATAAAAAAGAAAAGAAAAAAAAATCAATTGGCTCCATTTCCATTGCTGTTCCATTGAACCTAGCAAAGAACAACATTCTTCCGTGCTCTTGGTTTGGAATGTATGATCCAGCTGCCAACGTCCAGTTCTAAGTTCCAACTTCCAGTTCCAAGAAGGCAAGAACCCTTAAATCTCCAAAAACCCTTGAAAGAATTCTCAGACACGGCAGGAGTAGGACTCGCACCCGTAGAAAGCTAGAACAAGAAACCAACAAGCTAGCAACGAAGTGCAGGGGAAATGCAAGATCCACACATATGCACGCACGCACGTACGTACCCGTCGGGGAGCGCGTCGACGCAGGTGAGCAGCATCCGGACCTTGCTGGCGTCCTCGGTGACGAGCCCGGCGAGCATCTCGACCGTCAGCGCGTCGGCGACCTGCCGCAGCCGCTCCGCCGGCGTGGCGAAGCTCTCCTCCAGGCCCCGCACCATGCCCACGGCCCCGCGCCACCGCCGCCACGCCACCACCTGCGCCGCCGCGCACCCCGCCGCGGCCACCCGGAGCCACCCCGCCTTCCCCATCCGCGCTCTCGCTCGGCGACGGCGGCGGAGCGGAGGGCGCGCATAAATAGGCAAGCGAGGGAAGGAAGGAAGGAGACCGGGGCGGCCATGACGTCGAAGGAGATGGAGGGAGTTAAATGTAGCATGTCTTGTGGCGGGGTATTTAACTATTTATTCCCTTCTTTAATTGTACTAATAATAAATCTCTCTCCCTTTTATATCTGTATTTATTTATTTTGAGCAGCAATTAATCAATCATTGCCTGCTACTGTTCATGCAGAGCTGCATTTGTGTTTGCTTCTTCGAATAGCTAGTACAGTTTGCATGCATGGGCTAGCTTATCAATATTTTTCGGAGTTGATTAAGAAAATATCCACGTAAGTCCACGTACTTCACACATCCATTAATTCTATCCATAGCGATTACCTCTAGTTTGGCATGTGCACCTTTTGTTTCGAGTTAGTAATGGTAGGATGCTATTTATTCGAGAATGCATTCTCATGGTGCATTTGTGTCGGATAGAAAAAAAATGTGTAATAAAGGTTTCCAAGTAATGGTATGATAGAAGGTTTTGCATCTTTTAGATCTAATCGATGCTATCACATTTTTAAAATTTTATTTAAAAATGCTATAGAAGGTTTTAGAAAGAAAATAGACTTGCCTATATGGTATTGTATCTTCTAGATCTAACCAATGCATGCAGCCAGCCAGCCATATTACACAAAGGAATAAAACATGGTGTGTCAATTACATTCAGTCAAATCATATTTAAACCACTGCTAACTATTTATTTCTTCCTTTGTGTCATCATCAAGTTTATTCCAATTATTTAAGAAAACTCTGCATAAGAAACCAGTTTACATGTGTCTGCTCAATTCTAGACCTATCAAATTAGGACATACAGTTTCCCTTTATTCCGTGTTATGCAGAATCTACTCTGTTTTTCTGAAGAAATATATGTAAATTACAATGTAATCTAATTTGGGGCATAGTATGAATGTATGATTGAGCAACTACATGAGAAACCAGTTTACAAGTGCTTGCTAACCTAAGATATGATTGATCATTTGATACTTGTATAGTCTAAGAGAGAGACAGCATGATCGAGTGATTATTTACCTGTATCGTCGGCGATGGCGGCAGCTACAGGATCGGTTGGGTAGAGATCCAATTTTAGGGACTACTGTTGGAGATAAGCATTTTATAGGGGATGGAATTTTTTAGGGAATCCCCTATATCAAGCTATAGGGAATCAAATTTAAGGGGCCTTGTTGGAGCCAGCCTTACCTCTAGTTTGGCATGTGCACCTTTTGTTTCGTGTTAGTAATGGTAGGATGCTATTAATTAATTCGAGAATGCATTCTCATGGCGCATTTGTGTCGGATAGATAAAAATGTGTAATAAAGGTTTCCAAGTAATGGTATGATAGAAGGTTTTGCATCTTTTAGATCTAATCGATGCTATCACATTTTTATTTTTTTTTAAAAAAAATGCTATAGAAGGTTTTAGGAAGAAAATATACTTGCCTATGGTATTGTATCTTCTAGATCTAACCAATGCATGCATCCACATTACACAAAGGAATGAAACATGGTGTGTCAATTACATTCAGTCAAATCATATTTAAACCACTGCTAACTATTTATTTCTTCCTTTGTGTCATCATCAAGTTTATTCCAATTATTTAAGGAAATATCTACATAAATGAACTTCATACCCATCCATCCACAGCAATTAATAAGTTTTGGCATGCATCCTTTTTTTTTGAGTTAGTAACGCTACTGTACTGTTCATTGCAAATGCACCACTTGCACTGCCACAAATGCACATATCACCGCCGCAACGCACTACCTCACCAAGGCCATCCGGAGTAACCCTGTTTTCCTCATCCCACCCGGCCACATGCTCAAGCACTTAACGTGGTGCTGATGATAAGGCTCGCTCTCCATGGCATGACCACTCGCATAAGCGCTCTCGACAGGCCGACGAGGGGGAATTGAAGGGGACGGGACGGAGAGGAGTCTACAACGATGACATGGACGGAGATAGAGCCATAGAGGAGTAGATGTGTCATGTCTAGTAGTGGTATTTATTTCCTTCCATGTAATAAATCTTTTCTCTCTCTCTTTTATATGTATTTGTTATTATTTTAAGCAACAATCAATGCCTACTACCCAAGCAGGCAAGCACTGCGTTTGTGTTTGCTTCTATGGATAAATTTGCACAGATCTTCTCAAGATTTTGCAATTAGTTAAGAAAATATCTACATAAATTTACTTCACATGTATCCATATGTCCATAGACCATAGCAATTAATTAGTTCGGCATGTACATCTTTTGTTTGTAGTAACAATGGTAGAATATATAGTATTAATAAGAAAATGCATTCTCATTGCACATTTGTATTGGACTGATAAATATGTGTAATAAATATTTCTCCCATAATAGTTTGATGGAAGATTTTGTATCTTCTAGATCTAACCGATGCAGTCACGTTTGATTTTTTTTTTAAAAAAACATTGCAACGCTATAGAAGGTTTCAACAAAGAAAATATGCTTGGTTCCGTGCACAAAAAAAAACTATAACAAAAACGAGTTCAAGAAAACTCGAGGTTTATGAGTTGAGCATGAAGCAGACAAATCTCACTAAGCTTGAGTTTTATTTGAGCCTATTAGATCTTTACTTGAGCTTTGATTTTTTATAGTAATATTGCATTTTACGATGGAATTAAAAATTAGTGTGTCAATTACGTACACTTAGCCTAATCCTATTCATACCACCACTTAATAACTTCTCCCTTCTATGCATGCCATCATCAAGATTTTTTCAGTTAATTAAAAAAGGGACCGAATAGAACGCAGGCGCCTGCGTTTTGCGTTTCATGCAGGCGCTCCTTTTTTCAGTACGATTGTATAGAAATTTCACCGTACAGAAGTACTGAAAAAACAGTATACAAAAAGTGAAAAAAACTCCATACGCTACCAATCGAGCAAATCAGAGGCACACCGACCGCCCCGGCCGCCGCTGGAGCTGGGAGAGGAAGGGGGCGGCGCCGCCGCCGCTGCCGTGTCGGCGAACCTCGCCCGGACGAGCTCCGTCGCTCCTCCAAGATCGCGCTCCCGTTCTCGTTCGGCGCCGGCAACCAGAACTACGTACCTCTGCGAGTAGCAGCGGTTCTCTACGTACCTCTAATTGTGCACGAGTAGCAGTTGTGGAAGAAAGCTAGCCGGCGCCGGCGCAGCGAGCCCTTGTTGAGATGGCAAAGTTGAGAGTGTTGTAAATCTCACTAAGCTTGAGTTTTATTTGAGCCTATTAGATCTTTACTTGAGCTTTGATTTTTTATAGTAATATTGCATTTTACGATGGAATTAAAAATTAGTGTGTCAATTACACTTAGCCTAATCCTATTCATACCACCACTTAGTAGCTTCTCCCTTCTATGCCATCATCAAGATTTTTTCAGTTAATTAAGAAAATATCTACAGAATCTGGCCACTTTATATGTAAATATCTACCCATAGCAATTAAATACTCTCACATACACTTCCTTTGCTTGGTGTTAGTATTGGTAGGATACTATTAATCGAAAACGCATTCTCATGGTGACGTCGCCACCATGCCAACACCCCCCACCACACTGTGCCACTTGCACCACCTCGAACAAAAACGTCGTTGTCGCCATGCACCAACCCTCCATAGCTACTTGAAGCCATCCCATCTTTCCTATATATCCCTCTCGCGCCACACGCCGGTGTGCCCAAATGGTGATCGGTGATAAGGCTCTCTCTCCACGACACGACCCCTTGCAGCAGTGCTGTGAACGATGACGAAGAGGGGGAAGGCGAGCGAATAAATAGGCGAGCAAGGGAAGGAAAAGAGATGGAGATAGGGTCTATGACAATGACATGGATGGAGATAGAGGAGTAAATGTGGCATTTCTAGTGGTGGTATTTGTTCCCTTGTACTAAATCTTTGTCCCTTTTATGTGTATTTATTATTTTGAACAACAATCAATTTCCTTACCCTTGCACCCCATTTACATTTGCTTCTTCAAATAAATTAATTAAGGAAGTATTTACATAAGTCAACTTCACACATATCCATCAATCCATAGCATTTAATTAGTTTTGCATGTACATTTTTTGTTTGGAGTTAGTAATGGTAGGGTAGTATTAATAAAAAAATACATTCTCATTGAACATCTGTGTTCAAGAGATAAATATGTGTAATAAAGATCTCCCACATAATAGTATGATGGAAGACTGTATGCGCGTGTTTGGTCCGAAGCTCGGAGAGCCTATGTTCAATTTTAAAATGTGTATAGTAGACATACATACACATGTGTGTGTGAAGTGTGTGGGTTTGGGATGCATTTGTCCTCTTAGAAAAAATAGTAATATTCTAAAAAATAGAAAATAATTTAGGATTTGTCACTTAAAAAATCAACTAGAAATGGAAACTCATCACATGTGGGTCCTGGGACTACGTGTTGGTGACAAATGAATTGCAAATGGCTTATGATAAAATATCCCCTCGTCTGTTCCTTCCATTTACTAAATTGTTCTTCCTTTTATATATATTTTTTTGAGCAACAATCAATGCTTGCTACACATGCACTACATTTGTGTTTGCTTCTTGAAATAAATTTACACGGGTCTTATCAAAAAAAATTTGTAGTTAATTAAGGAAACATCCACATAAGTCTCATGCATATCCATCTATCCATAGAAATTTTTTAGTTTGGCATGTACATATTTTGCTTTTACTAATGGTAGGGTAGTATTAATTCGAAAATGTGTTCTCTTGGAGCGCATTTCTGCTGGAGATATAAATATGTGTAATAAAGGTCTCCCACATACAAGGAAGATCACTCGTGTGCATGTGGTTCGAAGTTCGGAGTGTCTCTGTTCTATATCCAAATGTGTGGACAGTGTGGTTGACACTCAAGCATGTGTAGGTTTGGATGTGAGTGTGTGTAGAATAATTGAGAACTTACCGCTCCAAGTTGACCGTGTACGATCTTTGATAGTGGCATATGGTAAACTCTCCCTTATATATTTATTCAATGTATCAAATATTTCTCTGTTTTCAAAATATTTATTTTGAGCAACGATCATTGCCTGCTACCCATGCACTACATTTGTGTTTGCTTCTTCAAATAAATTTGCATGCGTCCTATCATGATTTTCGTGGTTAATTATAAGGAAACGTCTGTATGAGCCCACTTCATACGTATCCATCTATCCATAGCCATTGTACAATTTGTTTTGTTTTGTTAACAACGGGCAGGAGAGCTGCCTTGTATTAATCAAAAGAGAGGAAGAACAGGGTGGGGGGAGAAAAGTCCCCTCCCCCCGTGGGCCAAGGGGACTAAGTTAACTAATTACAAAAGTGGCCCCTGCTGTAGCCCAAAGCCGCAGCTCATCAATCAAAAAATTCAAGAAAACTGCGCTCGCCCGGTCGACTTGACGGAAGAGCCGGTTGTTGCGTTCAATCCAGAGGTGCCAAATTATGACAACAATGACCGAAGAGACCGCGCGAGGGTCACCCGATCGGTTGACTATGTTGGTCCACCAACTCCAGAAGCAGTCGGTCTTAATCCAGCAGGTTGGGTTGATTTGCAGAAAGTCCAGCAGCACAACTAGTCTTGACTGGACTGTAATGCTAAAAACGCATTGTAGGAAGAGATGTTCTGGAGTTTCTAGGTTGCGCCTACAGAGAGGACAGAAGTAGTCATTTGGAATCTGACGGCGAAGCAGGGCGTCAGCCGTCATGATGCGCTTGTGTAGCACTTGCCAAAGGAAGAATTTGCACTTTGAAGGGGCCCAGATCTTCCACAGCCTCTTCCAAGTTGGGTTGGTGATACGGCCCTCGAACTGCAGAAGGTAGGCCGATTTGATGGAGAACTCCCCATTCGCCGTTAGACGCCAAGTTAACTGATCAGGCTCTCCCGCGGTAAGGTTCGTCTGAGCGAGGCCGAGAAGGATGGCAATCAATTCTAGGATCATGAGCGAGGTGAAGTTTTGGCGCAAGTCCGCAATCCAGTTGTTGTTGGTGAGGGCCTTGAGCACCGTTCTGTTTTCCTTGTAGTCGCATGGTAGAAAGATGGGGCCATGTGCCTTGGGGCGCAGCCGGACAGCCAATGATCCTCCCAGAAGGAAAGGGTGGAACCGCTCCGTAAGGTGGTGGAGGATCTGGCGCGCAGCAGGGCTAAGTCAGTTGTCGTAGCGTTGGCCAGGTCGCCCGGATTGATGTGGGGTCTGAAGTGCCGACGTAGCCGAAGCGCTCTTGAGAAACGTGTGAGGTCGAGCACCCCAAGGCCCCCATGGGAGGTTGGGGAGCAAACCGTGCTCCAATTTACTCTGCCACCCCCTGTGGTGACGGTGCCCTTCCAAAGCCAGCCCCTCCTGATGGAGTTTATCTTCTTAATGACGGAGGAGGGAGAGGCGATAACGGACAGTAAGTAAGCTGGTAGTGCAGAAAGAACCACCTTGAGCAAAGTTAGCCTGCCCCCTTTTGACATCAGCGGCCCCCGCCATCCTGCAAGCCTGGAGGAGATCTTGTCGATTAGGGGCTGAAAGTGCATGTGACGCAGGCGCTTTATGGATAGGGGTATCCCGAGATATTTGATTGGGAAGTTTGTTCTTTCGGCTGGAAGGCCTTCGAGGATGTGGTCGAGATCGACGTTGCCACAATGAATCGGCACCACCTGGCTCTTGCTGAAATTGATGCGCAGGTCGGTGACTTCTTCGGAAGTACGAAGGATGGAGGCCAGCACCGAGACATCCTCATTGGTAGGGTTTGTGAATATTGCTACGTCGTCTGCAAAGAGGGAGATTCTGCTACTGTGGTTGAGCCCACTGAGCGGTGCCAGTGCCCCTGTCTCGGTTGCTCGGTGAAGCAAGGTAACTAGCGGCTCGATAGCTAGATTAAAAAGGAGCGGGGAGAGCGAATCCCCCTGGTGGAGGCCCCTGCAGTGGTGGATGGTGTTTGTGGGGCGGTTGTTGAGGAGCATTTGGGAGGATGACGAAGCGAGCGAGAGCGAGATCCAGTCCCGCCATCGGACCCCGAAACCACGGGCACGAAGGTTATCAAGGAGGTGTGGCCAAGACACGGAGTCGAAAGCCATTTCCAAGTCTAGCTTGAAAAGGAGCGCCGGGGTCCTTGATTAGTGAAGGGCCTTTGCGTTGTGCTGGACAAGGAGGAAGTTACTTTGGATGTATCTTTTCTTGATGAAGGCGCTCTGGCACGGGGAGATGAGCTCGCTCATGAATGGTGCAAGGCGTGAAGAGAGGATCTTGGTGAAGAGCTTTCCCATGCTGTGTATTAGACTGATTGGACTGAAGTCTGAGGCTGAAGTGGGGCATTCCTTCTTGGGTAGCAAGACTATGTGAGCATTGTTGAGGGTCGAAAGGCCTGGTCCATCAAGGTTGAAGATGCACTACAGGGCCGCAAGTAGGTCATCGGCAATGACATCCCAGCAAGCTTTGTAGAAATTTCAAGTGAACCCATCCGGGCCTGGGGCCTTGTCGTTTGGTAGTGAGAAGACGACTTGTTTGAGCTCTTCGGCGGTCAGAGGTTCTTCCATGGAGGAGACATCGACCATTGACAGACCCAAGTAGTCCCAATTGAAAGAGCGGAAGAGGGTCTCGGGAGATGTGGAGGCTTCCCGAAAATGGCATTGAAATGTTGATGCAAGGCATCTGCTTTATCTTGAAACTCGGTAAGAAGGCCGGACGGGGTCTGAAGGGAGTGGACGAAATTTCTGCACCTCCGTCCATTTGCTCGCAAGTGAAAGTACTTAGTGTTTGCGTCGCTGAGCCTGAGCCAAGTGAGGCGCAATCGTTGCTTCCATTTAATTTTTTCGACAGCGCAAAGGCCCAGAATTCTGGTCTTGATTTGCTTGCGGAGGGATACTTCTTTAGGAGAGTGTACGGTTCTCCATAGCCACGTCGAGAAGGCGGATAACTTCCAAAGCTAAGGAGAGCTGGAGTTTTGTGTCCCCGATGATTGTTCGGCTCCAAAAGCGAAGAGCTGCAAAAGTGCGGGCAAGCTTTAATTTGAAGCGGAGTAAGGGGTGAGCCGGAGCGTTGGCGTGAGGTTTGCACCAAGCCTGCTGCACCACATTCTGGAAGCCATTGACTTGGGGCCAGAAGTTTTCAAATCGAAAGTGCGCTGGGTGGGGCGGAGCCGCTCAACGGTGAGGAGTAGCGGACAGTGGTCCGAAGTTGTTGAGGATAGGGGCAACTAAGAGCAAGAAGGGAATAGTAATTCCCAGTCAGTGTTGGTGAAAGCTCAATATAGTCGCTCCAGGTGAAACGGCGGCCTGAGAGGTGAATCTCCGTTAGGAGGCAGTTGTCCAGTGTTGAGCGAAAGCGTGACATGAGTCGCCGGTTAAGATTTATGTTGTTTTTGTCGGAGGCTCGGTAGATTAGGTTAAAGTTTCCGAGGACGAGCCAGGGACCGGAGAAATGGGCGAAAATATCTTGCAACTCCAGAAGAAATAGTTCTTTGTCTAGATCTGAAGTGGGACCGTAAACGTTGGTGATGAACCAGAGGGTCAGAGAGCTACACCAACGAGTCGTCCTAGAAGAGAAGCAGACCTCCTCTGGTACCATTGGCCGGAAGTTGGAGAAGACTTCGCAGTCTGTGACCGCAAACTTCCATAAGGAGCTGAGCTGTTGGATTGGAAAGTTTGGATTCTTGCAAAGCGACGATTGTTGGACGATGGGAGCAGAAGAGGGAGGCGCCAACGGCCCGTTTGGCCCCAGAGTTGAGGCCACGAACATTCCAGCTTAGGATCTTCATTTGGGAAACGAAGATGACGCGCTGATAATCGGGCTCTTAGTTGGGGTTGGTGGACCCCCAGGGGGGAAGAGCCGAAGGACACAACCACACACAGGCGGAGAGGGAAGCGGTGATCCAGAGCTATGCAGGGGAAGGAAGAACACGGACACACCGCTCAGGAGCGGTACTAACGAACAGACACCGCACGCAGGAGGAAAATACTATGATACCACGCGCAGGTGGTTGAAAGCAAGCAACTAAGCCCACGCGCAGACGGGCGACTCGAAACAAACTCGCCCACAGGCGGTACACAATCCCACAAGGAGGACTAATCATTAGGAAGGAGAAGCTCTGGTGGGGCCAAGAAGGGCCTACTAGGCTGAGATGGGGGAATCCTTGAGCCCATCAGGCCCAACCTCGGTCAGGGTGACCGCCGGGCGAGAGAGACCACAGAGGTCAACGACGGCGAAGCGCACGGCCTCCTCCAAAGGAGCGCTGGTGAAGAGTGTCTGGAGCTGAGCGGCCAAGCCATCAACCGAGGAGTCGGTGTAGATCCCGATGCGCCTGGCGAGAATCCCTTGCGCCCGACGAATGGCTGACACCAGGGAGGAGCGAGGCGGGGGCGAGAACCGGCCTTGAGGCAAGACGACAACTACGCCGAACCGCGGAGGTTGTCTTAGGGCACGAGCGACTAAGCGGCGGTGAAGCAAGCAAGGGGGCGGGCCCAGTGACAGTAGCATTTGCTAGGAAGCTAGCGGCCGGTGGCTTGGTGAAAGAGGCTGGAAGGAAGACCTCAATGGTCATCGGGTCAAACCCTGAGCTAGTAGGTGGTCGCGGGGACGGGAGAAAAAACCGGTCAATGCAGTGGGCCACAACTGGGTCAAAAGGAGCATTGGAAGTGACTTGTGGGTCAGGACTGGTGGAGGATGGCCCAGGTGAAAAGAGCTGCAACAAAGGATCTGGCCAGTATCGGCCAGGTTGGGAGTCAGTAGCATCAACGGCGAGCGCGGACCAGCCCCAGGGCGGGCTAGCAGTGGGCTGGGAGGAGTGGTGGGGGCGGGAGACAGGTCCTGCTGCTGGGTGACTGTGGTGACGAGGCGGCCCGCGTGGCTCGCTGACTGGGTGGGGTTTGAATTCCCTTCCCCAAGGCGTGCAGCGGCGAAGTAGATGAGGCAGCGCTCAGTTGAAGTATGGACAGGGGAAGCGGGGGATGGGGCGTCTGGATCACGGGTGTGGGCGATGGCATGGTCAACAAGGCCGTGGAGCTGAGTCGGCTCTACGGAGAAGAAAAGGCGGCGAGGAATCCCGCAACGCCGCCAGGCTCGTCGAAGAGGTGGAAAAGGAGCTCGAGGGGGATCTCTTCCGCGACGAGCGAGTCTTGGAGCGGGACGAGGAGCGTGAGGTGGGGCCCACCACGCAGCAGCGCGGGAGGGAGTGGCTCCGTGCCAGGCGGGAGCACGCCGCAGAAGATGCCTTGGAGCTCTTACGATAGGCCATGGCCGGCTCTTTACAGGCACACCGGCGCGGGCCACCAATTTTAGCGCCGTCGTCAATGCCATCGCTGGCGTCATCACGGCGGTGAGGACGTAAGAGCGATCGGCAGGCGGGCGGTGGCTCCGCCGCCGCCGGCGGGGGACGGAGTCGGGCTGCCCGAGATGCCAAGTGCGGGGGACAGTAATGGGGAGCCCACCCCCGCCACGGGCCGCCATGTTGGAGAAATCCTCGGCGACCGCAACGTGGATGATTAGGGGATGGAGTGAAGCCTGCGGTGGCCGTGGGTGGGGAGCTCCGACAAGGCGAGCAGGGCCATTAACACCACCGCAGCGCGCCTCCATATAGGGCGAGGAGTCAATTAGCTCGAGCTTGGACTCAAGCGGGATAAGCGCCTGGTCGCGTCCACACCCACACGCGGAAGAAGGAGGTGTCCCGACCCTGGCGAGTGGCCTCATCGATCACATCGACTGGCCCAACACCGTCGAGGACGCGGTTGAGGACGGCTGTGGACCAGGCGTGGAGAGGCAAACCCTCAATGAAGATGAGCACTCTGAAGCGGACCACGCTCGGGAGCCCGACAGCGTGGATGTCTGTCGGCACCTGGCTGAGATCGAAACATCGGCCATTTGCAAGGAATGGGGCTTGTGAGGCATGACGTGCTTGCTCCGGCAAGGTGAACCTCACCAGGAAGCGCAGTGGGGAGAGGTGGGTGGCCGTGATGTCGCCAAGAGGTATGCCGGCGAAGGCACTGATTTGAGAGGCAACGAAGACAAGGTCAGGGTGGGGATCACCGATGATGGTGACGAAGATGGCACGGCGGTGAAGCTCGTTGACATCCTTGCGCATTTCATCGGTGACCTCGACGAAGACGCGCATGGAAGGCGGCCTGAGCACGACAAGAGCCGAAAGCGGAGGCCACGCAGGGTGCTAGCGGCAGCACTGGCTGGGCCGGCGCATGGTGGGAGCAGCCAACCATGGGGTAGCACGCCTGCGGCAAGTGCGGGCCGTGTGGCCTGAACGACGACACAAGAGGCACTTGATGGGATCTCGGCAGCTCGCAGCGGTGTGGTCGCGGGCAATGCAACGGAAACACCTTCCTTTAAGGCCTAGGGCCAATGGCGCAGCGGGAATGGGCAGGAGGAGCAAAAGTGCGGCGGCCCTGAAGAGGAATGTCTCGTCGGGGCCACCGTCTCTTGGACTGGACGCGCTACCAAGAATGGGAGTTGGTGGCAACGAAAATGGAGTGTAGGGCCGGCATGGTGAGTTTGGGGGGAGGAGCAATGTCGGAAGTGGAGGCCATAGTAATGGCGATGGTTGGGGGCGGCTTAATGGGAGGAGGAGCGCTGACTACGGCAAGCGGGGCTGGCAGGGCTAGTAGGTGGCCGAGTGAAAGTGCAGAGTGGGTGAAGGGAGGAGGAGCAGGGCGACGATGGCTGCCATCGGCTCCACGAGGAAGGTGGTGAGCGAGGCATGGCGTGGCGAGGTGACCACACCGGTTGGATTGTCCAGGCACAGGGCGGCGGCGGTGGCAGCCGTAGCCGGAGCGGCTAGCGGCGGAGGCGGAGGGATCCGAGGGTAGGCGGCGAGGTGGAGGTGGAGGGCGGCGAGGTGGAGGAGCCGAGAGGAGGTGGCAGTGGCGGCCTGGAGCCGAGGGGAGGGAGGCGGCAGCCTGGAGCCGAGGGGACCTGAGGCGGCGTTGTCCTGGAGTGTAGGGGAGGTGGCGGTGGCGGCCTAGAGCGGAGGAGCCGAGAGGGGCCGAGGCGGCGGCGGCCTAGAGTGGAGTGGAGGGGAGGTAGCGGCAGTGAGGCGGCGCCAGCTGTGGAGGACAGGCGGCGGCTTCTAAACAAATAAATCTAAAAAAGCTTGAATTTTGTTAGGTGAGTCACCATCAGCTGCCACCGTGAATCACATCAATTAAAATTGGCACTAAACAAATAAATCTAAAAAAACTTACGATGCTAAGCAAGATTTCCAAGTACATGGCACAACTCTAATGGCAAAAATGGCATCTATTTTGTTTCCAAAGTTACTAGCTCATTGCCTGATTTTTTTTAAATTTTAAGTGGAGAAGCGTGCTTGGAATCATACAATTGCATTTAGGGCGTGTTTGGTTCGTGGCCTTGGAAGCCAATTAATTGGTCATGCCATTCCAGGGCATGACCAATTTGTTGGCAAATTTTGGTCGTTTGGTTTGTAGCCAACAAAACATGCCAAATCTGCTAAGAGAATTGGTAGTTGTTTGGTTTGTTGCCAATGAAATGCGCCAATTAGTATTATTCAAATATAGAAAATTGAGTTAGTAATGGTAGGGGTACTGTTAATCCGACAATGCGTTCTCATGGAGTGCATTTATGTTGATCAAATGGATATGTGAAGTAAAGTTCTCCAATATATATAATAGCATGATATGGAAGATTGTATCTTCTAGATATAACGGATGTAGACACATCTTTGACTATAAAATATTATAGCATTGTTATAGAAGGTTTCAAAAAATATACGGTGATATTTTTCAGTATTATGTGCTCTGAACAAATCTTTAAATGTATGATAGGAAAACAAAAAAAATTAATACATGAAAGCTCAAGCCTTATGGATTGATCATGCGAATTGCAAAGCTCGAGTTTCGGTCTATTCGATCTTTAATTAGTTGAGCTTAGTTGGTTATTAGTATGCCACATAGAAGGTAGTTTCTCGTTCAACTGTAGAGGCTAGCTAAGTTGCGTGTAATAGCTCTTTTGGTGACAGAGGTTACTTAGATGCAATGCTAGTTAATTCAGGATTTTTTTGGTGTTTTTATTTCTACGCCGACTCTCTTCTTGATTTACAGTGTATGAATTATTGGTATTCTATGTGATCCGGTGAAGCATAAGCTCACTACACATATTGATCTTAATGTTTTCTATGTGCGGTCATAGATCTAGGAATGTGCGGTCATAGGTCTAGGAGTAGGTTGTGGCACTTCAGCATATGTCTTCAGAGATTTAGTTGACAGATTTCTTCATGAACATACAGGGTCGACAACAGCATAGTTTTTATTGCATATGTATATATACTAGCCTATTGGCCACAGATGAACGCAAGTGCTATTCATGTAATATAAACCAAAACAAGTCATCTTTTGATGGTATAGAACCAATTTTTTCCTATATTTTATTATTCAACAAGTTTTATGAAACTTTCCAGTGCATCCATACTGACACTAGACAAACATTATCCACTTCATCGGACTTGCATGTACATTCAACTCATCAGATGATCCATCAGGTATTTATAAACTAAAGCATATGAACAATTTGACATCGCAAGGGAAGGGAAGCAATATTGCACAAAGAAAACATCAGAAAGGGAATTGAGTTCTGTACAAACACTGACTTCTATCTTGTATACATTTGGATATAGGTCTCAATGAAAGAACATCCCTTTCTTTCGTTTCATTTGCACAAGAGTTCAACCTATACCATGCCTATATGGAGTTCTGTACATTCGACGAATATGCAGCTGCAAGAAGGGCAGCCCCAATGCCAGATCCCTCCTCTGACATTCTAAGACTAACAGTGGATGCTAATTCCTCTCCTAGGATCTCGACTATGGCTTCACTGAGATACTCTCTAAAGACTGAATAGTTTTGGTAGAGGCCACCCTCGATTGCAATGACTGATCTCCTTGGTACACCTGCCATTTTTCTCTCTTTGTAGCGACCATAAAGGGTTCCATCACGATCAGTTGTTAAACTAGTGCAGGGTATAAAATCTCCTGGACCCTCCCTCACAGTACAAGCCTCCTTCACTTTCCCTTCTCCCCTGCAAATCCCTTCACTTGCTCTCGTGGCCTCAGAGCCTATAGAGCGTCAGGTATTGATATTCATCCTCTTGGCTTTGTTTTCTGTAATTTCTATTTGTAGCAATTACTGTCTCACTGGTAGTTCTATCACCTCATATTTTTGTAATGGGGACAAACCACCGCAAAGTCTTCTCCATTTCAGTCTTGATTTGAGGAGCAGCGAGCTGCAAAAAAATAGCAATCAAGTGCAAGATTACTGATTACATCATTTTTACAGCTGCGTGTAATAACCATAGCATGATGTTCACTATTACAGTCCACTCTGATGTCTTATGTAGTCTTGATCGAGAAACCTGCAAATCAGCCAACAATTGTTAAAATACCAGAAAAACAACATGTTCAGATGTTTTTTCGTACAACACCAAAATTGTGTCGCGTAGGCAGGCAAATGCAACACTAGTATCCATGAGTGTATCATTATACTGATCCTTTCTCAAAAAAAATTTGCATCACTCAATTAAATCATAGGCGGTTTAGGACTTTAGGGTTTAAGAAAATAAATTCGTAGTCATTTTTTTATGTCAGCAAACAGTTCTCATGCATTACTAATGCAAATTGTATGCTAGATTTAAGAATATAAATTCATGGTCATTTTCCTATGTCAGCATCCAGTTCATATATATTTCCTGATGAAGATGAAAACCTTGTAATTTCTCATCATGTCATACAAATAATTCTATTTTATGTTTTGAAATCCTCTTATTTAAAAATGTAATATGTGATGCAGGTAGAAGAAGAGAGCATATCTCCTGTCCATAGACGAGACATGACCAGCATGGCACCTCCAATGCATCGTGAAACATTTTCTACTGAAGATTTGAATTTTGAAATTTCTCATCTTGTCATATTTTGATTTTATGTTTTACATTCTTCATATTTTAAAAATGCAATATGTGTTGTAGGTTCAAAATGAGATAATACTATATGTTTTGGTTAGATCTGACACTCCTATGGGTAAGACAACTATTGTATCATCTGACCCAAAAACTAAGGTAGGAGGTATATGCCTTGGAAGGGAGTTCTACGAAGTTCGCGTGGATTTTGTGTACAAAAAAGATGTTGATTTGCCACGACTATATGGTCATTTGCAAACTATGGCAGACGCTTACAAGAAGCGCATTGCCTGGCCATGCCGTAAAGTAATATTCTAGACAATGTATTGTTTATATTAATATTTAATTGCTAACTAGCTATTAACTTATAATTTTTTTGTAGATGAATCCTGCAAAGAGGCTATCTTGCTCCCAGACTGGAGGTACATAAACATTCCTTGTATTATGTCTGGTGATTTATCTATGGTTTTTTTGAACCTTGTAAGGATTGACCAGCTGATCATTTCTTGATGATTAGAAGGGCTTGGGATGCGAAGAGCCAAGTATAAAATAATATGTTTGGACTTGTGCGTTGATGACTTATTATGCCCTATTGGAACTTGCTCCACTTTGCAAAATTTGGGTGAATCTTCGAATTTACTAAGCTATCATCTATATGCTTTTGTTTTCCTTCAATAGGGAATATATGAAAACATAGTTAAGATGTAATTAGTGCCTAATTAGTTTCTAATAGATGTAATTACTACCATGATCTATCTTTTCATGCCGCTAATAAATGTTCTTTTTAGGTAAAAATGGAAGGCCATAGTTGAGTGATTCTAAACTTCATTTCATGCATGGAGGCTGGATACTTCTCTCTCGTATGTATAAAGCGCGCTTGGATGAAAGATAAACGGTCTTTTGTGTATGCGTGTGCTTGTACAAATGAAAGTGTTCTCTCTTTTGGTGACCAAAACATTTGAAATGGTCTTTTAATCTATAATAGCTCTTAAATATGCACGCTAGACTGTTTCTATGTCAATGGGATGATATACTATATTTTGAATAGACGATAAGGTGCAAAGACTATATATGTTAGTTGGATATGTATATCTTTTGGATAAATGATATTTTGAATAATGTACGTTATCTATCTTTTGGATGAGCTATATTCATTGCATCATGTCATGTATAACAATAATTGTTGTATGGAGAATAATATATATATTTTTAAAATAGGCAAAGAATAGCAACATACCAAGTGTCGGCAAAACTAGCATGGCAACGGACTAAACGTCGGCAAAGTTAACAGTACCGACGGACTGCAAGTCGGTAATTATAGAAATTCCAACGTACTGTCAGTTGGTAATTTGTTTAAGCGCGACGGTTTGAATGTCGGCAAACACAACACTACCGACGGACTAAACGTCGGTAATATTGAAAAATGCCAACGTACCGTCAGTCGGCAAACACAACACTACCGACGGACTAAACGTCGGTAATATTTAAAAATGCCAACGCACTGTCAGTCGGTAATATGGAAAATTGCCGACTTATAGTCCGTTGGTAATAACAAGTCCGTTGGCAAAGACTTTTCCTAACGGGACTTTAGCCAACACCCCAAGTCAGTCGGTAATACTTTTTGCCAACCGACTGTTCGACGGTATATATGGTATATTCCGACACATAGTTAGACGCTAATAATCTGCAATGGTATAGTGTCTACACCGACTCTCTTCTTGATCTACAGCGTAGGAATTATTGGTATTCTATGTGATCCGATGAAGCATAAGTTCATTAAACATATTGGTCTTGATGTTTTCTATATGCGGTCATAGGTCTAGGAGTAGGTTGTGGCACTTCAGCGTATGTTTTCGGAGATTTAGTTGGCAGATTTCTTCATGAAGATACAGGCTCGACAACAGTATAGCTTTTACCTCTTCGAACTTAGTATTGTTGATCCACCAGAGTTTTGTCGCAACCCCGGCTTCACCGGGATCCACTCATGATCCATTGCTAGTCCTAGGATCAATGCTAGCAACTCATGAGCAACAATTGTCGAGCATCACAACACAATCACAATTACTATGAAAATAATATAATAGTGCAAAAGTAATTGTAGCACAACCACTTATTACAATAGTTTGCATAAGACCATATAGTATAATTCAGAGTTGCGGAAATTCAAAAATGCAGTAGAATAAAGATATAACGATGCTCTCTAATCCGAACCTTCGAACGATGACTAGTCTTGATTGAAATCCGGTACAGAATCCTCCTGATCCTGTTGGAACACCGGACTCGAGTCTTCTCCTGAACAAAGATATACCCGTGGTTTGTATAGTGAGTACACGGCTGCCCGGTAAGAATCCTTATATATGAATGCAAGGGTATAAACAAGAACAGGATGGCTAATTTGCATAAACACCTATTCTAGTCAAATTAATTAAAGTGTTGTAAAATCATTTGTTGAACAATTAACAAAGATGTATAGATTCCCAAAGTAATACACAGAGCTCAGCTTCCAAAGCCCCCTCTGCAAAACTGCACAAACCTCGAACAATTCAAACAAAACCTACCCATTAGATTATTGTTTAACACATGAAACTACCATGTACGACCTCCCTCCCATGACCGTGGAAACGGCTATCATAATAGTTTTAACCTCTGCAGAGTATAGCACACTTTACCCATAAGCTTAGTGATACTTTTGCGTCTTAACTCTTCCTTAATAGCACAGATCAAGTAACGATACAAGGCGATTCATTAGTTCCTTCTGTTAACACCGATACCCCCTCTAAGGTACGTTTCGACAACTCGGGTCCCCTCTTGAGCCCACGGATTGCAGTCCGTCCTTTTCAAGATAAAGTGTGTTAACAATTTTCCCTAACTACTAAGTCAGGACTAGCACATGTTGGCCGAAATGCTAGAGCTAGCACTTATGGTTGCGCTTGTATGGTTTGAATGGCTAAGCACACGCCAAGGATCCTTAGACCAAGGTGACTACCTCCACCACAATCCTCATTCCACAAAACCACCCGACTTGCCATCTTTAGTCAACTCACGCCACATAGGTTTTAGTTGATTAGGTTATTAAAGTAACTCAGCACCTCCAATCATATCAAGTCACAAAGTAATTGAATGAATAACCTGACAACTAATAACCCACGAGCACTAGCATCTATGCACAAGGATAGGTTAGGAAAATAACTAAGGCAACAATAAATGGCTAAATTCACAGGGTAGACGACACATTGTGAATAATTAGGTTTCTAACCCTTCCCATCATTTCATGCATGAAAAATAAATAAACAGTTAAACGAGTGAGTTTTGTAAAATAGGAGAGCAATATGCAATCTATCTTGCCTTGGTAGAACTATGGCTCTTGGGTTCCTTTTTCGGAAAGCTCCTGGAAAGTCGCCAAACGGCGGAACCACGGACGATCTACACGTAGTTGCAAATGCATAAGAACGGAAAATTCATCCATAGAACATATATCTCAAATAAATATATATAATTCTAGGCTATTTATGGGATTTAATGGCTCTAGAATCATCTAAATTGGAGTTCGGATGCTCACTAAACAAATCCTGGAAGTTTAGACAAAATCAGAAAACACCGAAAATAAATAAACCAGTTAACCGCCCGAACCGGACCGAACCAGCGGCTGCTGCACAGCGCACGGGACACGCAGCGGCATCGGATTGGGTGGCGCGGCGCGGGGAGGATGCGGCGGCGACGCATGGCAGCGGTGGCCGGCGCGGGCGGGAGACGACGCGGGCACGACGCGCGTCAGCGGTGGCGTCTAACGCATGGAGGCGGGGTAGCACGTACGCGCGCTGGTGCGAGGCGGTGGCAGGGCGGAGCCAGGTGGCTGGCGGCGGTTGGCGGCGGCGGATCCGGGGGCGGCGCGCGGATGCCGAGGTCGCTGGCGGCGAGGGCGACGCGACGGCGCGGCTGAAACTTCGGCGAGCCTTATCTTGCGCAAATCTCAAACAAATCTGACGAATTAGGTATCCATCTGGATCATCTCGACAAGCTCTACACAATGGTGACACCTACACTTGGGTTTGGACATGACACAGAGAGATTTACCTCAAAAACCTCCTCGGGGCTAGGGTTCTCAACGGCTAGGGTTTGGATCTGGGACTCGCACAAGTTGTGGAGGTGAGGGTGGGTCTTGGGGTGTTTATATAGTGTGTTGGTTGACCTAGGGCAGGCCTCTATTGGGTAGAATTTGAATTGGACTTAAATTCTAATCCGAATAGGTTTAGGACTCTCCTAAATTAGGTATTTTTTTTAAATCCGTGAATTTTGACTTAGGCTTCTGGCAGGTTTGGGTCTCCAATAACTATCCTCCAAGTTTGGGCTTGATTCTTACACGTTTGCTCATCATTTCATGGGTTTGACGGACTCCCGGCAGAATGACAACACTCTACGGAATCACAGTCTATCTTTGTTCTTTGGACTTAAAATTTGGAGGGTGGCTAAATAGTGTCATTTATGATTTATGAAAAAAAAATTAGAATTTTTTAAAAAGGTTTGCTAGAGTTTTGGCTTAAACCTAATTTAAATTAGTTTAAACTAGGGTTTTGTATATAACAATTCCCTTTTATTTTAGCTTTAGGGTTTTGAATATACAAGTGACATACGACAAAATAGAGAATGTCACAAGTTTGAGGGGTGTTAGATATATGTGCATATGGGGTCTTTCCTATGTATATGAGCTTTCATATTATGCCCATTGCATATGTATATATATATACTAGCCTATTGGCCACAGATGAACGCAAGTGCTATTCATATAATATAAACCAAAACAAGTCATCTTTTGATGGTATATCTTTTGATGGTACAGAACCAATTTTTTCCTATATTTCATTATTCAACAAGTTTTATGGAACTTTCCGGTGCATCCATACTGACACAAACACTATCCACTTCATCGGACTAGCATGTCCATTCAACTCATCAGATGATCCATCAGGTATTTATAAATTAAAGCATATGAACAATTTGACATCGCAAGGGAAGGGAAGCAATATTGCACAAAGAAAACATCAGAAAGGGAATTGAGTTCTGTACAAACACCGACTTCTATCTTGTATACATTTGGATATAGGTCTCAATGAAAGAACATCCCTTTTTTTTCGTTTCATTTGCACAAGAGTTCAACCTATACCATGCCTATATGGAGTTCTGTACATTCGACGAATATGCAGCTGCAAGAAGGGCAGCCCCAATGCCAGATCCCTCCTCTGACATTCTAAGACTAACAGTGGATGCTAATTCCTCTCCTAGGATCTCGACTATGGCTTCACTGAGATACTCTCTAAAGACTGAATAGTTTTGGTAGAGGCCACCCTCGATTGCAATGACTGATCTCCTTGGTACACCTGCCATTTTTCTCTCTTTGTAGCGACCATAAAGGGTTCCATCACGACCCATTTTTCGCAGTATTGAAACAATGCCACCTGCAGCTAGACGAGCAGCTCTTCGAGTGATGATGTCAGAGACTCTCTGTACAAGCCTCCGAGTCTTTAGAGGAACATATTGCATCTGTTGGAAAATAATGGAAATATGACATGCTGGTCTGAAGAAATAGCTACCGAACAAAAAAAGTCAGGTTATCAGATGAGCTGTAAGTACTAACCTTCAGATGTTCTTCCAGTATAGTTCCCACTTCTCTCAAATCTGAGGAATCATCCTCACGAATTGCAGCTAGACATGGTGTGCTGGATGAAACATGGCATATTATTCTTTTATGACTACATGCAAGTTTTTTTTTTTTTTGGGTTGAGGTAGTCATGCAATAGACTTCATATAGCATATATTTGAAATTTACAAAACTTGACCTTGAAGTTCCACCAGATTAGGCAGTTGTCATGAACTTTTTCACAGGCTTATTAGGCAAGCCAAATTGAAGATAAGACCTCAGTGATAATATCATGAAATCATTAAATCTTAAAAATTTAGAATATGAAAATAATTGTTGCATTGTTGCATTTACCATGAGCAGAAAGAGCACATCCATGCAAAGCCGTTAAACAAACAGATAGTTCCGCTAAAAGACAACAAACAGATATAAGGTGACAAAATAAAATGAAGGCAAAGTTGAGCTAACAGGGAGCTTAGCAGCAATAGAGCAAAGTAGCACAAGCAGGGTAAGGATTTGGGATAACATCCGAAGTAGGCACAACAATGCATTTGGTAAAGAACAAAGTAATTGAAAAGAAACAAATTTCAAGTAAGTTACCTTAAGATGAAAGGAGTAGCTAAGCCAATAACATCCGTACCAAACACATCTGACTCTTGAGCAATCTTTTGGAACACCAATCTTGCGATTTCCCCCAGATACACACCGGAGACCATTTTCTCAAAACACTATATCAATTAAATAACATTAATTTCAGCTTGATATTCCAAAGGGGGAAGTTTTCACTGTGATATTACCTGATCATAGTAATCTTCATAGTAATCAAACTCATTATTATTGAAACATAAGTCGTAAGGAGTTAATGGTATCTGCGGAGGCCGGAAACTTCCCCATTCCACATTTACAACCTGATGAACAGAGCATCATAGCATAAGATACACTCATCAGGGTTTTTTCCACATTAAAGTTTAATCATATACAAAAAAGTTAAAAATTAACGTACCATTCGTCCAGAGTTGGTAAGAACATCCTCACATTTTGTAATTACCTTATTGTGTTCTATGTAGCAAGCATTGGTGCCAGCTCCAATAATCACAGCAGCCACCGTATCCTCATCATAATAATGCCCCAAAGCTAATGTCCCCACTGTATTGTTCACCTATTTTGAATGGCACATGGAATAATCAGCCCAAAAATGCGCAAGTTGCATTATATACATCACTCACAAAGATATATATCCAAACTTGATCAAGTAGCACACATCGATTCTTATTCTTAATAATTAGTATAACAGAAGAACAAAATAATGTGTGCGAGCTTAAAAAGATCTAAAACTAACTGCCCTCTCTGTGTATGGTTCAAATTCTCAAATATATGGGCCAAGGCCATATACTCTAACAGTTCATTTGTATAACATTCAATCATGCAATTCTATTCCAGCTTAGAATAAATGCACAAAAACAATGGTGATGCAGTGAAATATTATACCAATAATCCCGCTCAAACATGAACTGATGAACCAAATTTCCAGCCAAAGTAAACCAAGCTGTGTATATTGAGTACCCACAAAAATCCAAAGCTCATTTTACATGTATATGTTTAACTGTATATATGCATCCTTTATTCCTCCCTTGGCAATTCCCAAAATTGATGGGTAGCATAATATTTCCTAGCTCCGTAGTCAGCTATATTATATTTGGAAGAGAATAAAGGTGAAAATTATATATTTAATGATGAAGTATCTGGTGATTTTCTACAATTCTAGCTAGTATTGCATTCGATATCTCATACCAGCAGAATTAATAATTTAGAATATAAAAAATAAAAGAGCATACATTGTTTTCCTGAGTAAGGTATCCTTAAAAACTTAGGAACATCAAGTTTAAATGTAATACCCCTTGGATAAATTTTTTGATTTTGAATAACATAATCTTATACTACAGACTGAAGACATTTATAAACCTTGACAGGATGGAAGGATCGCATGACTTGGCTGAACCAAGCAAATGAGTAGCATCTGACATGTTCAACAAATATCAAACACTAACACTTCCACAATGCACATCCTTATAATTCAAGGTCTAACGAATAAGTGCTAGTTTCATCTCTTTCCATATTAAAACATATATTAAATACCAATTCATGGTCAGAAAAGTTCAGGCAAGCAGTACAAGATAGATGAACTAGGCCATGAGCATTTTGCAGGCTTTATAACAAAAATAGAACATCAAAAGTATTAGTTTTATCAAAACTTGTACAAGTTAGGGCTGGGTATGTGGCTAACATTTCAAATAGTATATACTAGATCTAGAAGCACAGTGCTAACTTTTTCTACTGGATGTAGTGAATGCAACATACTCGGCTACTATGGGAGAAATGTGTACGTAATTAAGCAGTCTTAATGTAAAACATCCAAAATATCATATGGGTCCCATTTAAAAAGATGCAAAGATCTTATGCATTTATCATTTTTCTTCTATGAGAAGAACCCAAGCATCTATCTAACTTGTTTGCCTTCTCTTTTAATATACCTGGGGGTATGAATTCAATGTCAAAATTTGGTATAATTTGCAATAAGTGGCCTGTTCCATAACATAGGATGTATTTTATTGAAGTGCTCCTACAAACTACAAGTTATAGCAGCTTTAAGTTAACAGCCTCAGCTAGCTAACTCACTGCAATATTACAGAGATCCGCTAGCCTCAGCAGCCGCTACATAGTGATCAGTGATCACAATGCCTTGTCTCCTGTATATTTCTGTTTCAAATAATGGTGTTCACATACTGTGGTTTATAAGTTAAAAAGACTAATTAAGACATTTCATCCATAATTTATAATTGATAGAATTAAATAATGAAAGTAACAGATTGAATCAAGTAATTTGTCAAATACTGAAATATTTTACTTCAAAACGGAAATGAATTTTTGGATAAAGAACTGAATTCAACCCACTTAAGTCTAACGACATACCAATACATTGACATGCAAATTCAATCCATTCCTGACAAGGGCTTCATTCAAGCACTGTGCAACATCTTTCCCAACCTGATATTCCAAAGAAAGAATGCAGTGTTGAAAATAACATAAGAAATCAGCAGTAATTACAAGTAACATATGAACATATTGAATCAATCTGTCTTGCACCAAATATTGGGAGATAAGCAATGGAACTAAACTTTATAAAGGTACCAAAGCTAACAACAGGGAAAAAAATGATTACATAGCAATCACATCACATGTAGCATCACATATCAACACAGCTGCCTAAGCATAGGTTATTTGGATGATTCTGCCACATATGCTACTGTGATGAATCGAACGAATAAGATGAACAAAAAACTCTCTAGACAACTAATTACAGGGCCTGATATTGTCATGGTTGTGATGGCTGAAAATCAGGAAAACTTTGAGATTCCTATGTGTGTTGTAGTTTACCAGTGCATAAGAAATATGGTACAGCCATTCTCATAGTGATACCAAGTTTCATGTATGGCAGATCACCTCTTACAATGCAATATTTTGCCTCAAATTGAAGCCATAGAAAGTGGAATACTGGAAAGTGAGATTTTGCAACTTACAGAATCTTCAATTGAGAATTCTTTAGTCCACCTAAGTAATGACCCTGAGGATATGGAAAGCTGTCTGACAGGGAAAGAAAATGTAAAACCAAGTCCTTTCACCCCATATTGCCCTCCCTCTCTTTCAATAAAATTCTTTAGTTCTGAAGAAATCATATTGAACAAATCCTGCAGATAAGAGTAAACTCACATGCAGAACCTCCATAACTTGTAGGGGGTGTGACAATCAAAAGATCAATATACCTCGCTTGTACCCTTGGTCAATTCTTCAGGGATATGATGATGTTCAACTTTTTCCTTGAGAATGACAGACCCTGGCCCAAATTCTACTTTTAAGACTCTAAAGCTCGTCCCTCCAAGATCAATGGCATAATAGATGCCTTCCTCACTCCTGGTCATATGCACAATATTAACTACTGTAAGACAATTATAGCGTTTTCTCAGATAACTTGTAAATCAGTCACATTATGTTAAGGAATAAAAAAAATTATGCACCAAAAGACCATTTCTCAGGGCTTATAGCCTTGAAGTTCAGTGGCTAGTAAAATTTTTTCACTTGAATAAACAAATGCATGAACTAAAAAGCAATTCTACAATTCCTAAAAAACCTTGCAACATGCAGCTACATGAAACGTCTTAAATAGATATAACAATTTTTCACATTGGTGCAGGCTCTCAAATAAATTTCACCGTAGTCAAATTAGTGCGCTGGAATTCCAGAAAGCCGTAAATTATAGCATTGTGCTGTACTTAGTGTTAAAATGAGGACAGGGTAGTTCATATTTGGACAGGGTTTGAAGGAACATGGTACAAATGCTGCAATGCAGATGAATAGGATAATTTCATCAAGAACAAGAAAATTGTATGAATTGATGCCATTGGAAGCCAAGAACAACCAATCAAGCACAGGCTGCACGACGTCCTTGCGCTCTCTTTTTCGGTCCCTCACGGCAAAACGCTGGCTCTACCATTGCAATCAAGAACGTTTAACTTCAAGAATGTATCAATTGATGCCATTGGAAGCCAAGAAAGCAACAACCAATCAAGCACAGGCTGCACGCCGTTCTTGCAACTCTTTTTCGGTCCCTCACGGCAAAAAGGCTGGCTCTACCATTGCAATCAAGAATGTTTAACTTCAAGAACCTAGAAAGAACACTTCGATACAGGAGGCCGCGCACGCGCGCACGCACACACGCACACACACACGCACGCACGCACACACACACA
Organism: Raddia distichophylla; assembly: GCA_005191435.1. NCBI lineage: Eukaryota > Viridiplantae > Streptophyta > Magnoliopsida > Poales > Poaceae > Raddia > Raddia distichophylla. Next base: position 895,911 of record SPJY01031644.1, read on the forward strand.
CACACACCCACGCACGCACGCACGCGCGCGCGCACACACACACACACAAAAACCAACCCGAAGAACAAGTAGAAACCAACGAGCTGGCTACAGGAGGAGAAGAGCACCGCGTGCGGCCCGCGTACCCGTCCGGGAGCGCGTCGACGCAGGTGAGCAGCATCCGGACCTTGCTGGCGTCCTCGCACGCGAGCCCCGCGAACATCTCGATGGTCAGGGAGTTGACGACCTGCTGCAGCGTCTCCGTGGGCGTGTCGAAGCGCTCCTCGAGGTCCCGCAGCAACTCCACGGCCCGGCGCCACCGCCACCACGCCAGCCCCCGCCTCCCCGCGAGCGCCGCCGCGAGCGCGCACGTCACCGCCGCGCCGCCCACCGCGGCCAGGCGGAGCCACCCGCCCTCCGCTCCCATCCCCTTCCCGCCCCGGCCGCGCCGCTCCGCGCGACAACGCCCTGCCCCTAGCCCCTGGGTGGCGTGAGCGCGAGCGCGCGCGAGGTGTTTGATGATATAGCTAGCTCTCCCCCGTCGCGATCGCAACCGCTCGGGAGAAGGAGGCGGCGAGGCGAAGCGGCAGGAAGGGTGCAGCGCGGCGGGCGAATAATAGACGAGTCTCCTGCGTTGGCGGCTGGGCCCGGCCCACGATGATGACGTGAACCGTGATCGCGCTCGCGCATGGCACATCACCCGGGCGGAAATTTTTTTTTTCTTCCATGTATGTACAAATCTTAAGTTGTCTCATATGTATATAAACACACGAATATGTTTAGTCTCGAGCGTACGAACACATAAAAAACCAGTCCCGCTCGCTTGTACGTCCAACATGCATCGGCGCTTAAGGCCTTGCCGCCCACCGCGGCCAGGCGGAGCCACCCGCCCTCCGCTCCCATCCCCTTCCCGCCCCGGCCGCGCCGCTCCGCGCGACAACGCCCTGCCCCTAGCCCCTGGGTGGCGTGAGCGCGAGCGCGCGCGAGGTGTTTGATGATATAGCTAGCTCTCCCCCGTCGCGATCGCAACCGCTCTGGAGAAGGAGGCGGCGAGGCGAAGCAGCAGGAAGGGTGCAGCGCGGCGGGCGAATTAATAGACGAGTCTCCTCTCCTGCGTTGGCGGCTGGGCCCGGCCCACGATGATGACGTGAACCGTGATCGCGCTCGCGCATGGCACATCACCTGACCCGGGCGGAATTTTTTTCTTCTTCCATGTAAATCTTAAGTTGTCTCATATGTATATAAATATACGAATATGTTTAGTCTCGAGCGTACGAACACATAAAAAATCAGTCCCGCTCGCTTGTACGTCCAACATGCATCGGCGCTTAACTCTTATCCTTTTGTAACTTGCTTTTATCAAATATTTTTCACATCCGATTGCGTCAAATTGTTTTTCATTCCTGCTTCTACCTCACAAAGCAGAGAGGGGGAGGCCACCTCGACAGCATCACTCTTCTCTAGCTGGTGTCGTCGTGCAGTGGCAGAGCCAAAAATTTCGAGTAGCCTGGGCATAAGCATAACCAATGCTCTCAGCTTTGTTTATTTTAGACCATCCGTGTTTATGATATAGGCTAATTTTTCTATGTAATTATACATGGCTCAATAGTTTAGCGGACTGGGAGCCTGGGCACGAGCCCAGGGTCGCCGGGCCTTTGCTCCGCCATTGTCGTCATGTCCTCCCAATGAGCTCGAGCACCTACCTTATCCACACACACACACACACATGCAACGTGTTGATCTCACACGCGCAACTCTCTCTCCTCCTCCCCCTCCCCCTCATCCTCATCCTCCATCCCTTCTCTTCCCATGCACAACATACTTTTCCCCATCTCTCTCTTGCTCCCTACTCTATATATATACATGCTGGATGTACCGCCTCCCCCATATCTCTCTCATGCCCAATCCAAAGAAGGGGATGGCCAGGATTTAAGGAGATGGACAGATTTGGGAGGAGATGGCTGGATTTGGGGAAGAAGATGATTTGATCTAAAATATCACTATGCGAGGACTCACATAAATGGGTTTTGCAGGTTTGTTAGGGATATTATGGCAAAAAAATGGAGATTGATTTTTGTTTGGATCTGGTGTGGTAAGGAAGTAACAACGAGGGCGATAGGACCACCTTGCTTGTGGGCGGTGTGAGCTGCCCTCCACCGATTAGACTAGTCTTTTAATGGCCATACGGGACTCTTATGGCCTTGCAAGTTGAGTCTTTCGAAATGTGTAGCTTGTTCGATTGGGGAGGCTTAGCCGTAGATGTGAAATGCATTAATTGGTATGAGAACCCGTTCCCAAAACAAGAGGGTTAGAATGATAATACCACCTTACTTATGAAGAAGAGAGAAGACCACCTTAAAAGGGAGAGCCACCCTCTCCCGGCCCAATGGACTAGTCCTTTGAGAACCACATGGAACTCTATGTCCTTGTGGTTTGAATCTCTCTCTCTCTCATTAAGCTACGTCCTACATGCAATCCTTGGACCAACGTATAGTGTACTCATTGGGTGAGGCTCATGTGCCATACGGCTAGGCTGCGACGGCCAAGAGGGATGCATGGGAGGGAAAGGGATACGGTTGTTGGGCTTCTTGGTCGGCCTAGAAAAGGTAATAGAAGGTAGGCCCAATTTAGTCCAACACAAGTTGAAACCAAACCCCATGCCACACACGTTACGCAGCTTGTGGAATTGCATCAATGAACTGAAGAGATCTATCCCTCAATTGTGGAACAAAACGAAGACAGGGTTAATACTATAAACGAAAGAAGGCATGATCTAGGTGCAATGAGGGATCCTCGGCAGGATTCCAAGCAATATCTAGGGTTTGACCTACCAAAGGAGGGTGCTCACCATGAGGCTAATGTGGTGGTTGATGGGGGTATGTGCGTGCAAATTTCGATGTTGATATTACCCTTGGTTGATTGGCCACATGACATACTTCGGTGACAGACAACTGCCAAGCCTGAATTTGGGCTTATAAGTGTTTAGGATGGATATATCTGGTTTGCAGTGGGCGAGGAGAGAGGGTAGCAGTGCATTGGGTGGGCATGGTGTTTGGCACCTGCAACATGGTGAGGAGCCCAATAAGTCTAGGTCCGCATACACATACCAATTGGCGGGAGGTCGAAAGGAGAAAAGAGCGCATGATTTAGCTGGTCTCATTTTTTAGGGTAAGGGTTGGGTCATAAGCGGCGAGACGTGGCTAGATGAGGATGTATATAAAGATGTTGGAGTAGATAAGAAGATGAAAATATAAAGTTGATTACATCACCACCATAACTCTTTAGTAGTAGAGATGTAAATATAACATTTTTTGCAACACATTCAAGCTATTATGGGTCATTCATTGTTACAAACATACAATATCATATCAAATTATTTTATTTCCAGCTCTAGTGTATGGTAGGTGTTAGTTCGATCCATTTGAGAGGTACTCTGATTAGTCTAATATTTTGTCTCCCTCATAGGCTTTGTTTGTTTTAGTTTAAAGTTTAGTTAAGTTTTACTTTAACAAATTTGTGACTCCTTGAAAGACGTTTTTAAAGAGTTCAAAAAAATATGAAAAAATTATTTTACGAACTCTAAGAAGAACTATTTAACCCCCCCCCCCCTCAAAAAAAAGACTACAAAATATTGCATCATTTGTCTTATGCAAAAATAACAGTTTTTATTTAATTTAATTTAATTTAAGCTGAAACAAACAAGTCCATAGTTTCTTGGCGAGCGCTAGGCGTCGGACGTCCAACGCCTGGCGCGCTGTCCGGACCTGTCTGGGCCGTTCAATCGCCGGCGCCGCGCCAATCCAACGCACCCCCGCGCTCCACGTACATACGCGCCCAGGACGACTAGTTAGCATACGCAGTTGACCATGTTTTTCATTTAAACTTTTGATTTTTGTATAAAATTCAAACAGTGTTCAAAATGCGTGAAATAAATTTCATAATTCTTCTAAAATCGAGAGCAACCCATTTTAAATACTTTTTAAATTTTTTGATTTTGTTTTTCATTTTTTCAATTTTTTTTGATGTGAAACTAGAAGAAAGTACTTATGAAACTTACACCTATACTAGCGAAACTTGGTCGTGTGCTGATGAAATCTGATGAAACTTGGATGAAACTTCGAAGTAACCCGATGAAACTTGGATGAAACCCGTTGAAACTTGATGAAACTTGGATTGGCCTGTTGAAACATCAAGAAACTTGAATGAAACCTGTTAAAACTTGATGAAACTTGACAGTTCGGCAAAGTTTAACGAGTATGAAACCTAAGTTTCAGTAGGCGAAACCCAAGTTTCATTAGGTAAGTTTGTGCATTTATATGGCAACATACATCTTATTTTATTCGTAAAAATACGAGAAACATGTTGGTGCAAACGGTTTATGGATTAGAGTAACCAGTCAAAATTTATGACCATTCAAAAGAAAAATGCTTATGGGATTCGCCTTGCATGCTACAGTGCTGCCGCTGCCCCTGTGCAGCAAGGGGGCTCGCCAGGCGCGCTCGCGCGCGGTTGCTCGCGCCGGCCGTGCGGAGCCAAGCCTTTCCGTAGTTTCTTCGCTCTACAACTAGGCCAGGTAGAATTAGCAAATGGCATTTCCTTCCCTGATGCGAACGCGAGCCCAGATAGCACGGCATGCGAGAAGCGACACGGTCCGGTCCATGGGCCTTGACTTTGCGTGACGAGCGCTGGGTCGGCATTAGGCCCAACAATCATGGATTAGCTTGGGTACGTGGCCGTATACTGGTAGGCTGATCAGGCCTCATGGCCCATGAAGACAGCATAGTAAGCCCCTGGGCCTGGGCCGTGTGTTGTACGGCAGGCTTACGTATTGATAGTCGAGTTTGACGAATATTTTTCTTTCGGAAAGGCTGTAGCCCGGAGGTCCGACGTGTCCGGACCAGCATGAGCAAGTGGGCCTCTAGCCCAGGCCGGCCCATGCATGATAGCACGCAGCGACGACGGGCAAAATAGCACGCAGCGACGGGCAAAAATGAATAAATTAAAAAAATAGCCTTCCGGCGCCCGCCCAACGGGCGTTTAATAAAATCCGCCCGTTGGTCGGGCGATTAAAACGGCAGCCGCGACTCGCGGCCTGTACAGACAAATCCCGTCCGTCCAACGGGCGGTTTTTATACTAGAAAAATCCATCCGTTGGATAGGCGATTATTCCCCCGACCTGCTCCGACGGCTAAGAGCGGTACCCATAAATCGCCCGTCTAGCGGGCGTTTTTCGAAAAATGCCCTTCCATACGGTTTTTTTTCACTACGTCTACTGCAGCCGCCCTGCAGGCAAAAAACGCCCGTCAGTCGGGCGAGTTATAAGCTGCCACGTGTAAAAATCCCCCGTTGGTCGGGCGTTTTTTATTAATCGCCCGTCAGACGGGCGCCGGAAGGCTATTTTTTTAATTTATTAAAACAAGGATCTATTTTTTTAATTTTGATTTAAATTAAAGCCAGAACAATAATAAATTCAACAATACTACAATAGTCATGGGTTTATCTCAAAAGAAAAAAATAATCATGGATTAGCTTGGGTACATGGCCGTATGCTGGTAGGCTGATCAGGCCTCATGGCCCATGGAGACGTCATGGTAGCCTCTGGACCTGGGCCGTGTCTTGTACGGCAGGTTTACGTATCGATATAGTCCACTTTGACGAATATTTTTCTTTTCTAGAGTCTAGCAATGAGATTGCCAGGATCTTTCAGGTCGTCAGGGATTATCAAGAAGCTGATGGTAACCCGAACAAGAAGAGGAGGTCCCAGTCAGATGCTGATATTTGATGGATGCTGGCCTGCTGTGTTTTCATAGTTTTAGTTCTTTGCAGGTTTTTTGTGTTTTATGGGAGCCTGCGTGCTCCGTCTAGTGGACGGTGATGGGTCTGTTCTAGTGGTCTATGTTGATCATGACTTAAGTTCTGAGTTTCGATTGGTAGTTGGTTGCGCGCGTACGAGTGGTGAGGTCGCTGTTCGTATGACGCTTTCTTTCTTGCCTATGTTCGCTGGTGGTGGTAGCTATGACGGTAAGAACATTGTTTCCGTTTTTCTCTGAGAAATGGAAATTGGGGTGATCCCCTTTTGCAAAAAAGAAGAAGAAAAGAAATGAGATGCACGTTGCTTAGTAAAAGATGTTTGAGAAAATTACATATTCCTTGAAAGTTGTTTCGAGTTATGATCAAATCTTACTTAATCATGGATGTTATTTTTTATCCTTAAAAGTTTATATTATTTGCATCATTGCCCAAAACTATTAGTATCGTTGTTAAATGTTGACGTTGAGATCTAGATATCTGTTAAATACTAAGATTATGTCACTTCATCCTAAATGCTCACATGATAAGTCATGCGTGCGTTCAATTTTAAAATATTTTTGAAAAAATTAACTTCAAACAAACTTTTTTAAGAGGCTGAAAAATAATTTGAAATTTTTCATTTTTTGATTTTTTGTATACATGGGATATTTCAATTTCTAAAATAAAATATTTCAATTTTTTAGATTTTTTATATTTGGAAAAGTAGAATTGGGGTATCTGGACTTTTCATGCAAGTTATGTTGAGTACAGTTCACTGAAAGACGGAAAAAAAATTAAAGATCGGTAAGATTAAACATCAATGTAATCGCAATTGTATACCCAAAATCGAAAGGAAAACTGATTCCCTCCTCTATGAAGTGACCATCCATGTGCATGATGCAAGGCATGGAATGTGGGTTGATTTGATCCGTCGAAAACAACCCACGATTCTCCCGATCAGCGCCCTGTTGCTGCCATTAGTACAAGGGTGCAAACGGATCGGATACGGATCAAATAGCATCATTACCATATCCGTATAATTTTTTTTTCAGATATAGATACGGATTCGGATACCTCTCACTCTCTCAGATACGAATACGAATCGGATAGCATAGCGAATACGAATACGGACCGGATATCTACTCAATTCGGTTGGATACGAATATCTTACGACTCACATCAGTGAAAAACAAGGTAACATCTATCCCTTAGGCCTTACATTAGTTTCAAGTCACTGATGCTTAATAGCATGGTGTGTACACACATATACACACACATACATACATACATACATACATACATACATACATATCAAGCATCAGGTACAAAACGAGCAATAAGTACTTAATTAGAAATAGTGAAATACAATCAACATTTGTTCCACATTCCACCATGACCACCATTATAATTCGGATATGGATAGTATCCGTATCCGTATCCGTATCCGTATCTGGTCCTTTTTACGAAACCATATCCGTATCCATATCCGGGGAAAATTTGGACGTATCCGTATATGTTTTCTATTCAGATAATCCGAATATGGATAGCCCATTTTTTGGATACGGATGTCGAAAAATTTAGATTATTCGTATCCATTTTGCACCCCCTATCCATTACTCTCCGAAAAGAAAGAGAGACTAAACTCAGCATAATCTAATTACGACATTTTGTTAAGTAGGCACACAACGTTGCAACTACTACGTTATTCTAAGAATCTAAGTTGTTAGTCATACACAATAACCAAAAAAAAAAAACCCAACGATGGGATAATCCGATAATGGCTACTCTGCTCAAGTGCTTATATAATTCCAGCGCTCGGATTAACGTGGCCAACCAAAAATCTGTTCTGACCAAACAAGATAGTGCTCCCAGGAGATCGGTGCCCTCGATCCCTTCACAGACGCCTTTCTTTTTTTAAAAAGGTACCAAGAAGACGCACACAACTCAATCCCTAATTCATAACCTCTAAACTAACACACTCACATTTTTTAGACAAAGAAAGCTTTATTAATCTCAGACAATTACATCAAGGAGATACAATCGATCCAAGATCGCAACCGGCCTCTGCATAGCTAGGATGCACACAGCCAAACTAACACACTCACATACGCCTATAGTTTCTATATATTGACCGAGAGTGTTCCGTCGCCTCTTTTATGATTGCAACGAATGTTAGGTTTGGAACTTGTTTTTCACTGCAGGAATCCGAACTATTAACGTCGGCCAAATATATTTACGTCGGCCCAAAGGCATGAATTGGGGTGATCCCCTTTTGCAAAAAAGAAGAAGAAAAGAAATGAGATGCACGTTGCTTAGTAAAAGATGTTTGAGAAAATTACATATTCCTTGAAAGTTGTTTCGAGTTATGATCAAATCTTACTTATTCATGTATGTTATTTTTTTATCCTTAAAAGTTTGTATTATTTGCATCATTGCTCAAAACTATTAGCATCGTTGTTAAATGTTGACGTTGAGATCTAGGTGTCTGTTAAATACTAAGATTATGTCACTTCATACTAAATCCTCACATGATAAGTCATGCGTGCGTTCAATTTTAAAAATATTTTTGAAAAAATTAACTTCAAACAAACTTTTTTAAGAGGCTGAAAAATAATTTGAAATTTTTTCATTTTTTCATTTTTTGTATACATGGGATATTTCAATTTCTAATATAAAATATTTAAATTTTTTAGATTTTTATATTTGGAAAAGTAGAATTGGGGTATCCGGACTGTTTCATGCAAGTTATGTTGAGTACAGTTCACTGAAAGACAGAAAAAAAAAAACTAAAGATCGGTAAGATTAAACATCAATCTAATCGCAATTGTATACCCAAAATCGAAAGGAAAACCGATTCCCTCCTCTATGAAGTGACCATCCTTGTGCACGATGCATGGCATGAAACGTGGGTTGATTTGATCCATCGAAAACAACCCACGATCCTCCCGATCAGCGCCCTGCCGCTGCCATTGCTAGGGGTGCAAACGGATCGGATATGAATCAGATAACGTCACTACCATATCTGTTTTTTTTTTATACGAATTCGGATATCTCTCGGATACAAATACGAATCGGATAGCATAGCGAATGCGAGTACGGACCAGATATCTACTCAATTCGATCGGATACGAATATCTTACAACTTCAGTACATAAGCGAAAAAACAAGGTAACATCTATCCCTTAGGCCTTACCGTGAGCATTAGTTTTAAGTCACTGATGCTTAAGAGCATGGGATGTGTGTGTGTGTGTGTAAAGCATCAGGTACAAAATGAGCAATAAGTACTTAATTATAAATACAATCAACATTTGTTCCACATTTCACCATGACCACCGTTATAATTTGGATACGGATATCCGTATCCATATCCGTATCCGGTCCTTTTTACGAAACCATATCCGTATCCATATCCGGAAAAAATCTGGATAGTATCCATATCGTTTTCTATTCAGATACGGATAATCCGAATACGGATAGCCCATTTTTCGGGTACGGGTGTCGGAAAATTTGGATTATTTGTATCTATTTTGCACCCGTAGCCATTACTCTCCAAAAAGAAAGAGAGACTAAACTCAGCATCATCTAATTACGACATTTGCTAAGTAGGCACACATCGTTGCAACTACCACGTTATTCTAAGTTGTTTGTCATACACAATAACCAAAAAAAAAACACCCGCAATCCGATAATGGCAACTCTGCTCAAGTGCTTATATAATTCCAGCGCTCGGATTAACGTGGCCAACCAAAAAATCTGTTCTGACCAAACAAGATAGTGTCCCAGAAGATCGGTGCCCTCGATCCCTTCACAGACGCCTATAGTTTCTTTTTAAAAAAAAGATACGAAGAAGACGCACACAACTTTCTTCCTAATTCATAACCTCTAAACTAACACACTCATAGACGCCTATAGTTTCTATTGCGCGAGAGTGTTTCGTCGCCTCTTTTATGATGTTGTTTGCAACGAATGTTAGGTTTGGAACTTGTTTTTGAAGATCCTTATGTTAAGTTCTTTCCACACAACATCCTACATGCATACTTTGTATTAAGGAATTGCTTTGTAGTGCTTAACTAGCCCCGTGAGAAATTATTTGCTTGCCTCGCTAATATTATTTTTATTTGCACCATAGTTCCAGATGTGTCATTTACCTTTTAGCTGCTGAGGTGACATGTGTGCATATACTAGTGACGTCACAGCTGTATAAAATATTGAGTTATCTTAGGCTTATCTTTTAGACGGACTCTATCACGTGTCTGATCGGACATCAAACCAACTTTGGTTTCACACCCTCCCTCCTCCTCCCCTCCTCTCCCCATTGCACAATTAATGCCTATAATACGTGGAAGGGGGTAGGCAGAGACGGATCCAGCAGTGGGTCAGGGGGGCTCTTCACCACCTACAGGGGCAGATCTACAGTGTTAGAAAGCGACCTCAGTGCTTTTCGGACAAACCCTTCTTGTTCATTGCTACTATATATACATATAAAACTACAATTTGAAGCTTAAAAATAATGATTTAGTGTTAAAATGACCCTAACGACTTGTTTTATTGGATTCACCTCTACCCACACCTATGCTGTTTATGACAGTGGAGACTCACCTTAGACCCACCTATAATGTTTCGTATAAAATAGAAGCGAAGGAGGTAGTTTGAATGACCCTTTATCGTCAGCCCCTCCTATTATTTTTGGTTGCGTCCATCCCTGGGGGTAGGCGGTGATGCACACTAAGGTATTGATCTATTAAGGCTAGCAGCTCCAAACCCTATTTGATCTAGAGGTGGGTGCTGAAGCTATGGAAAGGCCATCTATCATCATTGCAATTGCTATCTGGCGAGGTCATCACTACCACTGCTACCATACATCTCCCTAAGACCTCTACAGTTCTCATGGTCTCATCGTCACACAAGCTATCCTAGACTAAACCCTAATGTGGAAGGCATCATCTACATGATCTCTAATCAAGGATAGTATTGATGATTTTCACTGCTAATTGTGTTCATGTGATTGGGCAAGCTAATCAATCAAGACTTGGTTAGATTTAGCAGTAAACGCCATGTCACCTACTCCCGCCTACCTCTAACTCAATCTACCCACAATCTCTTTCTCACTTGAATGGGCAAGGCCAGATCCAAAAGGACCCTTGATTGACTAGCGTTAACCACAACCTCACACTAGAGAGTCATTGTCCCCACCTCCACCTCTTGCCTTCCTAGTCCTCACATGATATTCAATCCCATGCCACTAAGTAACTGAGTGTCATTACCCACACATCTGAGCTTTGTCATCATCACTCTTTGTTATTGAGCAATCATAGCCCATTACTGCTCAATATGGAGATGTTGGGGGTTTTCCATGTCTCCCTCCATATATCTCCTCGACCTGAACACCACCACCGCCATTTTGTTGTCTAGCCACCATGGGCCATCATTGCTCAAGATGAGGATGGTGGGAGCTTTATTGCGTCTCCCTCTACCTCATTGGCTTGTCGTTGGATCCTGTAATCGTCTAGCACTGTTGTCTATTGTATAGGGAGGAGGTTTGTGAAGTTGTCGTGGGAGGTGTATCCCAAGGGGATGACGGCGGTGGTCGGTCAACCGACACAATGGGGAGGAGGAGATGGTCCCTTTGCTTACATTCCAAGAGCGGAGTGGGAGAAGGTGATGTGATCATCACATCATTCTCCCATGCAAATGTGGTGACCACCTCAATAGAAAAACAACTTGTTTAGAGGCTATAAAACAGGCACACATAAACTCACCCCACCACATGTAAGCGCGCGCGTCTAAACACACTAAAAACTGCAAATTAACAATTAGTCACACGTGTATGCGTACTAACTATTAATAATTTGTAAGAAAATCTTGATAAAGGGTGAGAACCAAAAGTTGAACATCAGACCTATAGCTCCCACAATAGAAATGCTATCAGCTGAGCTGGTTACATGGATTAAGTAAGGCTTTGATACAAGTTGCATAGGCTAGCGCGCGTGAAGAGAGTTCGCATGATATTAACACCACAAAATTATTTCTTGTACGTTAAGACCTGCCAAACGGGCAAAAAAAATGTGTTCTGCTGGTGCCGAGTGCTTGACAGAGGCGAAAACGAACACCCATCAGCGTCCCCCAGGCTTTATTGACCGATGCAACCTGTCCGGGCGGTCGGGGCCGATCGAATCGACTCGACTCGAGTGCGTCGATCGAGTCGTTGGACGACGGCGACGGCCGGGGCGGTGAATGGGGCGATCAATCATCGCGCCTTTTAATGGCCGGGGTTTCAGAAACACGGCAAACATTGTGCCGGGATTCGGGGGCCCCAAGCCTGGTCCCGCAGGATCGAGCCCGGCCCAGCCCGGCGTGTCGAGCTTCTGTTTCGGTCAGGAAGCCCGAAAAATCGGTCCGAAACCTTGAAGCTCGGCCAATCCACATCTTGCCTCGTGGTTTCTTCCGTCCTAGGCCTGGCCCGGCCCGGCCTGACGATCGGGCTTCAGACTAAGGCCCGAGCCCGGTCCGGTGCACCGATCAAGCTGGGTTGGATCGGGCTGTCCATGAACAAGTCTACATTGTGGACGGTGGGGTCGATCCCATGGTTGGAATTTCAAATCGCTCTGAATTTTACAGATTTCAATCCGTGTTTAGAATTGAGGAATAGTTTCACCAAAAACAGAAAAATGGTCTTCATGTCATAAGCATTTAGGCCACATCTTAACCTTCTCCATCAAAATACTGTTCATTCAATTGTCAATCATTATTCTTTTTTCTTATGTACAATCCCTACATTTCTCCCTCTTATATTTTTCTCCGGCCCAATCGCTACAGTGAGGGGGCTAGTATGTAATTAGCATAACAAATGCCCGTATTTTAAGATCTTATGATGGTGTTCATGCTGATGACGTACGTGTGTGGTCGAGATAGAGGTAAATGGTGTGTTCATGGTACTCTTGCAACCCCATAGGATTATAAAATGGCGGCATCTCAACCATCGAGATGAGCTAATGCAAGATGTGAGGTTTCTATTTTTTGTAGCCGTGGACTAGAGTATTTGGATTGGATTGAGTTCAAACAGTGGAGCACGCATTGTGGAGGGTGTTTACAGGGAGTGACGGGCCAATCTATTATTATCCTTTGATCTCTTTCTAGAGGTTTTGGACGTCTCAAGTGGAGCTTGTTTTAAACCATGTGGAGCCCTAAGGATGTGCCATATTAGGTTTGATGGGCCAATTGGCGGTTGGACTAGGGCGCATGGCATGGTGGTCCGGCCTAGTCTAACGAGTGTTGGTGAGAGTGAGTTGAGCCTTGAGCCACTGAGTTAGGGATGGGCCAATCTAGCTAATGTCGGATTGATCCAACTGAGACTTAATTTGTGCTGAACTGGTCGATCTCATGAAGTCCGATCCATCCTTGTATTTACCATGGGATGGTCTATGTGTGAATGATTAGTTCGTTCGCCATACACGTGTCTCCCTTTCTCAGACAACTAATGACTAGTTTTTATGAGTAAAATTCCTTAAGTTGGTTCTCTAGGAAAGAGGGAGAAACTCCATTTTTTTAATGCTCGAGCCTAGCAAATTTGAAAACTTTAAAATGCTTAAGTCTAAAGGTTTTTACTGTTTGAAAACCTATTGTTCTTCATTGTGTCATTTTGATCCATGGCAACGAATTTATCTTCGGCTTATTATCTAGACATATCATTTAATCTTGTAAACAATGTTATAGTTAGTCCATTGGAGAGATTGTCTATATGCTAACTATAGATGACATGTCCACTTCTTATAACTAGTGATTAGCCACACCATTGGAGATGCTCTAAGCCTTTTTTCTTCCATGGCCTAAGGATTATACTGATTTTGGTACAATTTGATTTTGCATTATTATATATATTTCATATCTCAAACAGTTATCCCTAGCTACCGCCCAAGAAACGACGTCATGGTTTTAATTTAATTTGTGCATTACACTTGGCAACGCAATCACATATCAAAATCACATTTAATTAGTTGAATGATCTCCAGCTGACAGTCCAACGACTGTCGTCACCACGAGACGTAGAACAATGATGACGCTGAATACCTGATATACTATCAAATTAATACTCTCTTGATCAGATATTCTAATTAATTCTCCGTCCATGCATGTGTAGGAGCCATGCTGGAGATCAAACCGTTTGCAAGACAACACAATTAATACAGTTATACAACGGTACGTATCTCCAACAAATTAAATTCTTCAGCGATCGAACCTAAAAGTGTAGTATAATACGCGATGATCACATGGTTCGATCGTCAAACTTGAGATTCGTTTGTTCAGCTGATCGAGTGGTCGCTGATGGTGCATACATACGTATGCATGCACCCTAATTTTATTCTTCTACGGCGCCATGACGAATCTGCAAAGATAGGATCGAGCGCTGGTTTGTCAAGAAATTAATAAGTACAACCACAACAGACCGGAGATGTGTAGTTATGACTTATGAGTTACGGCTTGCTTAGCCTATCTCGCATAAATAAAGTTGTGTTCTTTTCTACAAAAACAAATCTTGGAAAGATATGGAGATGGACCTGACGTACTAGCTAGTATTAGGGCAAATATACAGAGGCCGGAACCTCTGGTTTCTAGTCAACCGCTCAAAAATCGATTAATATTTTCTTTTTAACATTTTTAATTTGAGGTTGAAACTTATGGGTTGCAAAAATATCGATTGCATTTTAGTTCTGAATATTTCACAAATCTTAATCGTCAATCACTAATCGCTTTTTTGTAATATAGAATTTGAATTAATTTGGCTAGATGTTTTTGGTTGGATATATCGTGCTAATCGTAATGATCAACGTCGACAATCAGTTCGTCCGAGCCAGAGCAAAACTGGTCTAATGTGTACTAACCCATGCGTTTTGTTGACAGTTGATGTCGAATACATATGCAGTAGATTAGGTTGACTCAAGAGTTATGTTAGATAGGGGAGAGTCATGTTAGGATTGGACACTTGGACTTGTATTTGTGGCCTCTATATAAAGGGACACCACTGATGTAACCTGTAACAATTAAAATAGAGGCACAGGCACACAAAGGGTCGTGACCGGCATTTGGCCGTGACCCAGAGTGGGTTGGTATATTGTGTTAATAGGGAGAATCACCTATAATCATTGCCCCGCAGATGTAGGCGAAAGCCAAGCCACGTTACCAAACATCATACCTCCAGTGTTGTGTAGATCTCACATAGACATCCTATTTTGTAATAAGTGGTATTAAAGCTAAGATTTGTTAT
Organism: Raddia distichophylla; assembly: GCA_005191435.1. Taxonomy (NCBI): domain Eukaryota; kingdom Viridiplantae; phylum Streptophyta; class Magnoliopsida; order Poales; family Poaceae; genus Raddia; species Raddia distichophylla. Next base: position 910,942 of record SPJY01031644.1, read on the forward strand.
GCAAATAATCTTAATGGAGGCACGATGATTATGCATACAAGAGGTGGAGAATAACGACGATCAATCAAAAATTTGATCGATCGATTGTGTTGAACACTCTAGGTGAAGGGCTTGGATTGTTCGATGGGTTCTATTGGCAAGGATCGACCAGACGTGGTGATTGAGCTGACCACGTGGCCGGTGAAGACAACATAGAGTAAGGGCGACTTCGGTGCTCGTGATCTGACCGGCCACTAGATGTGGCTAGATGGTTTTCGTTGAGGCTACCTGGACAGTAAATTTCATGAGGAGGTGCTCCTCCTGAGGCAAAGATTGAGCAGGACAACCTAACGAGGAGGCTCAACCTAGAACATAGCGAGAATTTGAAAAACTTTCTGATAGTATTCTAATTGAATTTGAGTTAAAAGGTTCTATGGTCTAAGCTATACACAATGAGGCTCTATTGCCCACATTGCCACCTTGCCCCCCCAAAAGTGTAGGGAATCTAAGCGGCACAGTGATAATTTCACTCCTAATTCTCCTATTTGCCCTTGGTCGGGCCGTCAAAGCAGGGGCCTGTTCGTCCTCCTTCCTCGATTGCCTTCCATGTGCAACCTTGGCTTCTGGGGACAAAACAATGATTCATCCTATATGTCTCTGCTTTGTCTTTGACTGTTGGCAGCATTCGGCTCTGTCTTGTAGAGATAGTGGATGACCCTTTTTGGTAGGCATGAAGCATCTTTAAATCTTGAGCTTCCTTTTTACTATATGCCTAGGACGGGAATTCCAAATCTCCTTCTCAGGGCAATGATTAATGTGCAAGCTGCCCAAGAGCAACCCCGTGTGATGCTTTAGCTTCGGGTGCTTTCTAAGGTACATAGTGTTTAGTGAAGGATCGTCCGATGCTACCAAGAGAAGACAGGTGAGCTTTCACCTAAAGAATCCACACCCAAGAACCAACCTCGCCAACAGAGCAGCCTTGTCCTTGCTCTGCGATGCATCCCTAAAAATGGAAAGACCATAGTGCCGACGTATCCAAGCACCTCCACTCCATTGGATTGTTAAGCTACGGGTAGAAGGACATGCAAGTATGCAACCACCTCCATAGAGAGGGGGCCGATTTCGATGTGCAAAGCGGCCGCAACTGGAGAGTCTCCGCCGTAACCAAAGTCAATGTTTCATTTTTTTTCGTCTCTCTATTTCGACGTACGTGCTTTTACAGCTTTATCCTACAATACTGAAGGTGATGATATTTTTGAAACTATATATATAGCATAGAGAACAACTCGTGCAACTTGAAACATATAGAGGAGCTGGGGAGATGGACGAAAAATAACTTGAAAAAGCCCTATATTATGACGGCTTTTTTTGCGACTTCAATCAATCCATTCTGTTAGACGATATTAGTGGCCGACCATGCATTGCATAGAAGCTAGTAATGCAAACCTTAAATTAAGGCTTTAGCTAGTCAGCAGTACCACACACCTGCTCCGAATTATTCTTCGTCGAAAAAGGGTGCAAAGTTTAATCATGGTAGCGTTCGGAAGCAGAGCACGTCCATCTCGAAATAAGTCTTTAAATTCTTGAAGCCGATGGCGTAGAAAGAACTAGCCATAAGCCATGCATATGCTCATTTTAATATAACTATGATTTGCCTGCTGTATGAAAAGAAACAAATCATTATAACCCACTTAAACATAACATGAGGCATCTTAATTAGCATCCATCACAGCCGCACTGTACATTTGAACTCAGCTGGATAAAAATGTTCATTAACGACTGACGAAGAGCCACTGTATTTCTTTACTTGAAAAGAAGTGCTGATTTTTTTTCTTCACACATTAAGACTTCAAATATACTCTCATTACCTCTCCGTCTTTCGATGCTGAAAAAATCTAATTATTTGTTGGAGCTGAACGTTGACTGCTTTGAAAAAGCAAAAATTGATTATCAGATCTGAAAATATTCCACTTGGGACGTCGATAATTTTGACAAACGACGTACGTTAAGAAACACAATCAAATATATCAAACAAAACAAACAAACTATCTAAAACACGCTTACATGAGAAGGGAAGCCATAGTGATTGTTGGTCCCTTCCTCCCATGCTCTCCGTTCTTTATTAACAACTGTTGGGTAAGCTTTTGTCATTTTCAGGGTCGGGTGAGGCTGCAGCTTTGAAAAGCAAAAATTGATTATCAGATCTGAAAATATTCCACTTGGGACGTCGATAATTTTGACAAACGACGTACGTTAAGAAACACAATCAAATATTTCAAACAAAACAAACTGGGAAACCATAGTGATTGTTGGTCCCTTCCTCCCATGCTCTCCGTTCTTTATTAACAACTGTTGGGTAAGCTTTTGTCATTTTCAGGGTCTGGTGAGGCTGCTGAGACATATAGTACTAGGTTAAAAGTGCAAAGTTAGTTTGTTCAAAAAAAAAAGTGCAAAGTTAGGGCTACATATCTGGTCGTGATTCCACATCAAGAAGAAAGAAAGCAGGGAGGCACGTACCAGCACAGCACTTGGGTTCTTCGTGTTCATGTGCCCCCGCAGCATCCACTTCAACCAGCGGCGGCACCGCTTTTAGGTGAGGCAGAAACATCAGGCGACACCGGCTTCCCCATTTAAAACTACGCCTATCAAATCATTACCTTGCAAAGCTTTATATACCCCTCTCAACCCCCGTGGGGTGAGAGCATTATTGACCGTGTATCGTCCATTGTAAGGCTAATTTGAGCTTGACCCATTTTATGCAGGTTTGTGTATAAAAATCTTTAATTTCAAGAATTTGGGTGCAATTCACTCTTTAATATATAGCCAAATAATTCGGGACATAGATATATGATCATGAGGATGTTATGATAATAATAGCCCTTATTTTTAAAATTTATTTTTAGAAAATATTTCTCAGTGTTTTTAGATGGTACTACCTTCGTTTTTTTTGTTTGATGCTTTTGGCTTTTTGACACACCTTTGACCATTCGTCTTATTCAAATTATTTTTGTAAATATCATTTATTTTGTTGTGATTTGTTTTATCAATAGGGATACTTTAAATATGTCTTATTCTTTTACATCTTTGCACTAAATTTTTTAATAAGACGAATGTTCAAAGACGTGTCAAAAAGTCAAAGGTGTCAAACAGGTAAAAACGGAGGGAGTAACAAAAAGAAGAAAACAAGCTATTAAGCTTCTTAAATTATTCTTGTGCAATAATACATTTAAAAATAGGGATTTCATAATTTTATTAGGTTCAATAGGGTTATTATTATTAATTATATTTTTTCCATAATTTTCCTAGCCCATTAAATATTTTTACAAAATTAATTTTTTGAAATATATTAAATGTAAAACCTCCTAGGAAATGGCCTCCAGGACAGTGTTGGGTTTGTCCCAGCCCGCGGCAGCCTGGTCCGAGCAACGCTCGGGCGAGAGAAACGGGAAACGCGGCCCACGAAGAGGAGCAGCCCAAACAAGCGTGGCTCGGGAGGCAGAAACGCGCGGGCGCGTGCCTCCGGTGGGAATAAGCGACAAGTGGGCCATGGGGCCCATGGATTAGTCAGGATGCATGGTCATACGTGGCCTTGGGCCCGCACGTAATTTGCCTATTTATCCTTTTCTTATAGACGAAAAAACGTGCATATACTACCTCCGGACACCGGTCATAAAAACGAGTCGCCGTTGATATTCGGACACTACTTTGACCACTCGTCTTATTAAAAAAATTATATAAATTATCATTTATTTTATTGTAATTTGTTTTATTATTTAAGGTACTTTAAGAAGTACTCCCTCCGTTTTTTTTGTTTGACGCCTTTGACCTTTTGGCATGTCTTTGATCATTCGTCTCATTCAAAAAATTAGTGAAAAGATGTAAAAAAATAAGACATATGTAAAGTACCTCTATTGATAAAACAAATCATAACAAAATAAATTATATTTACAAAAATAATTTGAATAAGACAAATGGTCAAAGGCGTGTGTCGGCGATAAAATCACGGCCTATTGCCATGGCCCACTCCTTGACGGCCCAATCGAACAGCCTCCTAGGGCCTGGCTCCCTAGAGGGCTCTATACGGTCCATGTGCATCCTGCCGAACAGCCTTCTGGATGGCACGATGCGTGCTGGCTAAGGATTCATGGTCGAGTCCGTCTCGAACAAGAGTTCTGCACGGCTACGTGAAGACCCGGACGTGGTTTTCCGGATTGGAGCAGACGTCGTGATCCCCAAGAATTGGAGTCTATCTTATCTATCGTGGGATGTATTTGGCATGATACGAGTTCGTTATGGTCTCATAGTTAGCCCGGCCCGATTATCCTTTGGTAGGTCGGTTGCTCAACACTATATAAACAAGGCCCCTACGGCATGTAGAGGGCATAGCCAATCCTGCGCGACTTGAAGCTAAGATCGCACATTAGTTTCTTGTACACCCATAACTTCGCCGAGATCAGCTAGTCTCGTCGAGTCCCCACCTTGTAATCCTCTTTGATATAAAGAAAGGCTGAACGTAGGGCTATTATCTCGCCTGAGAGGCCCGAACCAGGATAAAAACCCTTGTCTCCCTGTTGCTCATTGATTGTTGTTCGCATTGCTCGGCAGGTCTTCTATCTCCCTCTTTTTGACTTGAGATCAATATCTCAATCGTCGACAGCGTGTCGAAAAGTTAAAGGCGTCAAACAAAAAAAACAGTGGTAGTACTTATATTTGTGGATGTTTGCACTAAATTTTTGAATAAAATGAATGGTAAAAGACTAACCAAAAGTCAACGGCGAGTTGTTTTTATGACCGGAGGTAGTAGCAAAATTCATCGAAACCTAAAGGAAAAGAGCAAAATGCACACCCCATTTTCCTTGGCGCGCGCTGATTGGGCGGAGGATGAGGCGCGTGTGACGGTGTGAGTCACACCGACCACACCACACCACGCCGGACTCCTCCGGCCTCCCTCCGCCGCGAAACTTCTCCCGGCTAAAGCCACACACCTCACACACCCACCGGCGGCCACCGCCCTCGCTTCCTGACCCCTCCCCCCGCCATGGCCACTTCGCCCTCCCCGCCACTGCTAGCGTCCGCTCGGTGGTCGGGGACGGGGTCCCGCTCCCGTGCAGGCCGCGTCGCCGCGCTCCCGGCGGACGGCCGTGGTGATTTGTGACTTGTTATTAGACAAATTTCTACGTAAACTAAAGAAAAGATCCCCACCATCGATTACAGTGAGACCAGATTATAATGGCTGAGATTGAACCTATTATACAAAGTTAAAGTTAAAACCTATTGAATTTCTTTAATTACCTATTATACAAAGTTAAAGTTCGTAAGTACTCCCTCCGGTCAAAAAGAAGTCGCCGTTGACTTTTGAACACGCCTTTGACCATTCGCCTTATTAAAAAAAGTTATATAAATATTATTTATTTTGTTATGATTTGGTATATTATTAAATGTATTTTAAGTATTACTTATATTTTTACATATTCGAAGTAAATTTTTTAATAAGACGAATGGTCAAAGGAGTGTCCAAAAGTCAACGGCGACATTTTTTTGTGACCGGAGGAAGTACATTGCATCATTGGATGCCCCAGCCCCTAGCTCGCTCGCTATCAATTAAATAAACGTCCTAATCCGTGTGCTTATCTCGCTGACGCCGTCCCAGGCGCGGCTCAGCAGAAGAGAGACGCATGCACACCGATCACGTGCACCCCTTCTATAGCCAAAAGTCCAACTGCCCTTGACATTAAGATAGTCTCATAGCTAGTCTGTGTACATACATGCGTATATCGGTAGTGCCACGGCAATGCCAATATGCCATGGTAGCCAGTACTGATAAACACTGCGTATGATGCCCAATTGCCCATGCTTCGACGCAGATGCGACTAGCTAGGAGCTGCACGCCTGCTGCAACTTGTCCTACTAGTTTATGTCCAGTTCGTTATATTAGGTTGGTACCGGTATAGCAGCAGCCAGTACAGTACAGTACTTGTGTTGATGTGTGACTTGTTATTGTGTACGCGCGCCGCCGAGACGTCGTTGTTGGTTTGAGCTTGATCGACCACGCCTATCCTCTTTCTAACCCTACTAGCGCGCGAGTGCCGGGTGCGTGAGTGTGAGGCAGGTCAGAGACGGACAGGGGTGCTGCCGAATTAATTAACCCCTGTAGAATGGCGTCGTCGCACAGATGCCGCAAAGTCTGCGTCTCTTTTTAGAGACACTAATTAAACTAAACCGATTAAGCAACGAGCTAGCTAGGCAGGAAGAGATCATCAAGCAGCAGGTGTCGACACAGCTGGCCGATGACTAGCTAGCTAGCTAGCTAAGCTATATAGCTTGCATCCTCTCCAGCTGGATGATGTGGTCGTCGTGTTTGTTTATGCGCGCGTGTGCGTGCGTACTACGTGTCATCTCGTGTCGTTTTGCTTGGGCCTTGGCGACCGCGCTTTATTCGGCGCACGCCATGATCTCAGCTCGGGCGTGATCCGTGGGGATTAGAGCTAAATATGCGCGCGTATGGGCGGCGGCTGAGTCACATCGGCAGGCCGGTGGCGTTCGCCATGGACAACCTCCCCCCCCTGCCGGCCGGCATGATGCACGGCGCGTGGTGCGCTGCGCACCAAGTTTCGGGCGTAGTTTTTGGTTTTTTTTACGACATGGTTGTTTTCAGGCTAAAAGCCTGTCCCTCCCCCCTCTAGATCCTGGATAAAAATCCTCTGCCGTTGTAATTGTAAAGGCAGAGGGGCACTGTAGCAAACAGGCACAAATGCACAATCAAATCACTGTTCACCAGCATTATTCATAGGCACTGTAGCAAAACACTGTTTATGATGCACTGTTCATGTGAAGATCTGAACCATCTGTTTGAGATCCAACGGTTGAGATTTATCAACTGCACAGGTACTGTTCATCCTCTGCCTTTACAGCCAAAGGAAAAGGATCACCGGCCCTCTAGATCCCGCACTGCGGCGCCCGGTCTCCCCTTTCCCCCACGCACGGCGGCGACCCCAGTGCTTCTCTCCCACCCTCCACAAGCGGAAGCGACCTCGATGCCTCTCTCCCCCATATTCAGCGGGGCTGACGCTAGCCAGCTCCCCTCAAGTGTGATGGCACCCTGCGGGTACTCCCTCCACGCACGGCGGCGACCCTGACGCCCCTCTTTCCCAGATCCAGCGGGCCGACGCCACTAGAGGAAGGAGAGAGAGGGGAAGAAAGGAAGAGGGGTGCAAGGGGTTATTTGCAAATGTTCGCCATGTAGATGGATGACATGGCGTTCCACGTGAACAAAGTTGCTATCGTTTTTCATATTGGATCTAACCTGACCCACTTAAGCAAGTTTGTGTATAAAAATCTTTAATTTCAAGAATTTGGGACCTATCTAACCGCACGAGACTGGTTTAGATACCTACAGTGCAATTCACTCTTTAATATATAGTCAAATAATCCGGGACATAGATATATGATCATGAGGATGTTGTGATACCCCTAATAATAGCCCTTATTTTAAAAAATTATGTTTAGAAAATATTTCTCAGCGCTTTTAGATGGTAACAAAAAAAAGAAAACAAGCTATTAAGCTTCTTAAATTATTCTCGTGCAATAATACATTTAAAAATAGTGATTTCATAATTTTATTAGGTTCAATACGGGTTATTATTAATAATAATAATTTTCCCATAATTTTCCTAGCCCATTAAATATTTTATAAAATAAAAATAATTTTATGAAATATATTAAATGTAAAACCTCCTGGGAAATGGCCTCCAGGACAGTGTTGGGCTTGTCCCAGCCCGCGGCAGCCTGGTCCGAGCAACGCTCGGGCGACCGAAACGGGAAACGCGGCCCACGGAGAGGAGCAGCCCAAACAGGCGTGGCCCGGGAGGCACAAACGCATGGGCGCGTGCCTCTGGTGGGAGGGAGTGACAAGTGGGCCACGGGGCCCATGGGTCAGTCGGGGGGAGAGAAGGTGTCTTCCCTGAAATACGCCTTTGAAGCAAGGAATTGTTGGGAAAGAAGTACGCCTCCACTAATCCATGGTCATACGTGGCCTTGGGCCCACACGTAATTTACCTATTTATCCTTTTCATATAAACGAAAAAACGTGCATGTAGCAAAAAATTCATCGAAACCTAAAGAAAAAGCAAAATGCACACCCCATTTTCTTCTTTTTTTAAACAAAGGGCAGAAGAACTGCCATCTATTGATCAAAAAGAAAGAGGGTTACAAGGGGGGAATATGCGCTCCTCCCCCAATAGGGCTTACAAGTCATTAATTTATTACAAAATGGGCTCCTGCGCCCGCCCAGAAACGCAGGTCATCTAAAAGTAACTGAATAAGAACGGATCTCTTTTTTCTGTTCCACGGAAGATATGATTGTTGCACTCGATCCAAAGAGACCAGATAGTGGTCGAGATGACGGACAAGATGCCACGAGGAGGAGCGGCCCGCAGGACGTCGTCTTCCCACCAGGACACCATGGACATCGTCTTCCCACCAGGACACCACGTTATCAAACGAGAAATAATTCTGTAACACGGATCACAGTTGAAACCAAAAGGCAAGATATGAGGTACATATAAGAGCAAGTTTCCTACCATCTCTGCTTGCTACCATAACAGTTCACATCTCCCATTCATCCATACTTTGGTGGTTCAGCGCGACGCCGAGCGGCGAGCGCCATCATGGCATGATCCTGGCACTCAAGTCTTCGTCGGCGCAAGCACAGATGCAGGGGGAGGCTGCCACCGGCTTCGATCTTCCGGTCGAACGGCTGCCCGTAGAGGAAGGCGCCGAGCCAGTTCACGGACAGGCTGCTCCAGTTCTACACCTGCTGCCATTGACGATTATATAACTTTTGCTTGGTTGCTGCATAGAACTTTTTCCACAAGGGGTAGACCTGCTATGGCTATCTCCAACAGGAATCCCTAAATTTGATCCCCTATAGCCTTATATACAGGTTCCCTTTAAAAAAAATCTCACCCTATATATCTTCCATCTCCAACAGCATTCCCTATATGGAGAATTGTATATGGGGAGGAGAGAGAACCCCTACATATAAGGGGATGGAGAGAAAAACTCTATTTTAGAGAACGGAATAGGAAATGTTGTTGGAGCACATAGGGAAAGAAATTCATCCCCTATTTTAGGGTAGAGGGTGCTTTAGGGGAGCCTGTTGGAGACAGCCTGGGGTAAACCCCAACCCGTGCCCAACCTGCACCCATAATCTTAATTCCATATTTTTAATCCAACCCACCCCAAACCAAAAATAGGTAGACACCAACCCACCCCAAACCGTTGCTAATTTTTACCCACCCCATTCCAACCCATTCTGAACATGCGGGTTTCAATCCATTTTTTTCCATTTCCACACCCCGTTTTCTTAGACAAATAATTAAGTCCACTCCTACATTAAGATCAATGAAGCAAATCAATCAACTGGTTGGAAGAAGAAGCAAAGTAGAAGGAAATTTCCTCTGCTCCCAGGCGCAGAAACTTCAAAGTAGAAGGCGCCATGGAGACGAAGGACAAGGCCTCCGCCGCCGTGTCCACCACCGACACTCGCACCAGCTCCTTCCCACTCCTCCTCCCCCGCGTTGTCTCTAGCCGGTACTTGGCTACCGCATCCTCCCCGGACTGCCTCCCACGACTCCTCCTCGCCGTCGGCGGCCGCCAACCGCCCCGCGCCGAAGTGGGTGAGCCGTGCGCAGAGGCCTGGATCGGAGATGAGCACGGTGGAAGGCGAGACGCGGCCGTGGATGGCGGCGTCGTGGTGGTGGATGTACTCGAGGCCCTGGACGACGTCGGTGGTGACCTGGACGTGAGAGAGCCAGGTGGGGAGGGCACTAGAGCTGAGGTTGCCGCGCAGGCAGGCGGAGAACGTGGCGGCGCCTAGCGGGAGCTCGTAGGCGAGGTAGACGTGGGGGGGGAGGGCGGCATCAACGAGCCATCCACCACAGCGCCACCAGCAACCGCGTCGGTGCCAGGAAGGCCGCGGTGGGCGTGGTTTCCTGGAGCACCGACGGGGGAGCAGAATGGGGAAGAAGAATGGGGTCCTAACCCGATCTGCCCCCACAGGTTGAACCCGGCGAGAAACCGAAATACTTGGACCCATTCCAAACCACCCCAACCATTTTGTTAGAATACCCAACCCAACCCAACCCGTTAAACATTTAAACCCATTTTCACCCATCCAAAGCCAACCCGATTCAAAACCCGCCCCGTTAAACCCGGTTGAGTCCAACCCATTAGCACCCCTAACAAGGGGCTAGACCCGATTTTCATTATCAAGACAACGGAAACAAAGTAACATAACACAAACATTGTTTCAAGAAAAAAAAAACAGGTAGCAAAGTCTGACCAACACAAACAACAACCATGATGCCCCCAGGCACCACAAGCATGATAACAAACCACTCTCTTGGACATCATACATTGTTCACCAAGGTGATTGAAAAAGCTAGGGAAGCAAAGCTACTAATACTAAGAAACCAGCTCCTCCACCCGCAATCAGCAAAAACTTTCCTCATCCACTTCACATTTCAACTCCCATCATCCGTTCAGCTCCCCCCAGTTTTAGGGAAGTTGCTGAAAGCTCCCTCCAGCGCAGCACTCCCCTTCTTTGAAACATCTTTAGCTGGGAACAGACTTTGTTTCATTTTCTCACCTGTCCATCTTGCGCTAAGCTTGCAATGAACTCAAACGATATGAACATTCTCTAATACAGATTTTCATCTCTTCCTCCAAAAATTCTGACAAAAAATGTAGAAGGGCACATATCATATGCATAACAGTTATGGGTGACCACACTTTAAACCCCATCAAAGAAGGATTTATTCCTATAGATCCAAGTGCTCCAGCAAAACGAAGCCAAAAATAATGTATGAATATTGCTACTCACATTCCATAAACTACACATCCACTAAAAATACCCATCCAAGTTAATTGGTCTAACATCAACACAACAGCAAGCCTCAATGATCCCCCACATGGATTTTGCCAAGGAGCAAGAGAAAAAAAGATGATCTATAGTTTCAATATTAAACCCACATCTAGGATCCCCTCCCCAATTCCTTTTTTTCAAATTATCTCTTGTTAACAACACCTCATGTTGTAACAACCAAAGAAAAATCTGAACTTTTAAAGGAACCTTAGAACCCCAGATCTTGCTCAAGTTTCTGGAATGCCATCTCTCAGAGAAGAATCTACAAACAGATTTAACAGTGAACTTTTCAGATTTATTAATCCTCCACACAGGTCTGTCCAGGGTTTCCTCAAAATCAACTCGAGAGAGTTCGTAAATAAAGTCCACCTAGTCCGGCATGAGACTAGGATCTAACCAACGTCGAAAGGACAACTCCTAGTTTTGAGCTCTGCACTGAGCAACAGTAATGACATTATCTAAACAGATAGAAAAAATATACAGAAATTTATCCTTTAGAGGGATATCCTCAAACCACCTATCCCTCTAGAAGTCCACTTTCCTACCATCCCCTACCTCATATCTCCTACGTACGTACGTGCGTACATGCATACATACGTACTTACATATGTATGAAGCATCAACCCTGGCTCTCTCTATATATAATCTAATACATAGTCGTACTATACGTATAAAAATACGTATAGTACATACGGCGTACGTATATATATACGTAGGTAGATCGATCAGAAGCTGATGGGGTAGACGCGCTGGTTGTTGGGGTAGAAGAGGCCCCAGTTCTGCTCCACGCCGCTGTCCTTCTGGTTCTCATTGAACATGGCGAAGACGTAGGTCTCGATGGCGCCGGGGTGGCGCGGCGTGCCGCGGCCGACGTGGTTGATCAGGTTCTGGTTGTAGATACGGGCGTTCGCCGGCGACGCCGCCGCGCCGCCGCCCGACGGCCAGCCGGTCTCGGAGACGACGAGCGTCACGCCGGCGCCGCCGTTGGCGGCCATGGCGGTGTAGAAGGCGTCGACGGTGGTGTCGAACAGGTTCTGGTAGCCGTAGGCGCCGTCCTGCAGGCAGAGAGTGGAAATTTATATCCGAATTGTATATCTGGCTCAACTGATGACAAATAGGTGTACATGCAGTTTTAATACGCATTAACATGCATACAAAAATCTATATTGTATTTGCATTATTGTATAGAGTATGAATGACGAAAATAATAAAATACTCTATAATTTTTAAGGACATATTATTATTTTAAAAAACTTTAGTTTTAAAAAGTCTGTATATATATACACACACACTCCGATCATTAAATTTATCTAATTATATGTTGTGAGTTGCTACAACATAATATTGTATTTAAAGTCATTTGCAATGCATGACTGTTGATACATCATTTTATATCAAAATTTAAATAATTTGATTAATTGTTAATTACATTTTACGGAAATTGATTTTTTTTAGAAAAAATAAAATAAGTCTTATATTTTGAGGGGAGTATCAGAGCTGTCCGTTTTTTCAGCCCCTACCTGCAAGACCGTGCCGGAGGCGGTGAAGAGGGCGTAGCCGATGTCCATGGTGCCGGTGTTGTAGGTGTAGGGGAAGTAGGGGTAGATGTTGGCGAGCAGCGGCGCGCCGGTGCGGGCGAGGAACGGGAGGACGTAGCCCATGAACGCCTGCGCCTCGCCGGTGAACTGGGCGGCGGACGGCGGCGAGTAGACGCCGAGGATGGCCTGCGACACCGACGTGGTGACCTTCACGTGGCTGAGGCCGGCGGCGGCGAGCGCGCCCTGGACGTTCTCCATGGCCGGGACGAGGAACTGGGTGGCGCCGCCGGCGACCTCGTTGCCGACGCAGACGTAGCGGAAGGAGACGGAGGGGTAGGCCTGGATGTTGTTGCGCACCCAGGAGGCGGCGGCGGCGGGGCTGGCGGCGAGGGCGGAGAGCACGTCGTTAGGCGCGCCGACGACGACGGCGATGCCCGAGCCGCCCACCGCCTGCAGCGACGCCTGGTCCGGCGCGTACAGCCGCATGGAGGTGATGCCGTTGGACTTGTACATGCTGATCACCGTGCTCGCCGGCGGCAGGTTGCTCGCGCTCATCCCGTAGCACACCCCGATTGACTCCGCTCCTGCACGCAAATGTATATTTTGTTAGCCTTCGATCTGCGTCTTAACCTTTTCATATTTTAGCTAGTTTCAGTTTAAAAAAGTTTTAAAAAAATTCATAGTATAATTACTCGGTACTAACCATTAGTTAAATAATTTTGCGTCACCTTTTTACCATATGCAAATTAAATCAATTTATCTCGTCTTTTTTTAACGTAGAAACAACAATTACTGGTCTATTGCCTTGGAAAAAAAATATTTTGTGAAAACAGCAATGACCCTTTTTAATATATTCCATCCTCTTACCATACAAATTAACTCAATTTATTTCGTATTTTTTACCGTGGAAACAGCAAAAGACTACTGTTATAGTATTGCCTTGGAAAATTTTTCGCCAGCTGATGAAGAAAATAAATGGAAAATGCGTGCGCAGGGTGCGAAGGGCGGCGAAGGGTGGAGAGGGACTATTTTAGCTCGAGAAAATGACATTTAACTGAAAATTTGTATGCATGCATGCCTCACATGGATATTTTTTTTTTATCACTCTCTCAACATATAGTGTCAACTACTACCGCCGGATGCATGATGCTAGCAAATGCCAAATTAATGGGAGCTTTTTTTTTTATGGTTGCTTGATTGATTTTACAGTCAGAGTCAGGAGTTGGTGTCAAATGCACGCACACTACTGCCGAGGAATACTGCTAGTCCCTCGCGTCTTGCCTTTGACCAGGGTTGTCACTGCGTGCAAGAAAGAAACTAACAAATGTGGCTTAGCTCGTGGAAACGGACAACCTTAAGGGGATTAAACTTTGACTGTTTTCGAAGATTTTTAAATTATATACTAGCTCGATCACTAGCTTATTGCTTCGCTAACCATCTAACTCTACCCTAATTATGTCATCTTTATAGCTCTGCCAAAAAAATACATTGTGATCGACCATGAGGAGTGCATATATGTAAGAAAATCTTACACATGTAGGTAGTTTGTCCTTGCACGCCACTAGTCAACTTCGAAGGGGACCAGGAATATACGTACGCGAGAGAGAGTGAGAGAGAGAGAGAGAGAGAGAGAGAGCGAGCGAGCGAGCGAGCGAGAGAGATGGGTTGTACTATGAAGAGTCATGCTCTAGCCACATCAAACTTGCATGCTCCAGGAGTCTAGCTTACATGCATTAATTAATCTATCACATAGCCCGTAATGAGTTAGCTAGCTAGTTAGTTAATTACCTGTACCACATATTGGTCAAGCTTTAAGAATGCATGGATCGATTAAGAGTATTACTGGCCCCAACGACAGGGAGAGGACCATATCTTTGGACTAGCCGGTGCGCAGAGAAATGTCAAGATGCGACCGCGAAGCCGAGGGAATTAGGAGGAAAGAAGACATGGCCGAGCGACTGGGTGGTTACGCAGTAGTTGCACCAAATTAATGAGACGGCAGATGGATTAAGTGGTAGGACTCGTGTCAACATGCACGTACTACCCAAAAGGGAAGAGAGGAGAGTTAGTGAGCAGCCACTGTGCAGCGACTAGCCAGCAACACATGCACATATGCCTTTTGCATGCATGCATGGCAATAACTAGCAGAGCACGCCTGCGCTGGACGGGACGGCGCGAGCGGCGCGGCAGGGCAGCTGCGGCGCGCGGCGGGGTCAGAGCAGCGGAAGAGAGACAGAGAGAGAGAGAGAGAGGAAGAGGAGGAGCAGGGTAATCACTTTTAGGCATGGAGGCAAAGACTCCAAGGAGCAATGCCAGAGCGAACATGGAGGCAACACCTTGGCTCACCATTCTCACTCTGTCACACAAGCTCTCCCTAGCTCTAGCTCTCTCTCTGTCTTCTTCAAGGGTATTGCTGGCACGTCTCTACTAAAAGCTCTCTCCTTGTTTCTTGCTGAAACAACCGGTGGCTGCACCCCCCCTTATATATAGATGCTGAGGCGACAGTGTTCGGTCCAATCCACTCGCTTGGCCCAACGTCTTCAGCGACAGTGTTCGCTTAGCCTTCTTGCGATTGACTAGCTATGTTCAGCCGTTGCATGCGTCAGCCGTCTCACGGTGGCTGGTGGCCAGGGGTTATCCGGTACACTGGGTTGTTGCAGAGAGAAGTGTAGGGAATAATTCATACCAAACAACTTTTGCAAAAAGGTTTTAAATTCAGGCTCTCCATGGATGCATGATGTGGGATGAAAGAGAAGTTTCTAGGTCAACAGGTTGAGGATGCACGCGGCGCACCGTGTCAACACCGCCGACGTAATTCGGTCGACGCTTGAATGTGAATGTCCTATTCAAGAACATTCATTGTGCCGGTTTTTTACGACAAGGCTTATGCTCCATGGAAACCGACATGGCGCCCTACCTACGAAGAAGTGACACCACTGTAGTCCTCTATAGGGATTTCATAGTCATACGTACGTGCGAAGAAAGATATTTTGACGCGCTATCACGATCGGTCTAAACGGGTTGAAATCATCCACCCTCGTAATCTCTAGCTTATATATCACTTAGTTTTTTTTATGGAATTGATTTGAGAAACTCATATTTAACCTATAAGAAAACAGGTGTTTTTGGTGTACCTAATTAATTATTTTTTCACACGAACCAAAGAATTACTTGAGCCGTACTGTAGTTAGACATTAGGTATATATTCCTTGGACTCCATGCCCGTGCATCTTTTTTATTCGGAGAGACTAGTTCCACTCAGGCTAGCGACACAGTAGTTCTTTACAGGAAAATATATGGATATTGGGTTCATCATCATCAGCCTTAAAAAGTCTTAGTTTCTTTTAAAAGAGAAATTAAAGGGGAGAACTTTATTAGGAGCAGCCATAGAGATGAAGCAACGTACACAATCACAACACAGCTTCTCAAGGTGCACACCATGTTTTTTTTAGCAAAAAGGTGTACACCCATGTTAGATCAAGCTTAATTTGATTTGGTGCTCGCTTGGCCCAACGTCTTCAGCGACACTATTTTAGCCTTCTTGCGATTGACTAGCTAGGTTCAGCCGTTGCATGCGTCAGCCGTCTCACGGTGACTGGTGACCAGAGGTTATCCGGTACACTGGGTTGTTGCAGGGAGAAGTGTAGGGAATAATTCATACCAAACAACTTTTGGGAAAAGGTTTTAAATTTAGGCCCTCCATGGATGCATGATGTTGGATGAAAGAGAAGTTTATAGGTCAACAGGTTGAGGATGCACGCGGCGCACCGTGTCAACACCGCCGACGTAATTCGGTCGACGCTTGAATGTGAATGTCCTATTCAAGAACATTCATTGTGCCGGTTTTTCACGAAAAGGTTTATGCTCCATGGAAACCGACATGGCCTACCTACGAAGAAGTGACACCACTGTTTCTTTAGTTGTCTATGAAATTTCATAGTCATACGTACGTGCGAAGATAGATGTTTTGACGCGCTATCACGATCGCTCTAAAAGGGTTGAAATCATCCACCCTCGTAATCTCTAGCTTATATATCACTTAGTTTTTTATGGAATTGATTTGAGAAACTCATATTTAACCTATAAGAAAATAGGTGTTTTTGGTGTACCTAATTAATTATTTTCACATGAACCAAAGAATTACTTGAGCCGTACTGCAGTTAGACATTAGGTATATATTCCTTGGACTCCATGCCCGTGCATCTTTTTTATTCGGAGAGACTAGTTCCACTCAAGCTGACGACACATTAGTTCTTCACAGGAAAATATATGGATATTGGGTTCATCATCATCAGCCTTAAAAGTCGTCTTATTTTCTTTCAAAAGAGAAATTAAAGGGGAGAACTTTATTAGGAGGAGCCATAGAGATGAAGCAACGTACACAATCACAACACAGCTTCTCAAGGTGCACACCATGTTTTTTGAGCAAAAAAGGTGTACACCCATGTTAGATCAAGTTTAATTTGATTCGGTGCCCTATAGTTTTCCCCCTGTGCTAGCTCCTGTAACCTCAACAGCAAATTAGTGATTAGCTCACATCCAATTGATCAGTTGGAACATCCAGATCCGGCCGTTGATTTGTTTAACTATTGGAGGCCGATGCGTGGATGGGGAGGAGCATCACGTTGCTGTCAGTGGAGTCCCGTTATGCAACTGCTTTCAAGTATAACTACTAATGAAGGGATAATATTAGGTGCACCAAATGTGTTGGCGATTACAAAGCACGTAGTACACGTATTAGCCCGTCTACTCTTGTAGATTTGAGTTAATACGAGTGACATACGAATGATTAGGCATTAATTAGTTTCAATGATGAGTTATTTAATTGGCCGGGCAGCGCTCACATCTAGGATTAGCTATATATATCTAGCTAGGGACAGTATATATATTGGTAGCTAGAGTTATAGCAGAGTAAGAAGCTTCCTATTGGTTGGTGGCTTAATTAGCAGCCCGACCTGACCCCTTTTGACACATGAAACAAATACCCGATTATATTCTTATCGGATTAGATGAGATGGAATGCACAACGAAGGCTAGCTATATGTCTATTTGACATGATGATGATGGGAGGATAGACCAACTAATGTAAACCAGATATGAAGTCTCTCTTTTTTGTTGAATCATGACCATGCATGCATCAATTTCAGAAAGGGACTAGATTATATTGCATTTGATCACACACATATATAGCATCGCTATATATCCCCACCTTACAAACTTAAAACTAAATATGACACGCGCGCGACATAGACCCAAAGACGCGATATATGTATGTATATATTTGTGAGCGCGCGCGCGACTCGGTGGCCCTATAGCAATATATATTTGTGCGGAGATCGTTGGTTATCCTTCTCTGTTTCTGCTTATGTGGATCCCGAGTCACCCCTTGTCCTATCCAGCTGGGGCTCACGATCGAATGGATGGCAACCGGCAGCTTCCTAGTCGGACGGACCATGAGGGCCACCTGGAAAGTGCATTTTATCCTTATTTCATGCTTATGTGGATGCAGGAGAGCAACTTGTCCTGTCAACGTTCTGGCATAGTAGTACGCGGTGCCTCCTGTTTCACTGGATATATGTGTATATATGTGTGTGTGAGTGTGTGTGTGTGTGTTGTTCCCCCCCTGATCGATGATCAGCTTGCTTATGTGTTGGTTTCATCTTTTCAGTAGTATGTGTACCCATCGCGGTGGGGGATGCTCGTGAATAGCATCCATTCGATCGTCGCTCGATTGATGCTGCAGCTTCCTTTCCTTTTCGTTAATTTTCGTCTTCTTTTTTCAGGATTAGCAACTAGCCAACTAGTCATCCATCATCACATGCTAATTAAATCGGTTCCCCGTTTCAAACGATGAACAGCTAGCTTGGAAATGTGCTAGGAAATTTTTGGCCGATGATCTACCTCGGCCTAACCTATGTTACTATGGAGTAGCTAGGTAGCGTACGTCTATGTTATATATTGCATCCTGGTTTAATTTGCCCATTCCATTTAAGAAAAAAGAGAGCATATATTCTCTCAGTTTGTAGTATATATTACGTATGATCAAATTGAGCCGTATCAAACTGGCTAGCTAGCTCTTCTTGCTTCTCACTTGGAAGTTATCAAAGGATAGACGTGAAGATCGATTAAATTGCTTAGTATAGCTCAGTGTGTTGTACTATATATATACAGCAGATTGACAGGTCCTTTTATCTTCATCTTTTACTTATGTGGACGAAGGGACGCAGCTAGGATCCTGTCAGTATATCGCTACAGGCAGTTGATTGGTAACGCTGGCTTGCTGGAATTCTCTTCTCCTGCGTGCCTTGGCGTCTCCGGCGAGTTGATATCTCGTTGGACTCTGATTCTACGCGACACCGCGGCGGTCTTCCATGTCCTCTTGCCCTTGAAAGTCTTGCCGGGAAATGGCATTTTGCCATTCTCTCTTTCCCAAGTCTCATGTGTGCTAGCTCTCGGAGCAGATAGTAGAAATAGCCTGGCTCTCATCGATCAGTCTGGTTCACTCGTAAGAGCAGGGCTCGGACAGATCAATCAAGCAACCAGACACGTACGTCCATATATATTTAAAGAATCGAGTAGAGAGGAAAATTTTCTACATGCAAGTTAATTTGTGGTTGTGTTTCTCCAATTTGCAACTAGGATGTTTGGTGCACAAAAATGCGTATGAAATTAACTTTGGTCTTTCTCAGCTTCTTGATTGGTCTCTGCAAAAATTAAGGCCCCAACATTTCTTCTCTATAAATAACACTAGAGGTATACGGAATGTTGTTAATCTTGGCTTGAGTGCAGGATGATTAACCAGGACCCCACAGCTGTTACCTGATAAGTGCAGCAGTTATTGGCTAAGCTCGACGGATTGGATGCTTGCATAAATGACACGGATATATCCTTCTTGGATGACGGATAATGGTGACCAGGACGGCTAAAATCTTCAGGATGATTAGTAGATTGAGATGCCTGCAGATAGGCCGGCCAGCTTCGCGACCCATACATCAATCGTTGTTTAATTA
Source organism: Raddia distichophylla (assembly GCA_005191435.1). Lineage (NCBI taxonomy): Eukaryota > Viridiplantae > Streptophyta > Magnoliopsida > Poales > Poaceae > Raddia > Raddia distichophylla. The sequence continues at coordinate 930,393 of SPJY01031644.1, forward strand.
TCCCAGAATCTTTCCTTTCCTATCACCTTCACCTCGTTCCTGAGAGTTCCAGCAATTCTTCTTTCTTTTCCAATCGAAAAATCATTGTTCATTGATGCGTACACAATGCAAGGATAAGCCACGTACGCAGCCACAAAAACAACTTGAAGCCCCTACGAGTTGTATGTAGATAAGATAAGGTCTCCATGTCATTTATTTTACCACACACAAACATATCCTCACGCTGCTAGCTAGTTTCCACGATCCATTCGTAAAGATATTCATGTAAGTGTGTAGATTTTTTTTTTAAAAAAAAGATCGGGAATAGTTTCGTCTCTGTATATACATCGTGACATGTATACAGTCTTTACGCATTGACAATGTCTCTGGTCGAGTTGAATAAGCAACCAACCAACATGATCACAAGTCCTATTATTAATCTTCCAATGTGTACGTGCGTAATAACTTCGTATAGCATACATTATACGAAGTTATACGAGTGTGTGTGAGTGTGTGTGTGTGTGTTGTTCCCCCCCTGATCGATGATCAGCTTGCTTATGTGTTGGTTTCATCTTTTCAGTAGTATGTGTACCCATCGCGGTGGGGGATGCTCGTGAATAGCATCCATTCGATCGTCGCTCGATTGATGCTGCAGCTTCCTTTCCTTTTCGTTAATTTTCGTCTTCTTTTTTCAGGATTAGCAACTAGCCAACTAGTCATCCATCATCACATGCTAATTAAATCGGTTCCCCGTTTCAAACGATGAACAGCTAGCTTGGAAATGTGCTAGGAAATTTTTGGCCGATGATCTACCTCGGCCTAACCTATGTTACTATGGAGTAGCTAGGTAGCGTACGTCTATGTTATATATTGCATCCTGGTTTAATTTGCCCATTCCATTTAAGAAAAAAGAGAGCATATATTCTC